>OY796897.1:35583939-36183939 GCA_963680785.1 Diplosoma virens | reverse complement strand
CAGAGCAGTTAGTAATTATTTTGTTTAAAACAAAAAGTCAATTCTGCAATTGGTTCTACTTGTATTAATTTATTGTATCTGATTAAATTGCATTTAAATTTTGTTATTAGAAACTTTGTCAGCAGCATGATTGAGTAGTTAAGAGCGCAGTAACTACAGGAAAATGTGATCAACATGATTGCAATTAAAAATTTGCTTACTCCATTTTCTTGTGTCCTAAGAAAGACACTTTATGGCACTTTCCCCTGACTAGCAATCTTGGCAAGCAGCTGTAAATTTTGTTATATCTCCAATATAAAGCAATTAAATAATTTCAACCAGACAGTAATATTTTGGCATTTCTAGAAGCAGGTTGGAGCTATTGTTTGACAGTTGCCCTATGTATAATGCCTTTGATGCTTTCTTGTATGTCAGAAGGATACAAAGGTGGTTCCAAAAATTCTACAGTGGAGATGAAAGGCTTTAAAAGGGGCCTTTGGTGTTATGGAGACAGGTATCAAACAAACTTCGAACTGCCAAGTTTTTTGATGCTCATTGAGCTCAGGAGGAACCCATTTATCAAGGTTTTTTACCTTTGTAATACTCTGTAAATGGCATAAAACTATTGCAGTGCTAACACCAAGTGTCTGACACATTTATCTGACACTTTATTGTAGATATTGCTCTGCAATTGCTTGCAATTTTTTATTGTCACAACTGCATGCCTTTCCTCTACCTTTTTTGTCTTCAAAGCTTTCATCTTCACCATGGAATTTCTGGCCCCATGTTTGTTGATATTGGCAGCAGTTTCAGAAGCATTGTGCCCAAGTTTGACCTCATGAAACATAAGGGAGCAAAGTTCATGTTTTGTGTTTATCAAAAGGCTTCTATGCTTCAAAAATATTTTCTGTCTGAAAATAAGTTAAAAAATTTAAAAAGCACACATCAATTATCATCCATACCAAAATTGACCAAAAATAAACTACAACTATTATGTTAGAATACCTTTGCAAAATAGAGTATTTTGAGCTTTAAATATTGAGGACACAAGTTTTAAATGGCATCTTTTGATAGTAATTGTGAAGAAGTTGAAGATGATACCAAGTCAGGACAGCCTTTCCAAAAAGACAGATAAAAATATTGTCAGAGTGATTACAGATTGCAGTTAAACTTGGCTTAAACAGGAAATTGACTATTTTGCTATGTGATCTGAGAATCCAAAAGCTGTGTGCCAAACTAGTATCTAGATTTTATCAATGAACAAAAGCAGAGCTGAATCAATTTTTGAAATTGCTATAAGGAATAATCCAAATATTCTTCTTTCATCACCAAAATCTCTTTTTTTAAACATTAAAAAACAAACTTGTTTCTTTGTCAACTAGTCTTCATTGTTTTAATAAAAACAAAAAAATTTCTTTATGCATTGTAAATTTTTCTTCAACTTTTTCTTGGTGTTTGATTTGTAGCTTAAACCTAGATGAATATTAATACATAAACTAGTGATAGGACAATGCCAATTTTTTTTCAATTCCAATGCCAATTTCGATTCTGATTCTTGTTATTTAAAATTCACTTTGTTTTTATAATTGACTAACAAAATGTTTTTTTAAAGCATTTTGTTTAATCAGTTGAATAATTGATATATAGTGCTTCTATCCTAATTACTTAACCCCATATGGATGGATTTAATTTTGTTCAAGATAAAAATTATTTTAACTGTTTTTTAGTGACAGTAACTTTTTATTATACAATATTTGACAAAATATTAAAAAAATTTTTATGTATTTTTGATATTTTTAAATGTGCCAGATCTGTCCCACTCGTCCATAGTACGAAAAATCAAATGTTATATATTATGCAATAACAGAAGCATTAAAGTCAAAAACGAGTACACAATTAATTTTACATTACAATATGAATACTTTTATTACTAGATTTTGTGAAAAGTTTTAAAGTAATTTTATTTTTGTTCAGGCAAAGAAACCTTTTGCATTTTATGCAAAAAATGTAGGTTTTGCTTGTGTACCCAAGAAGTTTACATCTAGCTCTGTTTTCTCCGTAATCTGGATACTTTCTTTATTTTGAGGATTGTTGTAACTGGATTCACAATAAACATATTCATCATCAGAGTAACTTTCTCCAAGAAATACATCTTCACTTTCACTCCAACAATAGCTGCTCAATTCTTTATGCCATAAAATTTTTGAACATTCATAATTAATTTATTATTACATTACATTTACTCAAAATATTAAAAAAAACTGCAATATATCACTCAGATTATATTTAGATTTTCAGCCTATAAATTGAACTTTATGGACGAGGTGGACAGATTTGGCACGTTTAAACTAATCGATACCACATTACTCACAATAAGCAATCATTAAAAATTTAGTGTTGATTTAATAGAACTACTATTACTAAATACAAAAAATTTTTATTTAGTCAAAAAATTTGCTTGCTTATCAAAAAGTACTTAATACAAAATAATAAGTATCAGCATTTTTCACTAACCTTGCCAAACAAGCAAAGAACTGACTACTACTTTCACACTGGTTGAAGTTTTAGGGTTTCCAACTCAAAACTACACCAACTAGGTATGAAAAATTTAAGGAAGTCGTTTATTTAAAAAAATTTCTAAAAAGGTTTACTAAATACTGTTCTTTTGAAACGTGCCAGGTTTGTCCCATTTGTCCATAAAGGGTTAACATTGTTCACTATTAGCTATTGTAAATTAAAGATAATATATAAGGAAAAATTGAATTGATCTTTTTTGGAGACTGCTCTATGAAAGGATCAGGGCATTAAATAAATTACAACAAAATTTATTTAATGACTGTTTAAAAAACCACAATATCTGTCATATCTTTACTTAAATAGAATCTTGATCCTTATTAAAATACAAAAATTTTATTTGAAAAAGGATATTTCAATATATATTATTAAATTTTTTAAAGTTCTTTTTAAAAAACCACAACAATCTGTTTCATCTTATGGAGTCATCAGGGGTCATACATATAATCTCTTGCAATGAAAAAATATTATTTTAAGTGAATCACTCTTTGATAAATACCATAACATATAGTTTCTGCAAAACATAGTTTATTAGAGGACATTTCAAAATTTTCAATCATTTTTAAATCTAGAAACTTTATTTAAGCTTTTCAATTGTAATGCTCAGAAACATACAGTTTGTTAAATTATTCAAGCAAATAATGCAATTCCTGTGATGTCATATAAGAAAAAATAACTGAAGATAGAGTAAATGCAAGTACAGAAGATATGCATTTATAATAAGGTGACCTGGCTCTCCTTCCCTTACCATAATATGAATTTTATGGGATAAAACAGACTGTTGTGGTTTTTTTAAAAAGTAATTAAATAAATTTTGTATTAAATTGCTCTGATCTTTTCGTTGAAAACTTTGTAATGAAGATTGATTTATTCTTGCTACATATACAGTACATATATTGCAATATTATATGTAACTCTTGCAATATAAATTAGGAAAAAAAGTAATTGACCTGTTTTTAGAGGGTGCTCAATAAATTTTAGAACATATACTTTAGATTGATTTTGTTTATTAACAAAAAAAAACAGCAGCTCTACAGTTTGTTTCATCCATTTCCTAATCAGATAAAACAGGCTGTATGGATGTTTTTGTTTTAATAAATTTTAAATATTTGTATATATACAGGGTGTCCCAAAATAATGTATACACTCTTTGACTTTAAATGGCTATTAAACTTTTTTTTCTATTTTAGATTCAATTTTGTAGTAAGAATGGCAAATACTGGGCTTACGTTCGTGAAAAAAAATTTGTTCTGAAAACATTCTGGAAATGTGAAAATAAAGCTAAAGTGCAAAGACACTTTACAAATGAGTTCTGCAGAGATGCCCCAACATGCATCACCATTTCATGAATCCTAGATAACTTGAGAATCATGGGACCATCAAGTGCATGAGAAAGGGACATTCTGATGTTCTTTTTCATCCTGAATGTCCTTTTCTCATGCACTGGATGGTCCCATGATTCTTAAAGTTATCAAAGATTTGTGAAATGGTGACATGAGTTGGGGCATCCTTGTGAGACTCATTCGTGAAGCATCTTTTACACTTCAGCTTTATTTTTACATTTCCAGAATGTTTTCAGAACAAATTTTTTTTGCACAAACATAAGCCCAGTATCTGCCATTCTTACTACAAAATCAAATCTGAAATAGAAAAAAAAGTTTATTAGCTATTTAAAAGTCAAAGAGTGTATACATTATTTTGGGACACCCAGTATATAGATGTTTTTCAAAATTTTTGGTCAATGTTAACAAGGAAAGTGTTCAATGATGTTGAGTCAGAGCAGTTAAATGATTAATTTTAGACCACAAAAATTTTTAATTTAACTTTAATTTTACTTTCCCCAACAGATTGTTTTGCCTGCCTGGGCTTGTCAGGTGGTAGTTAAAAATCTTATTCAAATAAAAAATAATATTCAATTCTTTTGTCAGCTTGTCAGGGAGCAATTAGAAGATTTCTAACTGCTCCATGACAAGCCCAGACAGGCACAACAGTCTATTGAGGCAAATAAAAGAAATGTTAAAATAAAAAAATTTGTGGTCTGAAATTTAATTATGTAAATATATATATAATGCAAATTTATTTTATCAATGTTTAAAAGCCACAACAGTCTATTTCACTCTATAGAATCATCAGGTGGTTACTTATTCAAATAAAGTAGTCACCTGATGATTCCATAGGATGAAACAAACTGTTGTGGTTTTTTAAACATTGTTAAATTGCTCTGATCTTTTCATTAAATATTTTGCAAGTAACATCAATTAACTTTTGCAATATATATACAGGGTGGGGCATAAATACTGTTACAAGATAAAATACAAACATATTTTGAAAAAAGCTTTTATTTCAATATTTAAATTTGCAAACATTCAAGACTCATACCAACAAACAATTTCACACAAACTTTATTCAAAATGCTTTCCTTTAGCCTTTACTACAGCACGGAGTCTTCTGGAGAAATCATTGATGGAGGCACGCACTATTTTCATGGGAATTTTCTCCCATGTTTTCATCAATTTTAACTTCAGAGCTTCGATACTAGGGCTGGGTTTAGAGCAGGCTTCACTCTCAAGAATTGACCATAAAAAATAATCTAGAGGGTTGAGATCTGGTGAAGAAAGAAGCCATTCCTCTTTACTAATCCAGGTGGGGCAATTGTTTTCACACCACACTTGAGTCACCCAAGCTGTGTGACTTGTTGCTCCATCTTGTAGTGTCCAATTGTCTTCACCATATAGAGATTTGCACCATGGTATTAAAGCCCCTCTAAAATATTCTTTATATAAAGTTCTTTGTTAATTTTAACCCCCGAGGGTACAAAAACCAAAGGGGATTTCCCCTTTTCAAAAATTGCTGTCAACACCATTACTGAAGCAGGTTTTTGTGTTGTGAAGACTTTCCTTGTATTGGCAGGGATTGAATCTAAGGTTTTTGCCAAAACTCGATCATTTTGGTGATTATGCACCTGTTGCACAGTGAATAACTTTTCATCAGTAAAGATAAGATTTTACAGCATGCCATTTTTGAGTCGTTTCGACAATAGTTTGCTTCTTGCCAGTCTCTTTTCAATTGTGGCCTCTGAAATGAGCTGTCTCTTTTGCAGCTTTTAGGGTGACATCTTAAGATCATCATGACAAATTCTGCGCATAGTTCTTGGTGATATTTTTGATTCCTTTGCCATTTTTCTTATCGATTTCCTCAGATTACGTCTGATTTTTTCTTTTACACTTTTAATCAGATTAGGTGTTCTTGTTGCGAGGGCGTCCTGATTGAGGTTTGTCTGTGATTGAGGGTATTTTCTCAAATCGATCAATCATTCATTTGATCAGCATTCAGTTGATTTCAATTTTTTTCCTAGTTTAAAAATTTCTGTGGGGCTAAATCCTTTTTTGTGGTGCTCAATAATGAATTTTCTTTTTAATTCTAGCAACATTGCACAGTGTATACTTAAAAATTTTCTGAAAAACAAGAACTGGGTATATATTTAAATAAATTGATAAAGCTAGTTTAGCTTTTTAGTTAAATTTATTAGTACTAAAATTGACATAAAATTTTGTAACAGGACTTTTGCCCCACCCTGTATATAATGCAAAATTTATTCAATAACTTTTTTAAAACCACAACAGTATGTTTCATCTTTAAATTGTAAGGTGGTTACTAGAAAATTAAAAATATAGTTATTTGAGGTAAAAAAATAATACTCTTGGAATATACATATTGATTTATTCCTGCAATAAGTTGATTTATTCAATTTACTCCTGCAATACAGGGTGTATAAGGTATTTATAGACATTTATACTTGTTAATTGAAAGTAGACAATAAAATAAATAATGTATTTTTTATTTCAGAAAATATGATGGCTGATAATGATATAACTAATAAAATGAAAAGACATGCTGTAATAGTATCTATAAAAGTGGAACATAGCATTTTAAAAATTGCAAGATTTCTAAAATTTACCAAATCTTTGATTTGCAAAGTTAGAAAGGAGCTGAAAAAAAAAAACAATGGAGATGAATTAACCAGGAGTAAGAGATAACAGCATTGCCAATGCTCTGACTCACTCAGAACATTTGTGTTTGCCTGAAGAATGCATAGTATGATTGATGAAAATCCTGGAAAGTCAATGTAACATCTTTCTAAAGATCTTCAAGTGTCAGAGGAAAAAATCAGGCATTGTTCATCAAAACCTCAGATATAAATCATATGTTCTTAGGTGAGGTCAGTTCATGTTAAAAAAAACTCAAAAGAATCATTTAATGCATGGAAAACAACTCTTAAATAAAGTGAAGCACCTAGAAGAACACAGAATTCAAGATTTGGCTCCATTCCACAAAGCTCTCATAACCCAGAAATGGATGGCAGAGAATTTTCATGATCATATCACTTCAAACTTAAAGTATCCTAGCTCACTAGACCTTAATCCTCATTGTTGAAAAGGAGGTTAATAAGCATTTCCATAACACCAAATCCTCTCTGATGGGAACAATAACCCAAGCAATGGAAGACATAAATAAAGACCACCAAATCAAAGCTTGCAGTGCTTTTATACTGCAATGGAATCAGTGATAGAAACTGGAAGGACTTGGAGGGGACCTTAAGCCAAGACATGTCCACACTGTCAGCATATCTCCAGACTTGGAGGTTGAAGCTCAGTCACACTAAGACGGTGACGGCAGCCTTTCACTTAAACAACCGAGAGGTCAAACGTGAGCTAAAGGCCTACAACAATGGTAGACTTTTACCGTTCTGTCCAACCCCTACTTACCTTGGGGTAAAAATTGACAGATCACTCATGTTTTGTCACCATTTATTGGCATTGCGCAAAAAACTATCTTCACACGTCACACTGCTGAGGCAACTCGTGGGCTCGGGATGGGGTGCTGGTGCTAAAACACTACGCATAGTTACCTTGTCTCTAGTCTACTCAGCAGCTGAGTACTGTGCACCAGTCTGGTGTCGCAGTGCTCACACTTGCCTCGTTAACAGTGTCTTGAATGATGCCTTGTGCATAGTTACTGGATGCCTGTTACTAGCATAGTTACTAGATTTCGCCCAACCTAATCTTTTCCCGCTTTATAGATGTGGTTGTCATAAACTTAAATAGTTATTCTGTGAAAAATTTTCAGGACGAAAAACCTCTTTGAAGAAAATTAAATTGTGAAGCTTAGTCATGGAGTTATATCATAGTTAGTTATATAGTCTACTCAGCAGCTGAGTACTGTGCACCAGTATGGTGTCGCAGTGCTCACACTCGCCTCATTGACAGTGTCTTGAATGACGCCTTGCGCATAGTTACTGGATGCCTGCGTCCCACTCCAATAGACCACCTACCTGTACTCTCAGGCATCCAGCCAGCTGAGCTTTGCCTAATGGGAGTGACACTCTCCTTGGCTTACCGTGATCTCTGGACCCCGATCATATCTTGCATGGTCTGTTAAGTGGGTCCTCAGATAATTGCCAAGTGAGACTAAGATCCAGACGCCCGTTTGTGCCAGATGCGCAGAATCTTTTGGACAACCTTGCCAGACTTGGCATCCACGCCTCTGAATGGACAAATCACAAATGGAACGCGGAGTACTGTGAAAATGCTTCCAGGCTCAGTGCTTTTGTGCCCGAGACCAGTGCCAGGCCTGTTGGGATGGGCTTACCCCGAGCAGCTTGGGTTAAGCTCAACCGCCTGCAGACTGCTGTTGGGCAATTCCATTTGTCCATGCACAAATGCAAACTCCAGGCAAATAAAACTTTTCAACTCTGACTCCACATGATAAAAATTTTCAGACTCCAACTCCACACTTTAGAAAATTTCTTCTATTTCATTCTTGTAAAACATCTCATCCAAATTTATGACTTTGAGAAATATCATTTACAATTCACATATAAGCTCTCAAAAGCATGGCATCTATAAAATCTTCTTTTAACTGACCTCAGACTCTGACTCCATTAAATGAAAACCTTCTGACTCCACCTCACCCATAAATTACCAACTCCTCGACTCTGACTCCAACTCCACAACCCTGCTATATACAAGGTCGAAACAGTACTGTCTCCAGTTACTTATGCTCCCTGCTCTTGCAGGTCGAGCACTCTGGCTGAGAAGACAGTGATGCTGTTGCACTATGCATTGCTCATCATTTTATATGATTTGAGCACTCTTGGCATCACTGGGCTTTGATTTTACTTGTGGCTTGAAAACCACAAGTAAAAGATTAGCCACAAGGTACAAATTGGTGTGCCTTGTTCTTTCTCAGCATAACTTTACTGGACTGATGAGACCCGAAAGGTTGAAACAGTACTGTCTCCAGTTATATATATATATATATATATATATTCCCATTTGCCACCAACAATTAACCACCACCAATTTTGGTGATGGCTAGTGACAACAGTTTTGTTAAGGTTAATACAGTTGGTAACAATTTGCCATGGCTAATTTACCACCAATCCATAATTTTATAATTATAATTTTTATATGTATTGCTCCAAAAAACAAAAAGGTCTTTTTTCATATATATGAGCATGCTCAATGATAGTGAGATACATAAAAAAAAGGACAAATACCAAATAAATTAGGAATCATTTTCAAGAATCAAAAATTTTCATCAAAAATTTTTTTATTCCAATGCCAATTCCTAAAAATTCACTGATTCACTGATTCATTAATCTTCTTATTACTAACATAAACTAAAGACAAAATTATTTGCACTTGAAAGAAATATTATGTTTTAGGTTGCTATTTATCAAATGTTATGAGATTCAACAAAACAGCATGATATAACAGTTATGAAATTTTCAAGGCTTGGAAGTTTTTCTTAAATACATATGTTAAAATGTAAATAGCAACTTTTACTGTTGCTTTTGCAATAAAAGCTCATGTCCCATCCTTTCATATACACTTAAGATGCAGCCTAAAGTGAGCAGGGATTAGTTTATAGTTATAGCAATAAGTGGAATTTTTGATAAAAATGGTAGCTCAAACAAATGTCAAACATCATAGTTGTACAAGTTTTTTGTGAAAAGTGGCAATTTTTCTTAAGATTTCAAAATGACCAAATTTTCTCAAACATTTTGCCAAATACATAAATGCCAAAAAATATTTTAAAAAAACATACAGTTCATATATATGTGGCAGAATTAAATGCAGCCAAGTATTAACATAGAGAGAGAATATTAAGAGAGAATTTGTAATTTGAAGTGTTGTATTAAAATTTTCATGACAGAAACCCTGTTTATTTGTGTCACACCTTGTAATGAAACCAATGAAAACTTTTACATCATAAATAATGGTTATAAACTTACCACAACAGATTGAACTAATTACACATTATTTCAATACTTCAATGTATCTTCTTCACCTAATATTGCTTTTAATTTTTCTTCATTTTGTAGTTTTAACAGTTTTTTAGCTTTTTCATCTCAATAGCTTCTTGGGCTTTCTTTTCTTCTTGCTTTCTAATAATAACAAACATACTTTTATCTCCTTTAATTTCAATATCAACAGCCATTCTCAATTTTGCCAAAGCATAATTATAATTATTTAGTAAAAGTCTCGTTTCTTCTCCTTTAGCAGTTATACCAGTAGGTATGTGCTTCAAATTAACCAAAGAATGAGATTTGTTTGCTTTTTGTCCACCTTTTGTACCTCCAGCAGAATATTTAGCTTTTATGTCTTTTTTGTCCAGCCTAATTACTAAACCCTTTTTATCTAATTTATTTACAAGATTTAATACCTTTTGGGCACATTCTGAAGCATGTTTTGAATTTAAAATAATATTAAACCTAAACATACGACTTTCAAAATGGAAAATGGAAAAAATTGGAAGCATTAAAATTTATTTAAGTAGCACTAGTAAAACTATTAATTTACATAAATCTATAATCTAAAACAAAAAATTCATTTTATTACAGAACTTTTGTAATTAAATGGGGTCTTTAAAATGTACAGGTCAGCATTGTTGATGTGGTTGGCATAATCGACATGCTCAGTGTGGTTGGCGTGTTAGCATAATCGGCATGGTTGGCGTGGTTGACGTGGTCAACTAGGTTGGTGAGGTTGACTTGGAATGTTTAAATTTTGTTGACCCAACTGTATTTGTTGGCCTAATCTAAATAAATATACAAAGCAAGAATAATTTTTTTCAATTTTGAAAAAAGTTATCAACTTAGTAATCTTTGCCGAATTAGTTAATCTAATCAACCTAGCCCAGTCTTCACATATCAAAGGAAGTTAACCTCACTGACATTGTCCATACAAACTTTGCCAAATGATTATGCTTTCTATATTCATTTCTATTACAAGTTGGCTTCAACAAAATTTAAATACCTTTTATAGCCAACCTCACCAACTCCTCAAACTGAATGATTATTATTGCTTTGTTTATTTACATTACAGATTTAATTGGTTTTAAAAAAAAGAAATCTTTTACATAACTAACCAAGTCAACCTCAACAACCTAGATCCCCATACCAATTATGTCAAACATGCTGACCATGCCAACCAGGCCAACTATGTCGACCTGTATATTTTAAGGAATCCAAAGTAAGGACTTTAATGACACCTTTTTGTTAAAGGTAAAGGTAAAAAAAAGCTGTTTGAGATAAAGTATAAAACCAAGAAAATAAATGCGTGTTGATCAAGGTAAAAACTCTCCTTTACATTTTAGTGACTGAAAAGAACAAAAATTTGTAGATAATTAATTATTAACATAAACTCAAAAGAATTCAAGATTTGATGGATTTGGATTCAAGGTACTTGATTGCAACATTTTAGCAAAAGACTCAGACTGGACTCTCACTCAAATGCTGTTGGACTTGCATAGACTTAAGTCTTTATATTGTTAGACTTGTCACAATTTTGGTACAAAATTATTGCTACAGTCTTGGTCTCTTATATATATGAGATTTAATTGGGTCTTGTGTAAATCGGCCATCTTTACATCAGACTTAAGTTTTAATAGTTGAGCTAGGCAAGTGAGCTTTTTTCAGGTTCAACTACAACCTAATGTTCTTTCATATAGAGTATATAAAGTAGAAATAAAGAGCACCCCACATACTTCAACAACTTATTTTAAACAATGCTTAATTTTTTGACAGTGCTTAATTTCAAAAACATTAATTGCATTGAAAAAACTGAATGCTGACATTTTAGCACCAATATTGTATCTATGGTATATTTTAGTACCATTACCAATACTTGCCCAATTGGAATTCCATGAACAAGAGTTTTGTTACAGTTTTATTACCAATAACAAACTAGCTTAATCAATTGAATGTATAATCAATAAAATTGATGATAAAAATGATTGTAATGAATTTCTACATCAATTAAACTCCTTGTATTTTTCCTTGCAGTTTACATTTGAAAAATAAGCTAATCAATCTCTTCCTTTTCGTGATGTACAGGAGGAAAAGATGGGCTCTAAACTTATAACATCCATTTACTGTAAACCCACATTTACACAGGCTATAGGACAATACCTGAACTGGAAATCCTTCAACCCTGGAAAAAGCAAAACCAGTTTAATTTCCACCCTTGTACATCAAGTCTCAATGATCTGCTCAGATTGCCAGATGCAAGCTGAACTTGCAATAAATATTTTGGGATTCTATTTGATAACAAGCTAAATTTTAAACAACTTATATTCATGACATCTTTATTATCAGTTTGTAATGTTGTTTATAATCGAATTATGAACACGATGCCAAAACTTAAAATAAAACATTTTGTTGATCAAATTTCATTAAACATTTTTGACTTTTTCGTAAACTTCAACCTTCCAGCGAACTCCATTGGCTTCTTCAGTGACTTCCTGGTTATCAACAAGCCTACATACATAGCAAGAATAAATGGATAAACACTTATAAAAACCAATATATAACATATTGTAAATTAGAAAAAAATCAATATTTACAGTAGAATTGCATCAGACTATCAATTTTCCTTTTGTCGAGTTTGTTATAGGCTGGCCTGTACCAGCCCTGCTACAAAACCTTTACAAAGCTGTCGGCTGCAGCAACGAATTCTAGTAGTACAGCAAAAGCGAGGAATTCTATTAGAAATTATAACTGGACCATCAGTACTGTTACAGTGTCAAACAAACATGAATTAGCAAGTCCCAATTTCAATAACAATATTAAGAGAATACAGGTTTAGCAAAGTCTTTGAAAAAACTTTTAAAATTTTTTAAATGCTCTCAAACGTCAAACAACAAGGCCTAAAATCAAGAATCTGGTACTAAAAAAAGAGACTTATTTTTTAAAAGAGGCAGAAGATTATACAAGGGGAGGGGTTTTTAAATTAAAAAAAAACAAGCAACTCGAAAATTTTTTCCGTCAATTGTTAAAAAGTTTCAAGAACCAGACGTAAAATACACAGTGAAAGGAATTGTAGTTTGTAAAACTACGTATAACTATAATTCTTTTTTTTAAAACAAATAGAAACCGCTGATTAACATTGAAACGAGGTCCAATGTTCAGATCTGACTCACATATTCGGAATAGTCAAATCAAATCCCTGAAGTTCGGGAAAAAAAGTATCGCATTGGTAATCCGCCATGATTCGCGTCAGATATATTCTTCCGCAATGAGGAGAGTCTTGTATGAGCTGAAAACAACGCAAGTAAAAAGTTGTCACATCAGCCAATTTTAGTTTGTAAAACCAAAACATTATTTAAATATCTTGTACCATGTCTAAAATGATGATTGATAAAACGCCCAACAAATTCAATCCAATAAGCATAATCAGCAACTTGCACATCAGCTATTCCTGCCACATACCTTGTAAATTTGTGCTCCACCAATATTAAACACTTCATGGATTTTATTCTTCCAAGCATCCGAATTAAGTAATGCAATTAAATCTTCTAGCGAAGTAATGACAGCATCCTTCAAAAGCAACAAATTAGTTTCTCATTATATGGTTAAAAACTGATCAACATACTGGTCCAGGACCAACAGCATCAACAGTCCGGCTTAAGACAATATTATAACGATTTTTTAAAGGCTTGATACTCTTCGGAAAGGAGTGCCATGTTTTTCGACCCATTACAACAACATTTTGTTTCCCATCAGGAGGGTTGCCAATAGTTAGGTTGGAAAAATGTTTAAATTCTTTACTAAAAATAAAAATGTTAATATTTTTTGGACTTTATTCTTTTAAAAAATTTATTTAAAAAATAAAAATGCTTTCCCATGAACAACTAACTTACCATGGTGGAAAAGTTTGTGAGTTTCAATAACCTGTAAAGCTGTATTGGCCAGAGTTTTATCTTATCCTAGATCTTTATCTCTCCTGTTTGGGATATCCAGGCCAGAGAGGTTTGCAGACAGAGACCAAACAAAATGTAGATTACAAAAAGGAAACTTCCAACATGGATAGACTGTGCTCATTAGCTAAGCAACTTATGGTGCTGCACACTTCATAGCACTTTTAACCATAAAACACAACCAACTACTCAAACAAACACTTCAACATTAAAAAACTTTTTCAAAGTTCTTCAACTTAATGAAAATGGCATCTGCAACAAAACAGAGGAAATACAACCACTCATTGAAAATACACAAGTGGACATCATAACAATACAAGAATCAAAACTCAATCAAACTCACAAAACACCCAACATTCCTCACTTTACATTTATCAGAACAGATTGCTCCCACAAGGAGACTCCTTTCTGACTTACATTAATAACAATATCACTTTTTCACAACTTGAAATACCAAACACCTCACCCATTGAATTACAAATCATCAAAATCTACCTTCCCTTATTCAGCAACCATACATTACCAACATTTACATTCCACCCAAACATTTTTGTTGCTGTTGTTGTTGTTATTGCCCCTCCTCCAAAGATATCTTGGAGTAGCCTTAGACTTCCATGGTTGGATTACTTCCTGCTGCTTCCAAAGATTTTTCAACAGACTAGTGACATGGTGTTGTGTAAGTATCATACATGGATACAATTAAAGAGGCAATTAGTGTCATACATTTGTGTCAAGCATAGTCAGCATTGTTGTATGTAAGCATCAGGGTTTACTGTGTGTAGGTAACTTTGCAAGAGTAGTGATTTTTAACTCTTGAGTTGTGCCAATTTTTTATGTATCTGACATGATGTTTGTTCAGACAAATAAATGTCAGGAGTGTGGTGCTAGTAACTTTATTATTTTTTCTGCAACAAAAATATTGTGAGGTGATAGAAATGTGAATATGTTTGCGGTTTTCCTACATTGTTTAGGGGCTATGTTTGGATCTGAGATGATGATGTTAGTGTGCTGTTTGTTATGAAAAATTATGGATTTTATGTTTTTGGCTGGATCTGAATGTGCATTAACATCATGTAAAGGGTGTGTTTGTGTTTGAGTCAGTTGTTAAACTTGAATAGCATTAAGTTTGAGGTGGATGCCCATTGGAAGGATATTGGTTTTGTCATGTAGCTATTAAGTGTTTGCATTGAAGTTTTTTTGATGTAGTATTTGATATGATACAGTTCTATATGGTGTTTGCATATTCAAAATTGGGACTAATGATAACTTTGATTGTAAAGACAATTACTTCCTTTTATTTACCCCATTTGATGGAAATAAATGCTATATAGAGTTGTGCCATGAGTTGGGTCTGTTGTAAAAAGTGCAATTGTAGTTTTGTCTGTGTTTATATGATGATTATTAGTGGTGGCCCATTCAAAGATTTTATGAAGATATGGTTGAATGAGTTGTTAAGCCTAACGATGTTTGGTCTGAGATGCAGTGATTGTTATATCATTGGCATATGTTGTGGTTTGCACATCTTTTGGGGGAAATGGAATGTCAGAGATGTAAATGTTGAAGAATGTTGGAGACAGAACTTGGTCTTGTGGTACTCCAGTGTTGATTTGTTTGAGTTTTGAGACTGGCAGTCAATATTTAGTAGATGCATGTTGTTGTTTGTAGTTTGCTATGAACCTGATGATGTTTGGAATGTTTGTTAATGTGAGTTTTAATGACATGCATTTTAAGGACAATCATGCTTTTAATGACAAAACCAATTGTTGTTATTCAACTGCTTATAAAAAATTTTTAATTTTAAAACAATTGAATTTTGTTAGATGTAGTTAGATATATTTTATAAATTAATATTACATATATTCTTTTTTTTTTTACACTGTAATGATTTATTATTGATGATGTTTATGTTTCATTTAGTCTCATGAAGGATGTTCACTGATTTAATGGTATACCAAAACATCGAGTTTTAATTATTTTTTCTATTTTTAAATAAAGATTTAGACAGCAGTTTAGACTCTAATTTTACCAGAAGAACATGAATAAAGATTTTCAGAACAGTATTTACTAATTATTTTGAAAAACAGACAAGAAACAAGATTGATCATGTTGGGTTGTAGTGTCCTAGCTTACTTTATGGAGTAAAAAAATTAGATAAACAATTTTTAAAAAAATAACCTAAACATTACACATTTACAGACATATCTTGACAACAATTTATTTACTATATTTATTAGGGATTTGTAAGTATAATTAGCTTAATTTGTTTCTATCTGTTGTTGGAACTTTCTATAACCTAAGATACATCAAGTAAACTACATAGCAAAAAATTGTTTTGTAGTAGTATAGGATTCTGGCTGCAGCTAGATGGCATGAGAAATTTTGCTGATGTGAACACTGATGTCGTCATTAGAATTTAAACATTAAATGGTTTTAAAATTTTGCTGTCATTAACTACACCAAAAACTACTAACATGTTTTGAAACCTCAACTATGCTCCTGACTAAATTTGATTGTTATGCAATGTTTAAGACAAAGAAAATTCAACAAAGTCTTACATTTTTAAATGATTACACTTAATGCTATAAAGGTCACAATTTGATCCATACAGTAAACCAGACAAAGTGCTAAAAAGGTCAAACCTATACTATAAAAAAATAAATCTAGAAGTTTTGGTCAAAATTGCTACATAGAAGAATTTACAATAAAGGAGTTGTAGTACCAAATGGAGTATCAAACTCTGGCATTATTTTAACTGTTTAATATAATCAACCAATCATTGCTGCAATGATAACTGAAATAATAAAAACTGTTTGTAATTGTGAAATGAGTCAGTTGTGCACTTGTTATGTTATGTCGTAAGTAATTTTATTCGTTATACTAATGTTTGTTCTGTTTTGTTTAGAATGGTTTCTTTCAGTTTAATAAAGCCTTAGTCTATTTATTATACAAATAAATCTTCTAACAGGAATTATTTTATACAAAATTTTGTACAAGTGTCAAACTGTAATCTAGCATCTAATATTGAACAGAAAATCTTTGACCATTGTGCTATGTTGTCAAACAAGTTTAAAAAAGTTAAACTTTTCAATAGCCTAAATTTTTTAATTTTTTTATGTAATGGAAACTTACGGTAAATGCCAAGGCATATCGCCATTATTTCCAATCCCCCTATTATTACAACAAGCAGCAACTGAATGTAATTTAATTTTTGGACAAGACATTTTAAATAAGTTGAAAATATTTACAAATGCTGAAAAACTGTCACCTTAAGCACAAAAGAAAAACGTTATACATTATTAATACAATATGCTCAAACTCATAGTGTTAGCAAATCAGATAAATCACATAAAAATAAACTCAAAACATAATCATTTATAAAAAATAAAAAAGGTTAATAATAAGTTTAAACAAAAATCAAATAGTTGCTTTTGCTCAGGGTGGGTACTTGTAATGCAAGCTTTCTTAAAAAGTTAGAGAAACGCTTGTGCTGCAATTATTTTAACCATTATAATAAAGTGCAATTATATAGCAATGTATAGCATATATATATAACAAGCATATATTTATAAGAACTTGAAAAAAATTTTAGCCTGCATTTTTATTATTTTGATTTGGAAATGCTGTTCTTTTCAATTACACATGTAGCATTGAAGCGCAAAGCTAAACTTGTTGTAAAAACTTTAAAATGATTTTCACATTCTCGGAGACTAAAGATTTGTCTGACACAAGCACATGGTGAGGGGTTTTTGGCATGTTTTTCAGTAAAAACAACTGGACACAGGAAGTAAGTAACTGCATGCAGCTGCAAACCAATTTGAGTGCAGTAAAAAATCATAGCACATATCAAATAATCAAAATATCAAACACCTGGAAACAGTTGCAATGTATAAAGATGCATAGCAAAAAAGTAATTTTCTTTTTGGTTCCAAGTTTACTTCTTCAAAAGTAAATAAAAGAGAAGGGTAATACTGTATATACAAAATGTCAGTGTCAGGTCAGAGCAGTTAGTGATTATTGTATTTAAAACAAAAATTCAACTCTGCAATTGGTTCTACTTGTATTAAATTATTGTAGGGTCACCTGGGGTAAATGTAAGACACTTTTCGCCTGGGGTAAATGTGAGACATACTCGTATTCTAAAAATTTTTATGAAAATGAAATTTTAAAAGTAAACTGAAATGTCAGATGTGCTGGCCAGGGTGCACATTGCCATGCATTGTCAATATTTTGGCACCAATTCTGACTCTTCAAAAATGTTATTTTTAGTGAACCATTTTTGAAGCTTGAAAACTTTTGTTTTCGCATTTTTAACTTTTGACGTAGCAAGCTTATTTTTCAAGTGATTTTAAAGTATATGGTATCATTTTACTGCTCTTGAACTATAGAATTTAGATTCTACTGGTATGTTTATAAGATGGCTTTTACTGTTTGGAGTAAAAATGAGACGCACCAAAAAGTGACAAGCAATTTTAACTTTTCTTACATTTTTAACAGATTGAATCTACAAAGATGCCTAGAACTTACAAAAAATAGGAACCTACAGTGGCCAAAATTGTTATAAAAAAAGCTGTAGAAGATATCAAGGAGGGAAAACTCAGTTTGCGCAAAGCTGCAGAGAAATATGCAATCGACAAATCCAAATTGTCACATATAATAACTGTGAAATAAAGTGGAACCCAAGGCCAGAGGACTGTGTTTTAAAAAAATGAAAAAAACCTTGCTGATCATTTAAAAACATTGGCAAAATGGGGATTTTCACTATTAAAGGCAGAAGTGTTGAACGTTGTACAGGACTATATATCCCTTAACGCAGTGGTTCCCAACTGGTGCGTCATTTTGAAAGTTCAAGAGCGTTGCAAACGTGCATTCATTAGCTTTCACTCTCATTAGTAAAAATTGTAACAAAATAATTTGTAACAAAAATCTTTTTTTGTAATTCAGTTTTGAAACCACTGGCATTATTACGAGTGAAACAACTGGTACAATGACATCATCACTGTAAAGGCGCGTTTACAGCCGTTTACAGTACTTTTTTCTTTCAGTTATCTTTGTTTGTTTTATTGACGCTCAAATCCACTTGTTTTCAAGAAAAAATGAGTGGATTCTAGCCAAATGGACCCACTGTATGCTTCATCGGGAAGCACTAGCATCTCAATGTTTTAGTATTGAGTTAAACCAGGTTGTTGAAGAGATTGTAAAGGTGATCAACTACGTAAAAACAAGCGCGGTCAGGAGTTGTATTTTTAGCAAGCTGTGTGACAATTTAGAGATGCCACACAAACAGCTACTTTTCCATGCGACTACTCGATAGCTGTTGTTGGGAAATGCCTTCGCACGAGTTTTTGAATTGAGGCAAGAGCTACTCACATTTCTGCAATTAGAGAAACACAGAAGTGCTGAAAGTTTTCAACAAGCAGACTTTTTATTGAAGTTTAGTTATCTTTGTGACATCTTTGAAAACTTGAACAAACTAAATGTCAGTATGCAAGGATATGATGCGAATATTTTAGAACTATCTGACAAAATAGAAGCTTTTGTAAGGAAAATTTTCCTGTGGCGTTTTGACGTTTCTGATAATTCTGGACATGAATATTTTCCTTTTTTCAATCGCATGCTAGCTGATCTTTCCGTTATTTCTCTACCACTAGTGGTCTCAAACACAGCTTCTGAACATTTGAGTGCCCTTGAGGCAAATTTCAAGCAGTATTTTACCAGCGATTTTTCTTCCTATGCCTGGATAAGAAATCCATTTTCGGTGAGTGTTGTTCCTTCAATGTTTTATGGATCTCAAAAAGAGGAATTTATTGATCTCTCGTGCAACAATGCCCTGAAATCCAAAATGGATCAATTTTGCACTGATTTTTGGATTGAAGCTTGTACTGAATATCCTGTTATATTGAAAGCAGCTCTCCGCCTTTTGATTCCCTTTGCTACTTCTTACATGTGCAAAGCTGGTTTTTCAGCAGTGGCAGTTATAAAAACAAAATATCGCTTGAAGTTGGATGTTGAAAGGGAAATGCGCGTAGCGGTTTCAAACATTACTCTGCGATTTGAGGCGCTATGCCAAAGCAAAAGAGCTAATGTGTCACATTAAGTACAAATAAATAACAATGTGTAAAACTTTTGTGAAGCTGTTGAGTCGTTTGATTTTTTTTGCGAGATAAGTGCGTCGTGAGTTTAAGTGAGTTGGAAACCACTGCCTTAATGGCATCAGGGCTCCCTTCAAAAATAATGATTGGTTTTGCGGTTTTATTTATAGAAATAACATGACGGTGAAGAGAGTTGAACTGCTTCAACAAAACCGATGGAATGCCACAAGTGACCCATTTTTAGTATATGGATTTTATAATCTTTTGGAAGAACAGATGACAGTGCTTAACCTGCAAAAGAAACCAGACTACATATGGAATCTGGATGAGACATATCTGTGCTTTGACCCAAGTCAAACCAGAGGAGTAGTCAGCAAAGGTCAAAAGGCCCATCGGAACATACAAGGCCGCAGAAAACAGAACATAACTATTTTAGCTACCTGTTCTGCTAGTGGAAGGTGCCTGGCACTACTGACCATTTATCAAGGACAAAACCTGTGGTCCACCTGGAAGGGCAAGAAGATTTACCAGAAACCATGTACTCATGCTCACCCAAGGATTGATGATCAGTGAAATCTTCAATTCATTTTTTCACCAGTTTTGTGAGACAGTTCAAGAGAGACTTTTGCTCTTTATAGTAGATGGGCATATATCCAATTTAGATGTGGATGTAGTTGTGAAAGCAAAGCAAGAAGGAGTGGTCATTCTTAAATTACCAGCTCACACAATCGATGTCTTACAGCAATTGGATGTCTCATGCATCTTAAAATAAAATGGCAATACTGAAATCAAAGAAGCCTGACAAAATCGAATTTTGCAGATCTAGTCGGAACAATACGATTTGATTCCACGTCTGCCAAAAATGTGGAAGCAGGATTTCATGCTACAGGCATATACCCATTTGACAAAAAGAAATACCCTGAAAAACATTTTAAACCAGAAGCATTAAAACGATATTTTGAGCATCAAGAAAAGTCCAGATACTTGAGTGAACAGGAATTGATGGAACCAAGGCCAAGTACTTCAAGTGTCAAAAACTTGAGTGAACCAGAATTGATGGAATCAAGGCCAAGTACTTCAGGTGTCAACAGTTCAGCTGCAAGTTTTGAAGATCTTTTATTGAATCGTATTGGAAAAACTTCAACACCAAACATAAAATGAAAGCAAATTAACCCAGCAGCCAAAGTAATTACTTCATCTGCTTTTGCTGATGCAGTTGAGAAAATAGAGCAGGGAGTAACAACACAAAATCTAACAGGTCAGGAAAAATGAAACTGGCCAAGAAATCCCTATTGCCACTGGGACAGAGTCAACATCATCAGAAACTAGTGAGTCTAGTGATGTGGAGTGTCACACAGATGATGAATAAGTCTCTGATGAAGAAGATCCCATGGAGGTGCTTCATCCATCAAATGCCAGACAAGGCAGTTTTGTTCTGGTTATTGTGAAAGGAGAGAAAATAAATCTTTCTTACTACAAATATGCATGTGTCATCCAAGCGACCCTACCAAGTGGGGAATATGAAGTCATGTCTTTGAAAAGCTTTCCAGGAAGCAAAACAATATTCAAAGCAGTTGAGCATGATGTTTTCACAATATGTGACAATGACATTATTGGTGTTTTGCCTGTTGCCAAAATGGAGCCAAGACTAAAGTATTGCTTCACTGGACCCAAAATGTTTTGCTGAGGTTCTATAATTTTTTTGTAATTTTTTGCTCTTTTGTTTCTGAAATAAACTTTGCTTTCATGAAATAAAATGATCTATGATGTACACAATACTACAGGGCTACAATGGTTTTAACCATTGTTAAAGTTTCTGGTGTTACTATTACTGAGGCCAAAAATATTTAAAAAAAAGTATTTTTTGAATGTTCCATGCAACTAAAGGTGTCTCACATAATCCAAAGGTGTCTCAGGTTTACCCCAGCTTGCTTTATTTTGAATCTTAAGTCTATATAAGGGGCTAATATTGGTGTCTCATTTTTTCCCCAGGCAAATATTTTGGCAGGGTAATTATGAGACATATTTTGTATTATATCTCTAATTTCTGAAATTCTGAAATTGGACAAGGTTTTTATTCATGCACCAGTATTGGCACACCCTACCAATAGGTTATGTATATTTGGTTTTAAAATTGACTGAAAAACATTGCCTACCAAACAAAAGATTTTTTTTGTCTTATAATTACCCCAGGTGACCCTATCTGATTAAATTGCAGTTTAAATTTGTTATTAGAAACTTTGTTGGCAGCATGATTAAGTAGTTAAGAGCACAGTAATTACAGGCAAATGTGATCAACACAATGGCAATTAAAAATTTGCTTGCACCATTTTCTTGTGTCCTAAGAAAGACACTTTATGGCACTTTTCCCTGACTAGCAATCTTGGCAAACAGCTGTAAATTTTGTTATATCTCCAATATAAAGCAATTAAATAATTTCAACCAGACAGCAATATTTTGGCATTTCCAGAAGCAGGTTGGAATTATTGTTTGACAGTTGCCCTATGTATAATGCCTTTGATGCTTTTTTGTATGTCAGGAGGATACAAAGGTGGTTCCAAAAATTCTACAGTGGAGATGAAAGGCTTTAAAAGGGGCCTTTGGTGTTATAGAGACAGGTATCAAACACACCTCAAATCACCCAAGTTTTTTAATGCTCATTGAGCTCATGAGGAACCCATTTATCAAGTTTTTTCACTTTTGTAATACTCTGTAAATGGCGTAAAACTATTGCAGTGCTAACACCAAGTGTCTGACACATTTATCTGACACTTTATTGTGGATATTGCTCTGAAATTGCTTGTTTCTTTTTATTGCATTGACTGCATGCCTTTCCTCTACCTTTTTTGTCTTCAAAGCTTTCATCTTTACCATGGAATTTCTGGCGCCACGTTTAATCACTTGTGGACCAATCTCCCTATGTTTGTTGATATTGGCAGCAGTTTCAGAAGCATTGTGCCCAAGTTTGACTTCATGAAACATAAAGGAGCAAAGCTCTTGTTTTGTGTTTATCAAAAGGCTTCTATGCTTCAAAAATATTTTCTGTCTGAAAATAAGTTAAAAAATATAAAAAACACACATCAATTATTATTCATACCAAAATTGACCAAAAATAAACTACAACTATTATGTTAGAATAGCTTTGTAAAATAGAGTATTTTGAGCTTTTAATATTGAGGACACAAGTTTTAAATGGCATCTTTTGATAGTAATTGTGAAGAAGTTGAAGATGATACCAAGTCAGGACAGCCTTCCCAAAAAAGACAGATAAAAATATTGTCAGAGTGATTGCAGATTGCAGATAAACTTGGCTTAAACAGGAAATTGACTATTTTGCTATGTGATCTGAGAATCCAAAAGGTGCGCCAAACTAGTATCTAGATTTTATCAAAGAACAAAAGCAGAGCTGAATCAATTTTTGAAAACGCCATAAGGAATAATCCAAATATTCTTCTTTCATCACCAAAATCTCTTTTTTTAAACATTAAAAAACAAATTTGTTTCTTTGTCAACTAGTCTTTGTTGTTTTAATAAAAACAAAAAAATTTCTTTATGCATTGTAAATTTTTCTTCAACTTTTTCTTGGTGTTTGATTTGTAGCTTAAACCTAGATGAATATTAATACATAAACCAGTGATAGGACAATGCCAATTTTTTTTCAATTCCAATGCCAATTTTAATTCTGATTTTTGTTATTTAAAATTTACTTTGTTTTTATATTTGACTAACAAAATGTTTTCTTAAAGCATCTTGTTTAATCAGTTGAATAATTGATATATAGTCTTCTATCCTAATTACATAACATTGTTCACCATTAGCTATTGTAAATTAAAGATAATATATAAAAAAAAAAATTGAATTGATCTTCTTTGGAGACTGCTGTATGAAAGGATTAGGGCAACGGTGCACAACCTGCGGCCGTAAGTGCGAAATAATGCAGCCATCAAACATAATTCAAAATATGCAGCTTGGCAGCCATATGAGCATATAATGAGTGTTTTTTGAAGCCCTCTGTCCTGTCAATTTTGGCAGAAGTTGAAGATGAATTTGATGTGAAGGCCCTTTTTTCTTGGATTTTTATCAAGTTTGGCCTGCGTAAAGATTTTGAGTGGCCCACACAGTGTTTTTTGGAGCCCTCTATCACTATGATTTTAATTTTGGTGCAAAAAGTAGCAAATTGGAGACTGATTTCAGGTAAAAACCTTTTTTTTTAGAGATCACTATAATTTTGGTGCAAAAAGTAGCAAATCGGAGACTGATTTCAGTTGAAGACTTTTTTTTAGAGATCACTATAATTTTTATGCAAAAGTGGGGTGTTTTCTTGGTATGGCTCACCAATATATTTTGTGCATCAAAATGGCCCTCAGGTCAAAAAGGTTGGACACCCCTGCACTAGGATGAAATAAAAAAGAAACTTGTAGGGGGGATATTCTGGGTTAGTTTCCCCAAAAAAATTACTGGCAATAGATGCTGGGGTGATAAAAGGAAAGTACCCAATTTTTTTGACTCAATGGCTGCCGCAAGTTAAAACTAACTTTGTATTGCAGCCAGCAATAACAAAAAGGTTGTGCGCTGTTGGATTAGGGCAATCTTTTACTACAAAATTTATTTAATGACTGTTTAAAAAACCACAATATCTGTCATATCTTTACTTAAATAGAATCTTGATCCTTATTAAAATACAAAAATTTTATTTGAAAAAGGATATTTCAATATATATTATTAAATTTTTTAAAGTTCTTTTTAAAAAACCACAACAATCTGTTTCATCTTATGGAGTCATCAGGTAGTTATACATATAAACTTTTGTAATGAAAACATAGTAGGTTAAGTGAATCATCCTCTGGTAATACCATAACATGTAGTTCTGCAAAACATAGTTTATTAGAGGACATTTCAAAATTTTCAATCATTTCTAAGTCTAGAAACTTTATTTAAGCTTTTCAATTGTTATACTCAGAAACATACAGTTTGTTAAATTAATCAAGCAAATAATGCAATTCCTGTGGTGGCATATAAAAAAAAATAACTGAAGATAGAGTAAATGCAAGTACAGAAGATATGCATTTATAATAAGGTGACCTTGCTCTCGTTCTCTTACCTTAATATAAATGAAACACCCTGATTTTATGGGATAAAACAGACTGTTGTGGTTTTTTTAAAAAGTAATTAAATAAATTTTGTATTAAATTGCTCTGATCTTTTCGTTGAAAACTTTGTAATGAAGATTGATTTATTCTTGCTACATATACAGTACATATATTGCAATATTATATGCAACTCTTGCAATATAAATTAGGAAAAAAAGTAATTGACCTGTTTTTGGAGGGTGCTCAATAAATTTTAGAACATATACTTTAGATCAGTGTGGTCCAAACAATCTTGTCAATTACAGGCAGCAGTAACCTTTTTTTTCGGAGAATGCTATGATTTTGGGACAAAAATAGGAATTTCAGAGATCAATTCCAGTTGAAGACCTTTTTTTTTTTTTTTAGAGAACACCCTGATTTTGGAAAGAAAATAGGAATTTCGGAGATCGATTCCAGTTGAAGACCTTTTTTTTTTTAGAGAACACCCTGATTTTGAGACGAAAATAAGTGTTTTTAGCCAGTTGAGGCACGCAAACTCAAATAATTTTGAAAAGTGGCCCACAAGAGTGGAGAAGTTGTACCACCCTGACCTAGATTTTATCTTTGCGGGCCGCAAAGCTTTTTCAAATCTCAATGCGGCCCACAAAGCTTTTTCAAATCTCAATGCGGCCCACAAAGCTTTTTCAAATCTTAATGCGGCCCTTCATTCTCTTAGCCTTAAACCACACTGCTTTAGATTGATTTTTTATTTATTAACAAAAAAAAACAGCAGCTCTAAAGTCTGTTTCATCCATTTCCTAATCAGATAAAACAGGCGGTATGGATGTTTTTGTCTTAATAAATTTTTAAAAAATATTTGTATATAGAAGTTTTTCAAAATTTTTAATTGGTGTTCATAAGGAAAGTGCTCAATGACATCGAGTCAGAGCAGTTAAATAATTAATTTTAGACCACAAAAATTTTTAATTTAACTTTCATTTTACTTTCCCCAACAGATTGTTTTGCCTGCCTGGGCTCGTCAGGGGGTAGTTAAAAATCTTATTCAAATAGAATAATATTCAATTCTCTTGTCAGCTTGTCAGGGAGAGGTTTGAAGATTTCTAACCACTCCCTGACAAGCCCAGGCAGGCACAACAGTCTATTGGGGCAAATAAAATTAATGTTAAATTAAAAAGATTTGTGGTCTGAAATTTAATTATGTAAATATATTGTATATATAATGCAAATTTACTTTATCAATGTTTAAAAACCACAACAGTCCATTTCACTCTATAGAATCATCAGGTGATTACTTATTCAAATAAAGTAGCCACCTCATGATTTTATAGGATGAAACAAACTGTTGTGGTTTTTTAAACATTGTTAAATTGCTCTGATCTTTTCATTGAGCATTTTGCAAGTAACATCAATTAACTTTTGCAATATATATATAATGCAAAATTTATTCAATCACTTTTTAAAAACCACAACAGTATGTTTCATCCTTGAATTGTAAGGTGGTTACTAGAAAATTAAAAATATAGTTATTTGAGGTAAAAAAATAACATTCCTGCAATTTTCTTTTATTTTACAATGATTTTTTACTACTTGGCAAAATGTGTATATTCATTCAATAGAGCTCTTTCTATTGTAAAAAACGTGCTGATCGTTTTTTTGAGTATTTTGAGATTTTATTATTTGTGAGGCTTACATATGGAATATCCAGGGGGTAAAAAGCAACATTTGACACCTGCTATTCTTTGCTTTTCATCAAGGCCAAAAAGCTGCTGAAGCAGCCCAGGACATTTGCATGGTATATGAGGAAGGTGTCATAGGCAAATCTATGGCAAGAAAATGGTTTGCGAAGTTCAAAAACGGCAGTTTTGACATGGACAACACACCACGCAACGTTGATAAAGACCATCTCAAAGCACTTTTGAAGGAAGAAAGTCACCAAACAAGTCATGAATTTGCCGAAAAAATGAAAAATGCACTGCGATCAAAAAACAATTCTCAATCATCTTCATTCAATGGGATTTGCTGAAAAATTGGAAGTCTGGGTGCCTCATGAGCTTAGCAAAAACAACAAAGAAAATTGCTTCTCAACATCTCGCCTGCCATCAAGCAACACATGGTCACAAGCAGCACTTTTTATACTGAATCGTCACGGGAGATGAGAAATGGTGCCTATATATAAATATGATAGCAAGCAAAATCCAACATTTCATTTAGTTTGTAAAATTTTTAATTAAAAAGCTGAACGTTTTTGACTATCATCAGTCCTTATCAAAGCATCTAAAATTGTTTAAAATCATCTAAAAATTTTTAACCATAAACGACAATTACAATCAATTAAAATATATAAAAAACAACAATTTTCTCAAGTTTATGCTGTCACTGTTATTACTAATTCAATTTATAGGCAATAACAATTACACAAAACAATGTCAGAATTCATAGAGAAAAAAAGGAGAAAAAAGAGAAAAAATAATAATACTGCAAATTACATGACTAAATTAGAAGAGTTGTAATAAAAAAGAATTTAGTCATTTATCAAATGTTATGAGATTCAACAAAACAGCATGATATAACAATTATGAAATTTTCAAGGCTTGGAAGTTTTTCTTAAATATGTTAAAATGTAAATAGCAACTTTTACTGTTGCTTTTGCAATAAAAGCTCATGTCCCATCCTTTCATATACACTTAAGATGCAGCCTAAAGTGAGCAGGGATTAGTTTATAGTTATAGCAATAAGTGGAATTTTTGATAAAAATGGTAGCTCAAACAAATGTCAAACATCATAGTTGTACAAGTTTTTTGTGAAAAGTGGCAATTTTTCTTAAGATTTCAAAATGACCAAGTTTTCTCAAACATTTTCCAAACACTTAAATGCCAAAAAATATTAAAAACACACAGTTCATATATATGTGGCAGAATTAAATGCAGCCAAGTATTAACATAGAGAGAGAATATTAAGAGAGAATTTGTAATTTATCTACAAGTGTTGTATTAAAATTTTCATGACAGAAACCCTGTTTTTTTGTGTCACACCTTGTAATGAAACCAATGAAAACTTTTACATCATAAATAATGGTTATAAACTTACCACAACAGATTGAACTAATTACACATTATTTCAATACTTCAATGTATCTTCTTCACTTAATATTGCTTTTAATTTTTCTTCATTTTGTAGTTTTAACAGTTTTTTAGCTTTTTTCATCTCAATAGCTTCTTGGGCTTTCTTTTCTTCTTGCTTTCTAATAATAACAAACATACTTTTATCTCCTTTAATTTCAATATCAACAGCCATTCTCAATTTTGCCAAAGCATAATTATAATTATTTAGTAAAAGTCTCGTTTCTTCTCCTTTAGCAGTTATACCAGTAGGTATGTGCTTCAAATTAACCAAAGAATGAGATTTGTTTGCTTTTTGTCCACCTTTTGTACCTCCAGCAGAATATTTAGCTTTTATATCTTTTTTTTCTAGCTTAATTACTAAACCCTTTTTATCTAATTTATTTACAAGATTTAATACCTTTTGGGCACATTCTGAAGCATGTTTTGAATTTAAAATGATACTAAACCTAAACATACGACTTTCAAAATGGAAAATGGAAAAAATTGGAAGCATTAAAATTTGTTTAAGTAGCACCAGTAAAACTACTAATTTACATAAATCTATAATCTAAAACAAAAAATTCATTTTATTACAGAACTTTTGTAATTAAATGGGGTCTTTAAAATGTACAGGTCAGCATTGTTGATGTGGTTGGCATAATCAACATGCTCAGTGTGGTTGGCGTGTTAGCATAATCAGCATGGTTGGCGTGGTTGACGTGGTCAACTAGGTTGGTGAGGTTGACTTGGAATGTTTAAATTTTGTTGACCCAACTGTATTTGTCGATCTAATCTAAATAAATATATAAAGTGAGAATAGTAAATTTTTTCAGTTTTGAAAAAAGTTATCAACTTAGTAATCTTTGCTGAATTAGTTAATCTAATCAACCTAGCCCAGTCTTCACATATCAAAGGAAGTCAACCTCACTGACATTGTCCATACAAACTTTGCCAAATGATTATGCTTTCTATATTCATTTTTATTACAAGTTGGTTTCAACAAAATTTAAATACCTTTTATAGCCAACCTTGCCAACTCCTCAAAACTGAATGATTATTATTGCTTTGTTTATTTACATTACAAATTCAATCAGTTTTAACCAAAAGAAATCTTTTACATAACTAACCAAGTCAACCTCAACAAACTAGATCCCCATACGAACTATGTCAAACATGTCGACCTGTATATTTTAAGGAATCCAAAATAAGGACCTTGATGACACCTTTTTGTTAAAGGTAAAGGTAAAAAAAGCTGTTTGAGATAAAGTATAAAACCAAGAAAATAAATGCGTGTTGATCAAGGTAAAAACTCTCCTTTACATTTTAGTGACTGAAAGAACAAAAATTTGTAGATAATTAATTATTAACGTAAACTCAAAAGAATTCAAGATTTGATGGATTTGGATTCAAGGTTTGATAAATTTGAACTAGGACTTGACTGCAACATTTTAGCAAAAGACTCAGACTGGACTCTCACTCAAATGCTATTGGACTTGCACAGACTTAAGTCTTTATATTGTTAGACTTGTCACAATTTTGGTACAAAATTATTGCTACAGTCTTGGTCTCTTATATATGAGATTTAATTGAGTCTGGTGCAAATTGGCCATCTTTACATCAGACTTAAGTTTTAATAGTTGAGCTAGGCAAGTGAGCTTTTTTGGGGTTCAACTAGAACCTCATGTTCTTTCATATAGAGTATATAAAGTAGAAATAAAGAGCACCCCACATACTTTAACAACTTATTTTAACAATGCTTAATTTTTTGACAGTGCTTAATTTCAAAAACATTAATTGCATTGAAAAAATTGAATGCTGACATTTTAGCACCAATATTGTATCTATGGTATATTTTAGTACCATTACCAATACTTGCTCAATTAGAATTTCATGAACAAGAGTTTTGTTACAGTTTTATTACCAATAACAAACTAGCTTAATCAATTGAATGTATAATCAATAAAATTGATAATAAAAATAATTGTGATGAATTTCTACATCAATTAAACTCCTTGTATTTTTCCTTGCAGTTTACATTTGAAAAATAAGCTAATCAATCTCTTCCTTTTCGTGATGTACAGGAGGAAAAGATGGGCTCTAAACTTATTACATCTATTTACTGTAAACGCACATTTACACAGGTTATAGGACAATACCTGAACTGAAAATCCTTCAACCCTGGAAAAAGCAAAACCAGTTTAATTTCCACCCTTGTACATCAAGTCCTAATGATCTGCTCAGATTGCAAGCTGCAAGCTGAACTTGCTGTAAATATTTTGGGATTCTATTTGATAACAAGCTAAATTTTAAACAACATATACAATTAGTTGAATCTAAAATAGCCAAATCGTAAGAATTTTAAATTAATTGCGACATATTTTCCCCTTCTCTGCTTTTCTTCTTATCTACTTCGCTTTAGTCCACCCTCATTTACTATATGGCCTTTCCATTTGGGAAGTACTTTCCCAACATACCTCCAAAATCTCCAACGTCTCCAAAATAAAGCTCTTCGCATAATCAAACTGTAACCCTAAAATATTAGCAATACCACTTTTTTACCAATGCAAAATCTTAGAAATACAAGATTTGTACTATTTTGAAATTGCTAAAATTACGCAGCAATACTCCAACAGACACCTTCCAAACTGTTTTAAATCTTTCTTTATTTAAATTAGTTCAATTCAAAAACGCTCTACTACATCCAATGTTCGAAACCATTTATACTTACCGCACTTCTTATCTTCACGATGTCAACGATCAATTAAATTTCAAGGGACAAAAATCTGGAACTCCATCCAGTGGCGTAGGAGCATACGTTGCTACCCCTGGCTTTCGTTGAAAATTCCGCCCTAAGTAGACTGCAGTAAATTTTGAAATAGTTTCACGTTCAAGCAATCTTTTCAATAAAAATAATTACAAATAATGTGCCGCGTCTTAGAAGTTCTATTTGAGAAAAAAGCCTCCCTGTCTCAGGCTTAAGGCCAAAAATAAAAGACAAAAATGGTGAACAAATGTATTAGGCAAATAAAAGATCAATAGCCGCCTCAAAATTGAACTTTTCGAGCTTTCGCAGAAGCAAAATTTTTATTTTTTTTATATTTTATTTCATTTTTACTCACAATCAATTCAGTTCAGTTCAGTTTTCTTTTATTTCTGCTCCGCCACATGAACAAAATAACAAAATGTTGAAAAGTTTGTGTGTTGTTAAAGACGGGGTTAGAAAAAGGAAGAAGCAACAAAACGAGTTGACGTTGTGGTTCGTAGTGCATTCTATTTGAAATTAATCGTAGTGCATGTAGAAATAAAGATTGTGAATAAGGAAGCAGCGACTAAACGAAGTACGTTATTACATGCACAACGTCAGTTGTGCATGGTTGCCGTACCTTTGAACAAAGCGATGTGATGTTAATAAGAAAAGGAAAGCGAAAAGAAGATAATTAATACACACATTCGAGCCATATAAATTAGCGATGACATCTTCAAAATCAAGTTTTTGAACGTAGTCTTAATCTATAGAAAGAATCGATAGAGCCAATAGCCGATCATCACTTATGGTAGAACCAGTGGTGGATATTGGGTGAGGCGAATGAGGCAGTCGCCTCAGGCCCCCCTTTTTTTGGGGGCCCCTCCTCGATTTTAAGCGCCCCCCTCGAAAACAGCGTATACAGTTTTGGATTCGCTCAGTGGACGATTTGGAGTGAAGACCTTTTTTTTTTTTTTTTTGGAGAACACCTTGATTTTGGAAGAAAAAGAGGGAAATCAGAGATGAAATTGAAGTGAAGACCTTTTTTTTTTTTAGAGAACACTTTGATTTTGGGAGAAAAATATCCAAGCCCAGATCAGACCTCTTTTTTTTCTCAGACAACATAAATTTTTGAAAATTCTTGCCTCGGGCCCCTAAATTGGAATATCCACCACTGGGTAGAACGTAAATACGACTTTAACCAATGGTGAGATAAAGTTTTAGACACAAGCATAAATATGGTGTCAAATCAAGTAGTCATGATTTTGCTAACCACTGCAAAACATCAAACGCTGTTGCATTACGATCAAACGTGGTTTCACTGCTTCGCACCAGCCTCTTAAATCTGTCAGTTTCCACAGCTAACTCCGAAAAGTCCACCTCGTCGTCATAAGTGCTTTTAAAAGCGTTGGTAAAACCTTTGTGACTTTCGGTTTGCAGAAGCGCGTGAGGGTTCAAAAATCTAAACATATCATTCAAATGGTATGTGCTGGTAAACCTAGTTTCAGCATCAACTTTAAAACTGTCCAAAGCTTGAAACATGCATCGTCTTACTTCTTATAAACAACACTAAGGCCAGCATCTTCTGCATGTTCGCCAGGCATTCTCTTTTTTCTGCGAACTCTCCAATCCTCAACTGGAATCTCTAGCTCTGTGTATTTTTTGATCGCTGCATCCATAGAACCTTTAACCAGATTATCTCGTTCTTCCACTAAAAATTTGACAAACGCTTTCATCTTGCTAGAGCTTGGCCTAACAGCAGTCCTTTTTGCTGCAAGTAAGTTTGAGTATCACGAGATTCTCGCAGATTTACTTTTCAAAAAACATAAGAAGGAAAAGAAAGAAAAATTTTGAATCGTTTCTAGGATGCTATGAGTGTCACCTCGTGTATTAAGATTTTCGTTTGGATTACATAGTTCCTCTAGAGCAGTGGTGAGGAACCTGCGGCCCGCCAGGTATTTCAATGCGGCCCGCGTGTGGTTGGGAAGAACCATATCAATTTCTTTTATCAAAACGGTACTTTTTCGTACCAGGGTATGATAACAGAAATGCAGGCCCACCAGGAAAAAATCAACATCGGGCAAACACCAAAAAAGCTAGTAAATAAACAAAAAAAGGTCTTGACATGACAAACCATATGAAAAAGCGTGGTTTGTCCAGTAGCTATCTTTTTTCTTAAATCAAAAAAAAAGTGTATTGAGGCCCGCACCTAATTTTTTGATTTTGGGATGGGGCCCGTAAGTGCAATTCGGTTCGCCGCCTCTGCTCTAAAGCATTCATTATTTCATCAAAACCTGCGTGAAGGGCCATTACAGCAACGTGATGAGCGCTCCATCGCGTATCAATCACTCGCTTCAGCGCGATTGGCGCATGCTTTAGATTAGAAGGACATCCCATCTATGAGGAGAGGCAGCAAAAAAAGCAAACAATCTTTCTAAAACAGAGAAAAATCTGTCGCTTAATTGCGACGATCCGACGACATGAACACCTGCAAGATTCAGTGTGTGATTTCCACACGCTGGAATAGTGCTTTTGGATTTATGTTTTTGATTGTTTGCTGAACTCCAGCATTAATTCCCAACATAATAGATGCGTTGTTGAAGCCTTGTCCCCTGCACATCATCACATCTAAGTTGTTTAGTTCCAGTTCATCTAGAATAGATTGAGAAATTTCAGCTGCCGTTTTTCCGCTCAACGAAAAGGAATTCAAAAACGATTCCTTCACTTGGGCAATACTGTTTTTGATTGTTACATATCTGACTATAAGAGTCATTTGATCAGTATGTGGTATGTCCGGAGTACTGTCGCACATAATCGCGAAATATTTAGCTTCGCGCACCTCTTGAAGAATGATGTTTTTGACCTTTTTACTGAGAAGCAAAACAAGCTCGTTTTGAATAGTCGGAGAAAGATAAGTATAGTGGTCATCTTCTTAGAAATACGAATATCAGAAAGGTGTTTGCTGAGTACGGTACTATATTTTGCCAGCAGCTTCACGGTCTCTAAGAAATTCCCTTGGTTGTTGGATTCAAAAGCTTCACGATGTCCTCGAAAAGAAAGGTTTTGCTTACTTAGAAATAATATTCTAAAATAGCTTTCCACTTTTTTCGCTGTTCATCAATATGTTTCTGCATGTTCTTGTCAATTGTTTGTTGCAATTTTAATCTCATTGCAAGCTCTTTTCATTTTTCTATGCATTCTTTGTGGATTTCGGAATTCTCATGCTCATATATGTCTGGATTTAAATGCCAAAAATTATTGAAACATTTGGTGACAAATAAAGCATTGCCAGTGAAGTGGAACAACTTACAATAAAAGCAATACAATCAAGATTCCTTTTTCGATTATACTAACCATCTTCTCAAAATTCTGTCCCCGTTTTTGAGTATTGTTTGAAAACACTTCTTCGCTCAAGCTTCGTGCTATCTCCAATTTTAATTGTTCTCTGGCTGTATCCCTAGGCTGGAAGCAAATGGGCCTTTTTTGTTTTGATACTTTTCTGGTCCTGCTTTGACTAGCTCAACTCTCAATTGGTGATTTATAACTTCAGGCCAAGAGGCAACATCATTGGGCAAGTTGTTGACTACTGCAACTGCTTTGTCGTTATTTTCACCTTCGTCTCCATATGCAACTGCATAATTGATTTCATTGGTATTATACTTTGGATAGACCCTGTTTCTTGCGTTTTTGCTGATAAGCTGATCTCTTCAGTATATTTCTGAAGCTCAACGTTATTGTCTGGGTTTTCATTTGAATCGTTCTTTGGTATTGTTAAAGAAACATTTGAACCAAAAGAGGTTACAAATAACTCCCTCATGCTTTTTTAATTCTGCTTCTTTTGCTTTCTTCTTCTTTCTAAAAAAAGCTTCACTCTCTTTGACACGTTTCATTTTCGAATCCAAATTAACACTTATATAAATACACCATGTGTCTCAGCTTTACTGCACACGAGATCTGACTACAGAAACTACTGCTGAGCTAGAGAAAATGAATGGTGGTTATAACAGCAGATTTATGACGTAATAAATGTTACTAAGAATTGAACAACAGACGGAGTAGCCTACAGCTATCCAACATCAAGCAAGAAGCAACTTGAGCTTTTCATCTGTTGTTCTATCCTTAAGTTTTTTAAGGTGTGCTAGCTGCCTCTTTGTAAATCATTTTCTTGTCTCACTTTTTTTATTTTTGCTTGCTGTGTGCGCTGTGCAGCCTCATTTTGCCGCCCCCTTGCAGCCTGCCGCCCCTGGCGCAGAGCCAGAATCGCCAAGTGGCTGCTACGCCAGTAACTCCATCTCTCCTCATATTCGAAACCAATCGTTTAATACCTTCAAACGTAATATTAAAATTCAGCTCTTAAATTCCTATATATGAATCAAAACGATATGATTCGTCATGACCTAACGCAATAATCTTTGTAATTGAATAATTTCGCTACAATTTCTGGGTGACTGCTTGACTAAAAGACCTTAATCGGTCATTTCGCAGTCTCCTGTCGAGATTGTTTTTTATTTTATTTTTTTTATTCATTGTACGTATTTGTACATAACCTGTGTTCTATTTTTTTGAAATATACTTTTTTTCGTTTATTTTTTATGTATTACCTTCATAGTGCTTAATAATCTCTGACAAAATAAACGTCTGTCTGTCTGTCTCTCTGTTAAACGAGTCTACGAGCAGGTGGATGAACTTCAAGCTTTTTTGCAACAAGAAAATAATAATCTTGCTGATTGCCTAGCTGAGAACGAATTTTTTGAAAATTGGCTTACTTGTGTGTTGCGTGATATCTTCGCTAAATCAAATAAACTAAATATTTCTATGCAAGGGCCGGATAAAAAATATGCTTGACGCTTCAGATAAAATTGCAGCGTTCATTAAAAAGCTGTCTTTGTGAACGAAAGATATAGAAAATGTGTCTGAAAGTTCTCATTATTTTACTTTCCTGTTCAGTTTGCTGGAAAAGAAAAGTGTGAATGCTCCCACTTCACGAAGCGAATTTTAAATTCACGAAGCGTATTTTTGCGACTTGTATCGAATCTCGAGTTGAAATTCATAAAGTACGTTCCGGAAAATTTTTCCAGCTATGAATGGATTCGCGATTCTTTTGCCTAACCGATTCCGTCGTCCTTTACTGAACAAGAAAAAGAAGACTATCTTGATCTTACCTGTGATAATTCCCTAAAAAGGAAGTTTAATTTAGTAAATCCGACAAATTTTTGGATTTCTTTAAATAACGAATATCCAGCTTTGACGAAAAAAGCACTACAACCATTTGCTACGTCCTATCTATGCGAAGCAGGATTTTCTGCTATGGCCGTCATCAAAAGCAAATATCGCGAATAAATGTTGGAAGAGAAATGTGGGGAGCGGTTTTGAAAATTTTCCCAAGATTCGAAGAACTTTGCAAAAATAAGCAAGCCCACACATCACATTAAATAATATGCCTGTTTATTTCGTTTTGATGTTGTATTTTTATTATTTATTTATTTATTTAATTCAGACTCCCGGTCCATAACAGAGAAAAAAAAAACACAACAACAAAAAAGCAAAACAAAATAAAACAGCAAAAACTGCACAGAATGATTCAAATTCAAAAATTTAAAAACTAATTTCAAACAGTACTGTCCATATAAAATTATCGACAAAACAAATGTACACATTAGAACAGGGCTCTTCAAACTGGGGGTCGCGAGATTTTAAATTTTAGATTTTTAGAGATTACGATGATTTTGGAAGAAAAGTAGCGAAATACAAGATTAATTCGAAGTAAAAACCTTTTTTCTTTTTTTTTGTTTAGAGCAGCGGTTCCCAAACTTTTTTTTTTCACGCGCCCTTTGAAGACTTAAAAATACTCGCGGCGCCGTAATGAAAAAAAGGTATTCAGTTCCATTATTTCTTTGAACAATCTTTTTTTCTCCGAAAATCAGGGTGTCCTCTAAAAAAAAAAAAAAAAAAGGTCTTCACTTTGATTTTATATCCGATTTTCTTATTTTTCTCTAAAAATCAGGGTGTCCTCTAAAAAAAAAAAGAAATAGGCCTTCACTTCGATTTCATCTCTGATTTCCCTATTTCCCTCCCAAAATCAGGCTGTTTAAAAAAGGTCCTCAATCGGAATCGTTCTCTGAAGGGAAGTTCCTGCTAATAACCTTCACACTGCAATTACTGTGAGAAAAGCAGTAAGTACAACAACTTTCGCATACTTTCGCGGCGCACAGTTTGGGAACCGCTGGTTTAGAGAACACCTTGATTTTTGGGCAAAAATAGCCGAATGAGAGATCGATTCTAAGTGAACTGCACCAACGACAAGCCACCTCAACGTGGTGGTGCAGTCCCCTTCCCTGCACTGGGGAGGGTCGAAATGGCTTGTCAATTCCCCGAGGGTCTCATCCTCGGGCGATTCTCCCTTGGACAACTCTTCTCATTTTTTATCCCTGCTGTCCAATGCGCGGTCACATGTGGACAGCACTCTTAAACCCAATTGACCGCCCCCCTACCCCTTCTATTCTCTCTCGGACATCTCTTCCTCATCCCTCCTTCCACCCCAAACCTCTTCATTACTCATCCCACTCACCGCTGATTCTTATCTCTATTCTTCTTCTTATCAGCGGTGACATTCACCCCAACCCTGGCCCTATAGACCCCTGCTCTGTCTGCTCCCGTAGAGTCACCTGGGGAAACAGATCAATACAATGTACCGGCTGTTCTCTCTGGTACACCTCTCCTGCTCTGGTCTTTCTCCCGCTGACTTCCGCAAAATCTCCCCAGGACACTCTTGGACTTGCCCAATGTGTCCATCCTCTTCTCAACCTCCCCTCCCTCTCACACTCCAATCCCATATCCTCATTCTTTTCTGCATCTCCATCCTCTCACACTCCAAATCCCCCACCTTCACTCACAATCAACCTCAAAATCATATCTTCAAAAACTAAACCCTCACCCAAAACAACCTTGAATAATCCCACCTATCTTCCTAATCACCCCCAACTAATTTATACTTACCCTCCCTCAGCATTGGCTACTCCTTCTCCTCAAACCCAACAAACCACCTCTCCTCTCACACAATCCTCATTTCATCCTTCCTCTCCCTCTCAAAACAACCTCCGAATCCTACAGTGGAATGCTAATGGGATTCGCCCGCGTCGTACTGAACTCCTACACTTTCTCTCTCATAATCAGTACGATCTCATCTTCATACAAGAGTCACACCTCTCCTCTGACTCCACCTTCCGCATACCAGGCTACAAAACCCTCCAAAAGAACCGTTTTATGACGAGGAGAGGAACCACCAACTCTACGGGAAACCTAGGAGGAGGTGTTCTGATACTTGTCAAAAATGGTCTATCTTACACTTCACTCTCCACACAATCCCTCTCCTCCCTCGACCCCAGCTCCGATTATTTAGCTATTGCAGTTAAAATAAAAGGAGCCGCTCCCATACATCTTTTCAACGTCTATGTCCCTCCAATCCGCTCCTCTTCCTCCGACTCCCGCCCAAAATCCTTCTCACTCTTTCTCCTACCATCATCTCCTACCACTTACATCTTTGGCGACTTTAATAGCCATCATTCATCCTGGGACTCCCACTCACCGGAAGACCATTCAGGAAAAGATTTGTTTGATTGGCTCCTCTCCTCTGATCTTTTACCTCTTAATAACCCCGAACACCACACCCTACTACACCGTGCCACTGGAAACCGCTCTTCCCCGGATCTTTCCCTAGTTCCTACCCGATCAGCCTCTAAATGCACATGGCAGACCCTTCCGGACCTCGGCTCAGATCATCTTCCTATCTCCATCACTATTCCCACTTCCCCTATAATTAACTCTTTCCACCGCCCCCCCTCATTTAACTATAATAAAGCTCGCTGGGATGAATACCTTACTTATATTGATACCCACTGCCCCACTCCTTCTAACTTTACAACACTGTCTCTTTCTGAAGCCACCCACACCTTTACCAAACTCCTCAATGATGCTGCCACTTCTGCCATTCCTTTCGGCAGCATCAACCGTCCTGCTAAAGCCTGGTGGTCTCCTGAAGTCGCAGATGCCGTCGCAAAACGCCGAAAGGCATTTGCGAAGGCACACTGTTCCGAAGAAGACCGCCAGCACTATATCGCTACATCCAGATATACCTCCACTGTGATTAATAAGGCTAAAGCCAAGTCATGGCAGAATACTTGCTCTAGCCTTTCTCCTAAAACCCGTCCCAGCGAAGTCTTTTCTCTACTTCGCTCCATCTCTGGTTCCCCCTCCCCAACTACTTCTGACCTTCCCAATTTCTCAAATTGCCATACCCCTGTAGATTGTGCCAACCATCTCTCCTCACACTTACAGTCCCATTTCTCTACCCAAACCCCAAAACCTTTTCAAAGCACCGAGAAAGCCCAAATGAAGCAAATCAGAACTGCACACTGCAACACCCTGCATTCCACTTTCTGTTCACCATTCTCCTCAATTGAACTCTCTACAGCTATCTCTCAACTCTCAACATCAACCTCCTCCGGCCCTGATCAAATTACCTACCCTCTTCTATCCCACCTACCACAATCTGCGTTACATTTTCTTCTATACATCTTCAACCTTTCCTGGTCAACACACACCTTCCCGTCTGCTTGGAAACAATCAACAATCATCCCCATTCTCAAACCCGGAAAACCCTCTGACTCACCTTCTTCATATAGACCCATTTCTCTCACTTCATGTACCTCCAAACTCTTCGAAAGAATGGTATTAGGACGACTAACCTATTTTCTCGAACTACATGACATTCTCTCACCCGTGCAAGCTGGTTTTAGACCTGGTAGATCGACTGTAGACCAGGTTCTCCTTCTCTCACAGTCAATCGCAGATTCCTTCCACCAATCTAAGCCAGGCGCACGTACAGTCCTTGCCACTGTGGATTTTGCGAAAGCTTTTGACTCAGTTTGGCACTCTGCCCTACTCTCTAAACTCCTCTCATTAGTTCTTCCTCTTTGCTTTGTCGAATGGATACGATCCTACCTCTCAGATCGCCGTTCGAAAGTCCGTATCTGTAATTCATACAGTCGTCCTTTCCGTCTCCGAAGAGGAGTTCCCCAAGGTTCGGTTCTAGGACCAGTTCTCTTTTCTATATATATCAATGACCTTCCCACTTTCCTTCCTGCATCTGTTAAGACCTCTCTCTATGCAGATGACCTAGCCATCTGGGCCTCCTCCCCGAGTGTTGAGTGTGCAACCGCTGTAGTACAAGCTGCCCTCAACAGACTGGTGGAATGGTCCTCAAAATGGCGCCTTCCTCTCAACCCCCTCAAATGTGAAACATCCTTCTTCAGCTTAGACCCCTACCAATCACGTATACAACCCTCTCTTCACATTCTTAACACCCCTCTCAAATTCAACCCTCATCCAACCTTTCTCGGTGTAACCTTCGACCGCACTCTCTCTTTCAAATATCACGTCTTATCCTTACGGAAAAAGTTTCACAACCGATTCCGTGCTTTTCGCTCCATTGCCTCTGCCTCCTGGGGCCCATCAAAAGAATCCTTATGTACCCTATACAAAGCCTTCATTCGCCCCATCCTCACCTACGCTTCCCCAGGCTGGTTTCCCTTCTCATCTCCTACTCACATCACCTCCGTGGAGAGGATGCATAGATCTTCCTGTCGAGTAATCACAGGTTGTCTATCGTCCACTCCCATTCCTCTACTTCATATAGAAGCACTTCTACCTCCACTACGAGTCACCCTCACTCACCAATCCCTTTCCTTCTTTGAACGAGCCCTCCGTCTACCTCCCACCTTTCCTATAGCCTGTCTTGCGAACTCTAACCCCCATACACGTCTCAAAAAGAGCTCGTGGAGATCCTTCTCCAGATCACATAACCTTACCCCTAACCTACATCTCACCCGTGAACCACTAATCCTCTGCCCTCCTAAACCCCCCTGGTCTGCCCCATCTAATTACACAATCTCACTCCACCTCTCATCCCCATGCTCTCGCAAAGACCCCCCCTCCCTTCGCAACACTGCAGCTACCTCCCATCTTTCCACTCTATCTCACAGCGATATCTCTGCCTGGACTGACGGTTCGGTACCTGGCGGGCTGGGACAGGGTGGAGCAGGGATACACATCAAGTGTACAAAGTGTGTCACTGCTACCTCGCTTTCCTTCTCGACTGGTCTCTGGGCTACCAGTTATAGTGCTGAAACCTTCGCTCTCCTACATGCTCTTGAGTGGTGTATCTCTCATTCCAAGACATGTAATTTCGACTCTATCACCTTCTTTTCCGACTCTTTATCTGTCCTTTCAACTCTCTCTACCCCCCTACCATATTTAACCCCAAAATCCCTATCCAATACCCAATCTCTTCTTAACTCTCTATCTCAATCCAAGGTTGTCCATCTTCAATGGATACCTGGTCACTCTTCCCTCCCAGGCAACGACTTAGCTGACTCTCTAGCTAAAGCCGGTGCCTCTCTCGATCCCTCCAGTATCTCAGTATCCCTCACACCCCTTATCTCCTCCCAACGGCTATCCCTCTACACCAGTTGGAGACGCAGTGTCCAATCTGGTTTCTTCCAACACCAAATCCCTACAGTATCTCCCGAGGAGCTTACTCTCCCTCGCTCCGCTCGCTGTGCTCTCTCCCGTTTACGCTGCAACGGGCACAGCACTCTCCTCAACTCTTATCTCCACAGGGTTGGTCGAGCCGAGACTCCTTCTTGCAGCAACTGTGGTTCTGAACCACAGGATCTCTCACATCTCGTGCTCGACTGCCCTGTACTAGACCCTCTGCGTCGGGCCATTTTCGGCCACACCCCTTCTCTTCTGGACCTCTGGTCCCGTCCGTGGGGAGTCGCCCGACTATTGGGATTCCGCGGAATGGGTCGGGTAAAACCACCACCACCACCATTCTAGGTGAAGACCTTTTTTTTTTAGAGAACACCTTGATGTCGGGGGAAAAATAGCAGAATCAGAAATCGATTTTAGGTAAAGACCTTTTTTTAGGGGTCACGAAAAAATTTGGCTGTGCAAAATGGGTCTCGATGAAAAAAGTTTGAAGAACACTGCATTAGAAAAACAATCAATATTAAAAATGATAAAGCATGTGCCTATAATAAGTAAAAAATCGACTATCAAAAAAGCAATAAGTGTTCATCATGTTGGTGACAAGTAAATTAGTGGAGTTAAGGCAGCGATTAATAAAATTGTACAAAGTTTTTCTCAAGAGAGCTTCAAAAGTAGGTATATGATTTATAACCTTGAAATTCACGCGCGCTTGTGTATCTGTATTAATAAATTAAACTTTGATTATAAGAGTCTTTATCATTTTTTTTATTTCTTTTTATTTTTATTTTATCTCTATATTTATCCTCCTGACTCGTAGGAAAATGACGGAGGCGCTAATATATAGGGTAGGCAATTACCCCGACCTGCTTCCGGAGATACCAAGATATTGCTGTCCGCTTGTAAATAATCATCTTATTTTCAATTATATTTTCACTGGTGCATCGCATGCCTAGCAAACTTTTCTAAAGGTATCGCAACGAAAAAAGTTTGAGAACCGCTGGATTAACGGATCAACTCAAAAAATGAAAAAATTTACTTCTGGTTAACAAAACCGATCTAGAAATTTAGGATGGTACTTTGGTATTTACGGTGCTTGTTCCGCATGATTGAATATTTAGTGTGTTTCCTTGGAGTTAGCGTCGCTGATAAGACTGTTTATAGAAACTTTGCGTTGGCTAATTAAGAGTTACAATCAATCAATCTGTTTGTTTATTTGTGACTTATGTGATTCATTAATTATTTATATACAATTGATATAGTTGTTTCATTATGCGTAATTGGCATGAAAAAATCATTTTCAACCTGCAAATATCAGTTGATAAATTTTTGAATCATGCAATGGCTAGCTTAGTTTATAAAATTTGCAATTTTCCAACCTAGTTCGTAAAGTTTGCACGCCAGTAATAAATTAAAATAATTTATAACGAAAAAATTCAAAGTTTGAAAAAAATTATGTTATGTATCAGTGTATTTGATAATGTCTATGTCATTTTTCTTTGCTTGACATGTTGGAGTTGAACAACTACCTCTAAATCAGCAGTTCTCAATTCATTTTAAAGCTCGCACCCTGTCCGGAAAAATTATTTTCATACCCATTGCACCATTTGATGTATTGTTTTTTGTAGAAAAGAGAAGTTTGCACTCCAAGAAGTCCCTTTTTGCACCCTCAATTGAGAACCGCTGCTCTAAATCATTGATGATTACTCTTGTATAAAACTTAACAAAAGCAAATAAAAATTTTGACTGAATCAAAATATCTTAGTATCTTAAAAATCAAGTCAAAGCAATTACTTAAAAATTATTTTTAATCACAGCAATAACATTTTACTGCATAGTTATAAGTATATTTTACCTGCTTGGCACCCTTGAAAGTAGTTCTAAATTTCAGTTATAGTATTAATAAAAACTAAAAAATCAAAACGAGAAATTTCAACCAGATAGCAATATCTTTGCATCTCTAGAAGTCAGCTAGGTTAATTGCTTAACAGTTGCCCTAGGTATAGTGCCCTGATGCTTTTCTGCAAGTCAAAATGAAAATAATAAAAATTATTAAATAAATGATATGATATCACATTTTATTTATTAAAAGTTTGTCTTTTATTGTGTGTTGATAATTATATTGTGTTTTTATAATTTTTTGCATTATTCTATCAGCTCTATCAGTCCTTTTCATCTTTTCACATTTTTTTTAGCACCATTAATAAATGAATAATATTCTGTTGTCATTAGCTTGTATCTCAAAAATACTTACTTATAATCAAGTTAATATGTTAGTGATTGATTATAACAATTACTGTGTTTTTTGACTAGTCTCTTACTATAATATCAAAGTTTGCTCATATCCATTAGATGCATGCACTTTTACTACATAAACTTCTAAAACATGAATAACAATTCAGCCAAAAATGCAAAACACTTGCAAATGTCTGCAAATATAATTTTTAATTTTTAGTTTTTTTATATTTGTAATGCTTTACTTTTTTTGTAATTAAAAAAAATATAAATCAATTTATTTTGTTTTTTTCAGTTTATATTGCCTGGTTTACACCTGGCTAATATGCTTGTCATACAATTCTTTGTTTATGAATTTGAATATGCTAAGCATATGGCTGTATGCCTGGTTAATATTTTTTGAAGTATCATTTATAAACCAAAAAATGATAAACCATAAAAAATGTACCAAACATTGAAAATGTATGCATGAATTTTTTGATATTTGATGTATTTGATTTTATTTATTGCATTTTATTTCATCACTATATTTATCCTGCTGACTTGCAAGAAAGTGTTGAAGGCTCTATACATAAGATAAGCAATTGCTCTGACCTGCTTTTGAAGATGCCAAGATCTTGCTGTCTAGTAGAAACATTTTATTTTGTTTTTTGTTAGTTTCATAAAGATATGACTGAAATTTTAAACTGCTTGCTAAGACTGCCAAGAAAGGGTAAGTGCAATAAAGTGTCTTTTCTAAAGACACAACAGAATGGGCTGCAGAGAGATTTTAAACCAAGACCATGTCAATCGGAATCTCGTAAAGAAGTCATTGTAATTGTTTTTTGTTGGTGAAACTAACCAGAAAATCTATGGTACCAGGAAGAAATTAAAAAAAAACAAGAAAAAATCTCATCAAGAAGCAATAGTAACCACAGGGGATTCTGGGTAGTTTTACAAGCAAAAATCATTTATGGTGACTTTTTTAAGAGACTCTCTTTGGTTGTTACCACTTGACCATGCTGCCAACATAAAAGTTTATTATTGTTTGCATAAGAAATTGGGTACTTTCCTGTTATTGTCCCATCATCTATAGCAAGTAATTTTTTTGGGTGAAACTAACCCGGAATCCCCCCTTACAAGTTTCTTTTTTCATCATAGTGTTGTAGGGGGATTCTAGGTTAGTTTTACCAAAAAAAAATTACTTGCAATAGATGGTGGGGCAATAACAGGAAAGTACCAAAAATTGATATAGAAATGAAAAAATAACACAAGAAATATTTTATAATTTTCAAAAAGATATCAAAGATCTAGCTGCTGAAATTAATAATTAACTGAATTTACTTATGTATAATTTAGATTATGTAACATTTTACCTTTGTTTTTTTTACAACTCTTTCATGTTGAGTTAAAAAAGAAAGAACAAAAAAGTTACTTAATCCTACAATTTGACATTAGGAAAGTTGAACTAATTTAGCTGAATATAGTTTCACATATTGTCAATCATAATATGGTTAAAATTGGTGTTTGTTAAAAAAAGATGAATGAAACATTGCAAAATCCAGATCCTGATTTTGTACTTCATGGAAAAAAAGAACTTTTAAGGTTTTAAATAAAATGAACCTTTCTATTTATACCTAATTATATTTAAAAATAAAACCTCAAAGTCACAAAAAAATATGGCATATATTTGGTTGATTGTTTTTGCTGTAAAAAAGCTGATTTTAATGTATAATACAATCAAAAAATTAATGTCATTTCTGATTAATTTAAAAATTAATCTATTAAGTATAACTTTTAAAAAATTAAAACTTTTTAGGGTCTTATTTATTGTTTGCTATTACTAACCTTGCAAAATTTGGCTATTCCCCAATATTTAAAAAAGGTAATCAAGTCAGAACAGCAAACAATGGACAAGATTGCTTTTTTAGTTATTACTGTTTTACAGGGTGTTTCAAAAAATTTGACATGTAAATATTACAGAAACTACACAGTCAAATCAAATGAAATTCAATAGGAAATTCAGTTTCAATAAATAGCGTAAAAGTGAAATTCAATAGGATTAATGTTAACCTGAGCAAGATTTATTCCTGTAAATTTGAATAACAAATTCAAAGGCACTTGAATTCTATGAAAGGTTTTGCAAATGTTTAATATGCACACAGCCTGTGACATGGCATATGTGAAGTCAGTACTCTGGCTCTTCCTAAACATGCTGCAGCATGTCTTGGGTAACAGTCTCCAGTGCAGTGGTGTTTCTTTGTTAACTACCTGTCTTGCACAAAAGTTAAACTGGAGATTGTTACCCAAGACATGCTGCAGCATGTTTACGAGGAGCTGGAGTACCAACTTCACATGTGCTGTGTCACAGGCGGTACGCATATTGAACATTTGCAAAGCTTTCATAAAATTGAGGTGCATTTGAATTTCTTATTCAAATGTACAGAAATAAATCTTGTTTTGGTCAACATTAAACCTGTTGAATTTCATTTGATTTGACTATGTAGTTTCTGTAATATTTACATGTCAAATGATGTCAAATTTTTTGAAACACCCTGTATGATAATATAGTTACAATGAATGTTGGTAATGAAAGTAGCACCAAGATATGCATTTAAAAATATTTTCAAACATCAATTTAGTAGATCTGACAGTGTCTTTTATACAGAGATCTGATAGTGCTACTCTTGCAAGTTTAATGCAATTGTGATTGTGTTGCCTGTGTGCAATGTTGGGGAGATGGAAACCACAAACTTGCACATTTTGTTGTATAAAATGAGTTTGTTGAAAGTATATATTCTTTAATTTTAGTATAATCATAAAGAATGCAAATTCAGGAAAGGAAAAGAGAATACAAGTTTAACAATTACTAATAACTGTTTGAAAAAATAATGGCTAAATGTGTTTTTTTTGGTGACAAGTGGTCATAAAACTTTTTTATATAAGTGTTCAACAAACTTTTTAGTTTTAATTGTTATTATTATATGTTTTTTTTTACAAATAGAGTTTAGCTTTGGGGCGTAGACTAATAAATCTTTTTAATATTTATTAAATTATTTTTGCAATATATAAATTTAATTAAATTGTTTTTGCCATTATTGTATAAAACACAATTGATTACTTTTTGGAGCATATAATTTGGAACTTTAAATATAATTCCAGAATACAAAATATAGCTAATATACTGGAAAAATAGTTGATTAGAAAGCATTTTGGAATTTTAATTATAAAATGACAAACTTTAACTTAAAAATTTTTAATGAATTATTGTTTTGATTTTTTTCTTTTCAATTAAAAGTTAGCATATCTTTAATGTGTTTGGTATTACTACTAATCAACCCATTAGTATAGTCATAATTAAACTAGTTTCCACTGATTAAATTTAATTTAAATTTAGATTAAAGGATGAAAATTGCATGAGCAATTCTCAAAAAACAATTTCAACCAAAAATTTGGAAAATATTCATTCTATGCAATCTTCTGGTAATTAAAATATTGAATATTAAAACTCTTTTCAAAGAAATATAAATAGACTGTATAATTTTTCTTTATAAATAGTTAGATATAATTATGATTATTTTTTGATGATATTAGATATTTTATGGCAAATTTACATTATAGTTACTAATTTGGATAAACAGGAAAGTCATATTATAAACATATCTTAAAAGAAAATTATAAACAAGAAATTATAAACATACTTTATTATTTGTTGTACCTATCAGAAAGGCTATCTTTATATTTTAAAGGAAAAATTAATGATATGATTTGATTATTTGTTCACATCACCTTTTCTTTTTGGTAACTTGAGTTATGCTTGCAAGGTTATTGGTAAATGATTTTGTGGCTAAGCTTTAGACAAGTAGGCCTACTACAAATTTTTTTCTCAAGTTTATCTAACAAAATCTGACAAGTAAGCTGCTCTTTCTGCCTCCAAAGACACCTTTAACAATATTTTTAAAACCAAATTTTATGGTAATTTGCTTGCCTTTCTCTCTCCCTTTTTTGCTAATGCCTGGTAACATGACAATTACTCTTTGTTTTTAAAAACCTATTTTTTTGACTTTTAAACATTCAAAATCTTTGGTTAAAATATGCTTAAAAACATATTTTTGTTCTAAATATGCTGATCAATCATCAATTCAAATTATCAATTTTGCTCCTCAGCCTAACTTTTTCAAATTTGTGGTTGTCTTTTTTGAAGTGTCCTCAGAAGTACACTTTGTTATGTTTCACTTTTTATTTTTCTTAACACTAATCCAAATATTCAAAAAATTTTTTGTCATTGATAGCTGGTCCAAAAAATATCTTTTAACACTTGCTTATTCATTTCCTGCAGGAGAGCCATGGTTTTTTTAAACATATTTTTATTCTATAATGGCCAACTCTTTCTATTTTCATAAATAACTTCTATAATTATTCCAATCAATAAATCCAACAAACCCATGCAATCATGCTTTTATCCTATTTCTCCCACCTCCTGTCTATTTAAGCTCTTTAGATAATCAACATCTACCCTGGCTTATGTATGGCTTTTTTTAATCATAAATTTTTTTACTGCTGCTCTAGTAGACGTATAAGCTGGTTCATCTACCCTTAATGGACTTTTCTCTCAATCTATCTTCAATGGCTTTCAGTCTAAATCACACTTCCTCTCTGTTTCTGCCATCATTAATTTCTTCAAACTCTTAGACAAAATATGGCATTCTGTCCTTTTTTGAAGACTTAAAGACTCTGCTCTTTTTGTCATCAGATTAAACTGCTTCTTCCAAACAGACAAACATTTTTTAGTCTATTTCAAAAATCAATTTAGTCACACTTTTTGTGTTTGATGTGGTGTCACCCAAATCTCTGTTTTTGGCCTTGTTTTTTTCATCATTTTACAACATTCCTGAATAATTTGATCATATTTCTAGCATATCTTTTTTGTAGAAGCAATATCTTGTTGTATCATGTCTTGAGTCAACTGGGTTCATGACTGTGACCTATCCTGATTTGCACTGTTGTATAGGTATATGGTAGCTACTATTCTGAAGGTGTTGAGTGGTTAGTAACACTGTTTTGGATCTAGCCAGCCTATTAAAAAATTCTTGACATTCCATGCCATGATGATTTTGTCTCCTAGTTTGATGTTGCTTCAGCAATTGCAACCATTTTTTTGAATTTTAAGGAAGTGGAAACAAAGGAAAGAAAATTTACAACCAGACTTGGAACTGTTTGGGATTTATTTGACATTGAGCATAAGCTCTTCAACTAATTGATCTATGGATTAATATAGTTCACCTGTGAAAGAGTAGTGGATACATAATTTAGAGTGTTTTTCGATCTACTTTAGTCCTCTACCGATCAATTTTAGTCACTACCGATCAAATTTAGTTCTGTGTTGAGCAATTTTAGTCATGTGCCGATCAATTTTAATCTTGTGTTGATCAATTTTAATTGTGTACCGGCCAAAAATAGTTATGTTGACAAACTTTATTTTTATTGGTAAATAGGCTACATGTAAACAATTTTGAGATATAATTTTTACTATATTAAAGTTTTACAAATACTGTAAGAATATTATAATTTTCTAAAATACCTCAAAGAATTTATAGGGTTTTTCGATCTAATTCATTGTTTTTGCAATCAATTTGTTCTTTTTGCAATCAAATTCATTCTTTTTGCAATCAAATTCATTTTTTTTGCAATCAATTTCGTGTTGCAAATACTTTTATATATATATATATATATATATATAATATCTTTTTATAGGGTCTATATACATATATAAATAATATGGGTCTCTGTATTAGGTCTCCATAATCTATAGTCTCTATAATTATGTTTCTATAATATAGTCTCCATAAAGTACTGTATATATAGATAGGTATATATATACATTATGGAGACTATATTATAGAAACATAATTATAGAGACTATAGATTATGGAGACCTAATACAGAGACCCATATTATTTATATATGTATATAGACCCTATCGGGAAACCCTATACAAAGATACTGTATATATATAAAAGTTTTTGCAAAATGAAATTGATTGCAAAAAGAATGAATTTGATTGCAAAAAGAACGAATTGATTGCAAAAACAATGAATTAGATCGAAAAACCCAATAAATTCTTTGAGGTATTCTAGAAAATTATGATATTCTTACAGTATTTGTTTTTGAAAATGCAGTAGTTGTAAAACTTTAATTAACAAAAAAACTTATAGTAAAAATTATATCTCAAAATTGTTTACATGTATTTACCAATAAAAATAAAGTTTGTCGACATAACTATTTTTGGTCAGTGCACGATTAAAATTGATCGACACAATAATGATAATAATAATAATAATAATAAAATTTATTTGCCAAACGCACAAACATAAATTTTATAATACACACACACGGTAATGTAAAAGAAAATTGAAATATGTGTGAAGGCAGGGGGCACTGAAGAACATACGTTATCAAGTCAAGTGCCCCCACATCCAGTACAGTCAAAAACAAAATTTACATTTATATTAATTAAGTATTTTAATACATATACTGATACAAATCTTTTTGATGTAAAACCGATGCAGTAAAAAAAAAAAAAAAACAAATTATTGAAAAATAACGACAAAAAAAAAGAACAAATCAGAAAAGGGCAACAATGAAAAGAGTAAAATTTAATACTGATCAATTAGGTGCTGTTTATACGTTTTTTTGAAAGAAACCCAATGCCTGTCTTTTATTGTGTCGTCAATCGAATACCAAAGTTTGACTCCACAGAAAGTAAGGCGCTGCTGTCCAATTGTTTTAGATACACGTGGAAGAAAAAAGTTGATTTTTCTGTTTGTCTAGTGTTGTGAGAGTGTATTTCTTTTATTTTCTTAAATAGCTGAACAAAAACAGCAGGTAATCTGTCAGAGTATAGCTGATACATAAATTTTTAATTTAAGATGATATATATCTGAGATTTTCCAAATATTTAATTACTTATACATTGTGTTGATTGCTGTGTAGATAGAGCTGAATGTTGCAATTCTAACAATGCGATTTAGACAAACTTCTATTTTTTTTATTAACAGTTTTGTAGCAGTACCCCAAGTTAATATGCCATATTGAATTCGTAAATAAACTAAGTTATAATAGAGCAGGCAAAGAGCTTTTCTCGGAACATAATTGCACAATCTGCAGAACAGACCAGAGCATCTAGCAAGTTGATTAGATAAATTGTCAATGTAATTTGCCCAGCACAACTTGTCATCAAAAATTACACCCAAATACTTAATGGAATTTTCTCTTTGCAAGCGGGTTTTGTTCATAACTATAGTAAACAAGATTAAATTTGATCGGCACATGACTAAAATTAATCGACACAGAACTAAATTTGATCGGTAGTGACTAAAATTGATCAACACATGATTAAAATTGATCGGTAGAGGACTAAAGTAGATCAAAAAACACTATAATACTACTTGTTTTTGACCAACTGAGATTCAGTAAAGTTTGAAAGGAAACATTATTCAATCCCATTATTTTTAGGTTGTTGAATTTAAAAAGTTGACAATTTTAAGATCATCAATCTTTACACACCACACTCAGTCTTTAATGTTGTTAAATACAAATAATTTTCAGTAAAATGAAAAACTTTATGGCAGCATTTAACCAAACAATTAGATTTTGGTTTTTGGTTTTATCAAAGTGCCTTGTTAAGTCAAAGCACTAAAAATTCTCATGACTAGCTAGAAATCAAATTTATGTTTTTGTCTTGTAACTGCCTGCCCTACATCGCATGTTAAAAGTGTTTCATTTATAGTTTAATTGTTATACATCAAATTCTACTTAAAACTCTTTTACAAATACATGTACATGGCATAGGTGGCAGTTGCTTTCTTGCAACCTGGATCATGAATAAGTCAGCTCTTGTTACTATACATGACAGATCAAATCCAAATTGCCAAAACAAAAGGATATTTACCCATCCTGATGTTAAGCGAGGGTGTGCTAATTGGCAAATGCCCTTTTTAGGACGGGACAATGTCTGAAAAATATGCCCTTTTCAGGGTACATTGCCAACAAGTTTCAAAGGCCCATTATTTTTCAGCTGAACATTGAAGGCCGCAGTGCAAGCAAGATGAATGTTCTTCATCATTGTGCTCTAAGTTTGAGGCACTTGTCATCTTACTACATGAGACCTACTGCACTATTGCAGAGAAGCTAATATTTCCAAGCTTCCAACAAGCTGGGTTGGTCTTTCTCAAGCAGAAGCATGGTCTTTTCATGAGCATATAGGTATACACTTTTAAACCAATTTCCTCTGACATTGGAGACTGAGTGGTTATGCATGGACTTTGATGGTTATAAAATAGTCAAGTTTATAAATTTCCACCAACTCGACTGTGATCCTTAGATCTCCCAGTGTTTTCTCACCCTGTTTTTATACCAGCAATTTCAACTGTTGCCATGTTGATTGGGGTTACGATAACAACAGTCCAGACAGTAAGTACTTGGCTGGCTGGGCAAGTAGATCTATTGATTGTTTTGCCCTCCTATACCACCTTTTACACTGGCTGCTGGAACACTGGCACTAGTTCAGATCTAGCTTTCCCTAGCGCAGGTTCTTACATTTGCTTACCTGATTAACAAGTTTTTGAAAAGTTTTTTATGTTACAACATCGACCTTTGCTTATCACACAACTAAGGTTTGCTTTATCAGTGTCAAGCATGCCTGTTAAGCAATGGAAGTTACGCAAGGCCAAATGGAGTCACTACATTGCTTTGATAAACAAATTTGCAAAGACTTTGTTGCTACCTGATTCACTTGATGTGGATGCAGGTTACTGCAGATTGCAAGTCATCTAATTCTTTTGTAACATCATCAAAAAAGCAGCCAAAAAGACTACCCCACACAGTCATCAAAACAACTTTATTCTGTGTTAGGATGCCGAGTGTAAATCCCTCTGTATAATGTTCCTGCACTCTCCTCAGGGAAATGATTCGAGTTTGCTGCTACAGCTTTACTTGCCAGCAGAAGGTTCAATGTTTCAAAGCAGTTTGGAGCATTGATTTTGAACACTCTAGTCGTAAAGCATGGAGTATACATACAGTATATATTCATATACAGTAAATATTCAGTATACAACACTCTTTTTGTTACTGTCCCATTTCAGCTGATGCTATTGCATCTCAGCAGTCAGAAATGGGAGATAGAAGGCTTTTGACTACGAGTCATTTTGAGAAGTACCCAACCTTTGGAGGGCTACAACACTAGACCCAATAAATATATCTGACACTTTCTCCCAGAAAGAATTTACTGCTGCCTGCCAACACTTAAAACCAGGTAAAGCTCTGGGCCCTGATTCCAGCTGCCCAGAGCTTATAATCCATGCTGGAGCTGCTTTAAACTCCTGGTTACATGACTTCTTTTCTTCCTGCTTGCAACGACTCAAAATTCCCAAGATTAAATTAATTAAGAAGCTTAAATTAAGCTGATGAGCGCTTGTAGTCACAATCGGAAAGCTGATGAAGCCTGTGGGGAACCTAAAGAGTTATCGATCGATATCTCTGCTTTGTGCCCCTTACAAGATCCTCAAGAGACTTATCTACACCCGTGTCAAATCAAATATTAATTTTTGTCGATTTTTTCAAGTAACCAGTTTCCGCGATTCTATCTTCAGGATCCCGGGCGAAATTGACGTCAACTCCGAGTATACATGAGCTTGAACGATCCGTTAACGATTTGAAAATGGAGTTGGAAAATCTTAACTTAAGTTTGCAAGAAAACTACAACAAAAGCGCAGTTTTCCTGGGTGACGATCCGCCGGCACTTGCAGAAGAAACGAAATTATGGTTCAAACCTCGTCTTTAATTTTAATTCTTTTTACCTCTATATTTAAAATTTTTTCGAATGATTTGTTTAAATTAGCCGTATATAACCAATAACTCATGTATAATTTGGTTTTATGAATAATTGAAAGAAATATATTCAAAAATCTATGATGTTTACGCAATATAAATTGAATCAGTTGATCCTGTGATGAAAAAAACCACAGACTTTTATAAACAACAATCTGGCGATGTCAATTGGTGTTTTGTAGATTTTTATAAAAACCGACTTCAAATTATATCGCCAGATATGTGAATGCAATTGTTAGATAGTCATAACTTACAATTGATCTTATTTTTTCTTACATTTCGGTTCTGGTGAATAGTGATGTGAAAATTCACTTAATGTTAGAGTTCGTTAGACCGATGCTATTAGAGGCAAATATTTAAAATTCTTTGTAAAAAGATTTACGACGTTTTTTCTCTGCATGTTTCCACTTTATGTAAACTTGTAAAATCAAGATTTCTACTCCAAGATATAAAAATGCAATATGTGGTAAAAAAGAAAACTTTCGTTAGCTTTGCGTTTCAAAGAATAAGAGATTTGATTTTGCACTTTTCAAACAAATTGCATATTGCTTTATATGGCAAAACATGTTTTCTCAGCAAGGAGGATGAAGACCAAGATTTAAGATTTCTGCTTCAAAGAACCGACCCTGAGGCGGTAAGCCACTCTCCGGATGTAAATCCCTCTTGGTTCAGCGATCCTAAACATAAAACAAAGTCCCTGGGAAATTATCCGACCTACCAAGAGCTGGGGGTGACTAAGCGCTCTGTGCCCCCTGTTAATCGAAGCGTGGGCAGATTTGGTTCAGAAATCGCGACCAAGGTCTGACTAGTGACGTCAGCGCACTTTCTCGAGCTTGTAACCATCGACAATTTTTTCAGGATGTGACTGGTCCCCTGCAGCCCAGCGATTTAGCGAGTAGCGAGCAAACTTTTCCAGTACGGCTAACGGCTCCACACATTGTCGGCGTGAGGTCCCTTCTACCCCCAAAATACACTGTGCGAAAACAAAGCAGAGAACGGGCGAAGTCACCCCAGGCTCGACACAAGTACGTCATTTTGTTTCGTTGCTCGTGTGTTGTTATTGCAATCCATTGTTTGCGACACATCAGGTCAATAGATGCAGAACTTCTAATGAGCGGGTCCTTGAAGAAGTTATTGCGAAACGACAAAAGCCGGAGTCACATTCGAGCCTCGTCTCCGCTTCCCGTTTGGATGCCGACCTCAAAAGATCCCAATGCAAGCGGCAAGGTTCCACCAGCATTTGGAAAGCGAAAGTTCGTGCTTACCCGATGCTTAAAACTTTGAATTTATTTTTTTATATAATATTGTTGACGCAATAAAACATAAGCTCTGCTCGAGTATTGAACCCTTATCTTCCTGATCACCATTCAGTCGTTTAACCCTCTGAGCTGCGCTAAGTTGCTGATCAATTTCTTGTTACAAACTGTGCTTCCTTTAAAGAGTTTTAACTCAGTGATTGAACTTTTAAAAAGTGAAATTTTTGTTTTGTAGCTTTGAAAAACAGACAACCATCTGTTAATCGCTCTGTGTCAAGCTGATTTAAAGTTATTGTAGATTCGTTAAAACTTTATTGAATGATCTCGCAAGTGTAACTTTATATAAAGCGCGTTTCTTATTTTTCCTTAAAAATTCAATTCGTTGTTTCAAAAAGAAAAGTATTAACGATACCAAAATAATCTTGTGCTTGAAAAAGTCTTTATCAATATCATCAGATATCAGGAAATAAACGCTATAAATACATATTTTCCTGTGACCGATTTTGAGTAATGATTTTGTGGTATTTAGTTGATTTAAACAAAATGAGATTTTTTTGAGGAATTTATGCCAACCTCAGGTAATTGCAAGGTATTGTCGGCAGCGTGATCAAGTAGTTAAAGAGCCATGTTTATGATCAATGTGGTATCGATTCAAAACCCACTCGAGCCATTCTGTTGTGTTCTTGGAAAAGGCACTTTACGGCACTTTTCCCTGCTTGGTGGTTATGGCAAGCAGTTCTAAATTACGGTCATATCTCTTGAATTACAAGCGGCAGCAATATCTTGGCATCTCCGGAAGCAGGTCGGGGTAATTGCTTACCCTATATATTAGCGCCTCCGTCGCTTTCCTGCAAGTAAGGAGGATAAATATAGAGAAAAAATAAAAAATATTCACTCGTAAAAGTTTTAAAAACCACTGGCTTAAAGTTTTCTTATTTTTTCTTTATGTGATTTGGACCAACTCTAAGTCTCAGATTGTTATTTTTTTAAGGGGGAGGCCATATTCAAAAAGTCGCCCATCCAGCGCCCCTAATTTGAATAGAAAAAGATCCCCTCAGTTATCAAAGTCCCTTCCTTTGTCAAGCAAGCCGTTTAACCCCACAAAATACAAGCGGCCTGTGGTGAGATACAACGTCATAGATGATAAATTATGAGTGTTTTGTTTCATAATAACTTGGAAATAGTTTTTATGTTGATGGTATTACAGTTGCTTTGATTTTGATATACAGTAGCAATCTGCACTCACAACAGCAACCTTTGCATATTTTTTACTCGGTGTAATTTATTTTTTATTATGTGCAACATTATAAGAAACGTGCCTCTCTTTAATAGCTTTTTTATATTAAAGTTAGCTGAAAAGTTATTGTGTCATGCACTTTTCAGTGAGAAATAATCGAGAAGTATCACACCGTTTATGATATTTTTATAAAAGGAGACATTTTTATTTTTTATTAAAATCATAATAACGAAATTGGTGTAGTTTCTTAAACTGATGTTACTTGTGAGTTGCGACGCTCTTTATTTATTTTGATAATTTTTTTGTATCCTGCCGTATATTGGTAGAGATTCGTCACAAGAATTTTATCTTGTCGCTAAACGCAACGAGTTTCAAATTGGTTTACCGCAGGTCCACTCACAACCCGGCAACACGATCCTGTCCTTCCTCCGCTCTGCTGATCAGATCGACACCCGCCGGGCACTGGTGGAGAATAGTCCGTACCAACAGGAGCTAGCAAGGTGGGCCGATCAGCTCGACCCAAATTTGAAGCTGGTTATTAATCGATTTCAGACTTAGCCCCCTGGTTTCTACGCTTTGCGAAACTTCGATTATCAAGTGAATTTTGCTAGATTGAGACTGGAGCGTCTACGCGTGGAAGAAGAATATCTTCTTCAACTAAAGCGAGAATCGGAATTGGAAAGAATTAGAGGCCCGAAACCCAAGTGGTGAGCCCGATTCGCTTTTTAGTAGATTTACGCTTAATGTTTGTTTCATGACTGTTTAAACATCACAGTTCCCTGAGCTTCTGTCCGACCATGGTTTCCGATTTGAAATCCTCATCAGAGGCCGTATATTGGCGGAGACTAAGACCATGGTCAGGCAGTGAGCCCGGGTTCAGCGTGGTTGATCCACAATGCCGCAGAAGATAGTTTTTAATCATATCCTTCTACAACTTTAAAAATAAAGAAAGTTAATTGTCGATGTGCGAATGATGTCGGTATTGTGACGATCGACTAAAACCAAATTAAAATTCTAATCACGATCAACTAAAATTAAATTAAAATTCTAATTAAAATTAAATTTCTAAATAAAATTTTTTTACTGTTCCTATTTAACTCGTTGAAATTACATTTCATCGGATACATTGCAATCTCTTTTGAGAATACATTGTACTTGTTAAAATTCTAAAGCAAATTTTTAATTTGGTTAAATTTAACAATAGATACAATTTTTTGAAATAATTGAATTAAAAGTAAATCGAGAAATTAAAAGACGCATACTAGAAAAGAACCATATACAACACAGTTGATGATTTAAACCTGAATTAAAATAATGCTTTATAAATTTTGATATGAAAATAATACTTAGACTATTTGTTATTTTAAGTGAATTTAAACTTATTTTGACTTGAAGAGCAAACATTACAACATATTATATGATATTTTTTATTGCACTTGATACTTGAGAGTTGAAGTTTAAATGCTCCCTAGCTTTGATGCTCAAATGCATTGACATAGATACAATTGTAGACTACGTTGAGTTTGCGTCGCAAGAGTTAATAAATTAATAAATGACATTTTAGCAAAGATCCAAAAGAGTTTTGGACTTAAACTAAAATAGTTTCTAATTTGAAATATTTTGCAATTAGAACAAATTTACAGTCAAATTTGATGCGAAAATTTTGGATAAAAGATTCATCAAACGTTTCGGAGTTAAATACGAAAATAGGGAACTGTAATATAATCAATTCGATTGTTATAGTTGAGCGAACATTAATTAAATTTAACTAAAACTTAATTGTATTTTTTATAAAAAACCATCAAGGATGTGTATTTAACAAACTAGTTTTTTGAGCATATTATTTCTCGATTAATTTTTTCAGGGTGAATCAAAAATAAAATTAAATCCGATTTCTATTTGTTGGCAAATAGCGTTAAAATGAATCTTATTAAGGATAAAATACGGAACAATGAGATGATAAGTAACATCATCCGTAGATGAACGGTAAATGGTTAAATTGGCAGTCAAATTTGGTTAAAGTTTTATTAAAAAGCTGCAAGGATATCTATTAAGCTAATAGTTCCCGCAGATTATAGATTTCAAAATGATAAATGGTACTGACGGAACCATAAACTCTTTCCATTCTTGGTAGTCTATAAAAAGTCATGTTTTTTTGAAGTTTTTAAAGACTTCGTTTTTTTTTGAAAGACTACTGAAAATTGAGAGTTAATGGTTCTGTCGGTATCATTGGTCATTTTAAAGTTTTTTTCCAACTGAGGATTTATTCGGTTATAGATTTCCCGTTTTTTGAAGGTTTTTTTAGAGAATGTTAATTTCTATATAAATATTTATTTAATGACGCTTCCAAAAAACTTATTCACTCTTTTTTTTTCTTGCTCGAATTGTTTCTTGACTAAGCTACTTATTCGGAATTTACTCCTTTTTTTTCTAATAGCTTTTTATGACTTTGATTTAAGATTATTTGTAAAGTCAAGAATAAGAATATGTTAACACATGAGTCTAGCAGTAGAGTTTGTCGTTTTTTTTACATGATTTCTGCGCAATTTTTTCAATTAATCTGTTTGCAAAAGAAGTTTTTAACTAGTCATATTAGCACAACATAATCGGTTCTTGTTGCCGTGTCCTCCATTGGGCTTCCACTTAAGCTGCGCTTTTGTGTCCGTGGATAAAGCGCTCAACGACTTATACAGTATCTGTGCTTCGTGGCCTTTTACTAGCAGCACACTTAAATTAAAAACTAAATCAAAATTTTAGAAAAAATATAATGTTTTGTCTCCATGAATTCGTCCTTTAATTATGGCACTCACTGCTCTTATTTTGTTACTGGCTAATAAAGATGAACAAACTAGTAAATAGGGATTTTGAATGAGCGTTTCATTAAGAATTTTCGGAGAAAAATCAAATAAAAAAGCGATTATTAACTTACTTAAAAAATATAGTCTATCATACCGCAAACCACTCGTATTTAAAACTGATATTGAGCTAAATTTCACCATCAGAACCTACCTGCATTCTTATTTCACTTCAGCTTTCTTTTTACACCATGAAAAAAATAATTTAATAGCCTATTTCGGCAAAGTCTACGACTTTTCTTACGGCTCGATATAAACCATTTAGCCGTGTATTGTTATTATTTATATAAATATTAGCATTGGCCTGGGGGTTACTTAATTATAATTGCATACAGCTGCGTTACTCCTTTAAGAATTTGTGGTGAAGTGCCGTACAAAGGTCACGACAAAATCATTCAAGTAGATAGAGCGACTAACTTGCGTGTTGGGTCCTCAGTCACAATGTTAATCCTCTGACATGACCATCAGCTTCTCCAAAAAAGCTCCAGAAAAGCTGTAAACATCACTCACTTTGAAGTCTTTGTCACTAAATATCAAGGCAGCGGGATCGCGCTAGAATCCTGATTCCTAATAACTTACTTTTCTTTTAAAATCAACAAGAAAAGAAGGAACAAAAATGAAATGATGCCACTGAAGTTTGGAGATTAGAGAATTATTTTTGATTTAATGTGGCTGATAAAAATTAGTTGGTGTGTTGGTGGAAATCTTGGAACACACATTCAACACGATTATGTGATTTATTTCATGTTCTCAGGTACGAGATGAAGAGCCCGGAGTTTCATTACGAATGCAGCAAAAACACCGCCCTGCGTAAGAACGCTGCTCAGTGGAGCGAAACCTTAGATTATCGCGACAGACTGCTCGAAGCTTCGCGCGAATTCTCGGCCAACATGAAGGGGCCGACCCCTGCTCTGGAATGATGTGAACATGGGCTCGCTTTGCGACCTGTGCATTTATCAATGCTGTCTGTGAGGGGGGACTGCTTTGATGCGTGAACTCGTGCATTGTATATCTCACTCTCTTGTATTGTTGAGTGTGTTAATCAGGAATTATTTGAAATTGTTTGCAATTTATACGGAAGAACAAAGCTGTGCATATTTTAATATCTGAAAGCATACGTTGTGGTAAAGATTTTGAGAAACGTTTTTATAGTTTTAATTCTATTTTTTTAGGTCCTTTTAATAACTTAGTTGCGCGATTTGAATTTTTAGTCTGGTTGCCATAATAAGCTGCGTCATGTTCTTGATTTATACTTGCGCACTGTATTCTATTGAATTGATGCGGATAATAAATCATGATCTAAACTACCTGCTGTGTCACTTTAACTCCACCTTGGGCGGTCCCAAGTCCCCTTTGAAGGGGGAAGGGCTGGGGTTAGCAAAGGCTTCCTGCTGCAAAACTACTGCTAGTTCAATGAAATGCCGCTAGTTTAAGTTAATAAGACAAGTTATTGTTCCTTATCTCTGAGATGTAACCAGAAAGAAGCTTAGTCCCTTGGGAAGTAGTGCTAGTAGAATGACTGTGTCTAAGAAAACCTTTCAAAAGGAGACCAGACAGCCTGATGCAGTTACCCAAAAAACACGGGCAAACCTTAGATGGGCAACTATCAATGTACTGTAGATACATTGCTGGGTGGTGGAAACTGTTGGAAAAAGTTTGAATATACTGTAGAGTCTGTAGTTGCTCTTATTGGTAAGATATAAAAAGGAAGGAACAAAGTCTTTAAGGTGAGGAGGGTTCACGTAGCATGGGAAATTGTTTTAATTGAAAAGTTTTTTTATATTATTTCTGTGTATTGTCCATAGAGTGGAGGGAGTGAGGAAGATGAGGACAAGTTTTAAATTCAACTAAACGTAAAAATAATGGCAAGAAATGGAGAGTGTATTATCATGGAGGAAGCTTAGCCTATGGCTTTGATGGAGTTCATTGGGTTAACGACACTGAGTGGGTGAAAAGATTCTGGAAATAGTAGACAGCTTGGAAACGGTTGTCGGTAATACATATTTAAATAAAGATGACGAAAAATTAATTACTTTCAAGTCTGAATGCAATGCTACGACAGTGGATTACATTTTAGTAAAAAAAATGGCTCTAAGTTCAGTTGGAGAAGTGAAAGTAATATCAGGTGAAGAATCCTTTTTTACAACACCGGTTGCTCGCTGCTGACATGATATGAAAATAAAAGAAAATATATGGAAAAGAAGGAATTGCAAGACAGATAAAGCTGTGGCAGTCGAAAGATTAAAAAATAAGAAAGACGGTTGGAAAGGGTAGCTATGCTAGAGGTAGAATGCAAAGACACTACTTGGAAGCAGTGGAGTGAAGAAATTATTAATATGACTACTAAAGTGTGTGGTGTTTCCAAAGGCCAAGGCAGTAGGTAGACAACTTGGTAGTGGAATGAACAGGTTGCAGAAGTAGTGAAAGAAGAAATTGTCGCACAAAGTGATTTTTTGAAAGAATAAAAGGCTAAAGAATAAAAGTGCTGTTTTGAAAAAACTGCACTTTCTGGCAAAGAAAAAAGAAGCTAAAAGAGTTGTAATACAACCAAAGTAAAAGAAAATAAGGATAATAGTAGAAAAGAAAGCGAGTAGAAATAAGGATGTTCTACAGCAGGTTTGCAAAATGGCTAAACAGTGCGAGTGATAGATAAAAGCCATCGTTGGAATATCATGCATTCGTAGATAGAATTTTCTTCTTCTTTCGGCTTTTCCCTACTCGGGGTCGCCACAGCGCGACAGTAATCTCCATTTCACTCAATCTACTTCGTCTCCTTCCCTAGCTCCAACCCGCATTTGTAGATAGAATAGCAATTTAAAATACGACTATTTTTTGAGCGTAAATTGATTTTTTTGTGCAAAAATATAGCCATCGTTGGAATATCATGTATTCGTAGATAGAATTTGCCATCGTTGGAAAGCCATCGTTGGAACATCGTTGGAAATCGTTGGAATAAAAGCCATCGTTGGAATATCATGCATTCGTAGATAGAATTTTCTTCTTCTTTCGGCTTTTCCCTACTCGGGGTCGCCACAGCGCGACAGTAATCCCCATTTCACTCAATCTACTTCGTCTCCTTCCCTAGCTCCAACCCGCATTTGTAGATAGAATAGCAATTTAAAATACGACTATTTTTTGAGCGTAAATTGATTTTTTTTGTGCAAAAATATTGACTTAGCATTTTCACAATTAAACTTACTTTCAAAATTAAGAATTTCAATTTTTGAAACTACATTAACTAATTTAAATAATCAATTTTTGAAACTACGTTAATAACACAAACATTTCGAAATAATAGATAACACTTTATTAAGTAGAACAGATGTAAAAAGACTAACAACATTGAAAGAAACCATTTTACAATTTTTATTAACACAAAAACCTATAACCTTCTTAATAAATTCATTTGAGTTAAGAACAAAATATTTATAGTTGAGCAGAGTTGAAATGATTTTTACTAAAAATTTAGATAAGTTGTAACTTAAGTTTGTAAGCAGTTTCGGCTTTACAAAACGAGGGGTCCGCGGGTGCAAGGAAAGTAAAGGAGGGCCACTGTTTAGTGTTCTAAAGCAAAGCAATCTCAAAAAAGCTCATTGTCAAAACGAGAGCCATTTTTACTGTATAAAAACAAAGTGACCTCTAAAAAAGTCTTTCATTTAGGGGGGCGACTATTAAGTATTCTAAAGCATTGTGATCTCTAAAAAAGTGGTCGTTTGATTTAGAGGGCCACTTTTTAGTGTCTCAAAATAAAGTTATCTCTAAAAAAATCTTTATTTTAGAGGTAGCCACTGTTAAACGTTCAAATCAGTGTGTTCTCTAAAAAAATAGTCATTGTTTCAGGAGGGCCCACTTTTTAGTGTCTCAAAATAAAGTTATCTCTAAAAAAAAATTATTTTTTACATGCCATCGACGTCCTGGTGCTACTGTGAAGAAATAGAGCAGATGTAGCCAACCTGCGGCGCATGTGCCACAAGTGGCGCATTGGAGGGTTCGTGGTGGCGCATTGCAGTTGGAGAAAATATTTAAATGAAAAACGTTCCACAAGTTATATCTAGCTATATCAGACGACCTTTTTTTAGAGAACACTATGATTTTGGGACGAAAAATAGGAAAATCATTGATCGATTCTAAGTGAAGACCTTTTTTTTTAGAGAACACTATGATTTTGGGACGAAAAATAGAAAAATCAAAGATCGATTCTAAATGAAAAGCTTTTTTTTTAGAGAACACTATGATTTTGGGACGAAAAATAGAAAAATCAAAGATCGATTCTAAGCAAAGACCTTTTTTTTTTAGAGAACACTATGATTTTAGGACGAAAAATAGGAAAATCATTGATCGATTCTAAGTGAAGACCTTTTTTTTAGAGATCACCTTGTTTTCACTATGAACTTTTGAAATCTTTCGTCTGTGTGGCGCATGTGAACTGGACTTGAATGAAATTGGTAGAAAAGGTTGGCCACCCCTGAAATAGAGCAATGTGTAGGTAGAAAAGGTTGGCCACCCCTGAAATAGAGCAATGTGTAGGTGGGAAACTTTTTGATGTCTTTTAGGGGCTCGGTACGGCTGCACCGTTCGCACCCTATCAAAGCCATCAATGCCGGTAAGCCAATAAATAAAACAATAAGCCGCAACGAAATATTGCATTTATAAATTTTAGGTACGTAGTCCATAAAAATAATCCCATTTTAAGTAATAATAAAGTGGGGCCAGTAACTTAACCCATTTGTTCCCAGAAAAATTAATTTTTTCAAATCCTTGCGAAATTTACATATTATTTGACTTTTAGTTTTCCTAGAACAAATCTGGTGTCAGAAATCAATATTTTTTGTTTTTATTCAAGTTATAAGCCTAAATATGGTGTTGCGTGTACGCAACACTGGGCACACCGCAACGCATCGATGTTGCGTAAGAGCAACATTAGGAATACGATATATCAACTAGCAGTGTCAGCAATCTTTTTCACGTCTTGTTTGCCGCCGTCCTGTCGTAAACTTCGCGATTAATCGAGTTTACATTGTTACACTAATAACAGTCAGCAAAAAGTCATTTATTCATTTTTTGAGTAAAGGCCCGTTTCCACTACGAGCGTGGAAAAAAGCATTCTTTGGTTGTTTTATTGCTTTTTTTTTGCGCTCGCTTCAATTTTAACCGCTCGCTTCAATCGAAGATCAATAAAAGAGACAAAGAATGCTCTTTTCCACGCTCGTAGTGGAAACGGGCCTTGATACTCCAAAAAGCATTTCGGGTGCAAATAAACATCACATTTACACAAAAATATATGGAATTACTTTGACACGTTTTGCAGCACTTTCTCATTTTAGGATTTGACTCCGCTATAAAGTGGCCGACGTTCTCAAATCGCTTCTCCACACCAATCACACTGGCAAACGTGTGACGCCTTTTATCATTTTTGGGAGGATTCCCATAGAGTTTCAACCAAGCTTGCGCAGTTGAACGAGTGAATGTTAGCAGGTCGTCATCATACCCTCCTTCACGCGCAAACAGCCAGGCATTGTTCGCGCAAACATTGAAAAGGTATGATAAAATGAGAAAATACCATTTTTTTCCGCGAACGCTGATTCGATGGTGTTCAATGTTTTCGTCCACACGATCCACGCCTCCCATATTTTGATTATACTTGCTAATCAAGTTGGGCATCTGCACATTGATCTTTTTTTTTTCGGAAGCACAATAACGCTCAATCCTTTTAATGGGCTGAAGACCGTGCTGGTTGGAGGCGATGCTCACTACATCATTGTCGCACCATCGCACCAAAATAATTTGTCCATCTTCATCAAGAAAATACTCCTCGCTGCCTCTTTTATGCTTGCTAAATGTTTTTGTGTTTGAAATAGGACATTTCTCTACTCGATTGCTGCGAATAGTTCCTGTAGCGCCATGTCCTCGAGCTTGAAGTTCATCTAGCAACTTTAGAGAGGTAAAGTAGTTGTCAAAGTACAAAGAAAACTTTTTGTCTTCATATTCGCTTTCCAGTATGTCAACCAAATCCAAAACAACTTCTCCACCAAGGCCAAAGCGACTTCTGTATTCACTTTCTTTGTCGCCACGATACTTTCCTTGATAAAAGTCCAAAGAAAAGACATAGCCTAAGCGTGTAGCAGCAACCCAAGCTTTGTAGCCCCATCTTATTGGCTTGCCGCGTATAAACTGTTTCACAGGATGCCTTCCATAATATGGTACCATTGACTCATCAATGGATATATTGTCAGGACCGAAGGCTGATCCAAAACTCAAAAACTTTTTGTTGACAATGTCCAAGAAAGGTCGAATTTTTGCAAATTTGTCTTCTTGATCAAGACTGGAGTTTTCAGCTGCGTGAAAATATCTCATTATCTCATCAAAGCGATTGCGGCGCATGGAATGTACTACCAATATACGTATTGTGTGTATCAGGTTCGTAAGTTTTCGCCTTGATACACTGCAATAACCTGATAGCAGCAGAATTCCGATAAAGGTTCTCATTTCGTCGCAAGACATCGAAAACTGATAATTTCCACTCTGCGCCGCATAGCTGATTGTTTGTGCAGTTAAGTGCCGAACAACTTCTTCATCTACAAACAGCTCAAATGTTTCAGCTGGCGATCGAGGAAGGTCCGCTGGAGTTGGTTTGTAAGTAGCGTGCTCAGTAGAAATACCAGTCTTTGGTAAGTCTTTCTTTTGCTAGTGACGTGCTTTGCGGCTTTTTGCTGTTTGACTTTGAAAGCCCCGATCGTGTGAAGTTTGCGAAGTAGACGCAGAGTCTTTTATCTCCGCTGCGGCTGTTATTTGATTTCCAGGAAGATTGGCTAACGTGACTGTATCTTCATCACCAGAATCCTCGTCGGTTATACCTCCATTGTCAGGTTGAGAAATGTAAACAGCAATTTGTTTTGTTCTGACTATCACGGTCATTTGCTCTTCGTTTTCATCGCTTGCTTCATCCGAATCGCAATACTTTTCAATTTCTTCCAAAACTTCATCCAACCTGACTTTTCTAAAATATATATACGTTATTTTTTTATTTTGTTTGGGTACAAATTTGAAGAAATCGTAGGTTTTTATTTGAGCTTCGATTCTCAATACCAATTATACTGCAACATATTTTTGACTTTTATATAAATTTTATGAACAACCGAATAATGTAAATGCACAAACAAAATAAATATATTACATACAAAACATAATCTATAAAGTATCAATCAGCCTCAACCTAAAAAAAAGCGCTAAAGTTACAGCTGAAAAAGAAAACGTTTGATATACATGTAATAGTGACGATGGCAAAAATCGAACTCTTATTCTACGTAATCGTGGTCTAGCATAAGTTGGTTGCGCCATGCAAGTCACCCGGCCAGATCTCTATTTTAACGATATATTTCTATGGAGACAACAATTTGTACCAATGCAGCTAGTTTGTAAGTGATTAGTTGACTGTATAATAACGATTTTTATAATAATTACGTGTCAAATATGCCGTTGTTGCGTATACGCAACAACATGTCAGAACGAGACGCCCAATGTTGCGTAAGCGCAACAAAATCATTGAGGCGTTTTTATGACAAAATTTCTACTAGACGTTGTACAAACTGAAATTGTTAAACTAATTAAATATATAGTTACGATATTACAAAACAAAGCGCATATTATTAAATTTGCAATTTAGCAAGAAGAAAGCCAACATACCTGCTTTTATTTGAAGCCATGCTTTTCAAAAACTACTTCGAAAATAAATCCACAGTAAATATTTGACAAAAATGATTTTAAAGCTTTTCTTTCTTTCTACTTGATGTTGCAACACTCCTAACTCGAATGGAATGGTTAAGATTGAGAAACCACGTGGACACGGCTCTCCAGAAAGAAAAAGGCACAACCTACTTCCGTGTTGCGTATACGCAACAATATGGGTTAAATTTCTTGAACAAAACTCCACAATAATTTATTAACTCGTTTTTCAATAGCAACTTTAGAGGTTAGGGCGAACTGGAACAATTTTGTAGGTAGTTTTCTGGTTTAAAAAAATCATGATCTTGGTATTATAATCTCTGTAGAGTTACCTTTATCTAGTTTCAAAATTTTAATTAAATTAATAGATTTCAGTTCTTTGAGAGCTTTCGTTTTTTTTAGGGTTAAGTTTGGACGTAAAGGTCTTGAATTCTTGAATTTGGGGTGATCTTGACCGTGCAACTCAATTTCTGCTATATTTTTATTTATTTATTTATTTAATTCAGACCCTCGGTCCATAACAGAGAAAAAAAAAACACACCAACAAAAAAAATAAAAATAAAAAAATAAAACCGCAAAAACTGCACAGAATGATTCAAATTCCAAAAATTTAAAAACTAATTTCAACAGTACTGTCCATATAAAATTATCGACAAAATAAATATACACGTTAGAAAAACAGCCATTATTAAATACGATAAAGCATGTGCCTATAATACGTAAAAAATTGACTATCAAAAAAGCAATAAGTGTTCATCATGTTGGTGACAAGTAAGTTAGAGGAGTTAAGGCAGCGATTAATAAAATTGTACAAAGTTTTTCTCAAGAGAGCTTCAAAAGTAGGTATGTGATTTATAACTTGAAATTCACGCGCGCTTGTGTATCTAGGTAGGTTGTGTAACATCCTATAGCAGTCATTGTAGGCAACACGAATACTATGAAAACTTGATTTTAGGTAATTACTCCACAGATGTGAACCATAAAAATTTGTACAAAACGATTTAAACAATAGGTTTTTAACATCAAACGAACAGTGTGAAAAAGCAGATTTTAATTGATTTGCGGAACAATATAAAGATCTTACTTGTCTATTTATATCATCATCGTCTCGTCGTCGTCGTCGTCATCGTTTGAAGGGCATCCACTCCAGGCCAGACACAAACAGAACTGGGGCCGAGGGTTTATCCTTTTACTACCCCAGACTGCTGCACTGCCTGGATCAGATGCTGTCAGTGATGTTATTAAGCCAGCATCGAGTTTCGTCATCCAAAACCGTCAGACCGCGTGCTCCATGTGGTGCCCGATGTATGGGGCACATTGTTAGTACATGGTCTGCGGTTTGCTCTGAGGCGCCACACTCGCAATTCGGTGAAGGAGCGAGACCCCATTTGTGCATGGACGAATGGAATCGCCCAACACCAGTCCGCAGGCGGTTGAGCTTAACCCAAGCTGCTCGGGGTAATTCCATCCCAACAGGCCTGACACTGGTCCCGGGCACAAAAGCACGGAGCCTGGAAGCACTTTCACAGTACTCCGCGTTCCATTTATGATTTGTCCATTCAGAGGCGCGGATGCCAAGTCTGGCAAGATTGTCCAAGAGATTCCGCGCAGCTGGCACAAACGGGCGTCTGGATCTTAGTCTCACTTGGCCAGTATCTGAGGACCCACTTAAAAGACCATGCAAAATATGATCGGGGTCCAGAGATCCACGGTAAGCCAAGGAGAGTGTCGCTCCCAGTCGGCGAAGCTCAGCTGGCTGGATGCCTGAAAGTACAGGAAAGTGGTCCGTTGGAGTGGGACGCAGGCATCCAGTAACTATGCGCAAGGCGTCATTCAAGACACTGTCAATGAGGCGAGTGTGAGCACTGCGACACCAGACTGGCGCACAGTACTCAGCTGTTGAGTAGACTAGAGACAAGGTGGCTATGTGTAGTGTTTTAGCACCAGCACCCCATCCCGAGCCCACGAGTCGCCTCAACAGTGTGACGCGCGATGATAGTTTTTTGCGCAATGCCACTAAATGGTGACGAAACGTGAGCGATCTGTCCAGTTTTACCCCAAGGTATGTAGGGGTTGGACAGAACGGTAAAAGTCTACTATTGTTGTAGATCTTTAGCTCACGTTTGGCCTCTCGGTTGTTTAAGTGAAAGGCTGTCGTCACCGTCTTAGTGTGACTGAGCTTCAACCTCCAAGTCTGGAGATACGCTGACAGTGTGGACATGTCTTGGCTTAATGTCCCCTCCAAGTCCTTCCAGTTTCCAGAAGAATGCAACAATGCTAAATCATCAGCATAAGCAAACTTTCTGGAAATCATGGAAGGAAGATCGTACGTATAGATGTTAAATAGGAGGGGAGCCAAGACCGATCCCTGAGGAACGCCGTTTTTAAGACGGCGTAGCCTGCTTTGCTTGCTGTCACCGGTGGTAAGGGTGAAACTTCAATTTCGGACAAGCTCCATGATCATTTTGACCATGTGCTTATCCGGAAGTAGTCTCAGCAGCTTGCAGGTAAGGCCACGGTGCCAGACAGTGTCATAAGCAGCTGTCAGATCGATAAATACGGCACCGGCCTTCTTTTTATCCTCGAAAGAATCCTCGATGTTCTGGGTTAGCAGAACAACTTGATCTATGGTTGACTTCCCGCGTCGGAACCCAGCCTGCTCTTTAGGGAGCAGTGGATCGATTAATGGTTGAACGCGGGCGTAGATAAGCCTCTCGAGGATCTTGTAGGGGACACAGAGAAGAGATATCGGTCGATAACTCTTTGGGTCCCCCACGGGCTTTGCTGGTTTTGGGATCGCGACCACAAGCGCTCTTCTCCAGATCTTGGGAATTTTGAGTCGGCGCAAACAGGAAGAAAGGAAGTCACGTAACCAGGACTTCAAAGCAGCTCCAGCATGGAGTATAAGCTCGGGGCAGATGGAATCAGGACCCGGAGCTTTACCTGGTTTTAAATGTTGAAGGGCAGCAGCAAATTCTCTCTGTGAAAAATTGTCAGAGATATTTACTGCATCTGGTGTTGTGGCCCTCCAAAGGTCAGACACTTCTTGAAAGACAAGTCGAGATGACTTGCGATCAACAGCCTCGTATTTCCCATTTCTAACCAGCTGAGATGCAATAGCATCGGCTGAAACGGGACAATGACGAGGAGAGTGTCGTGACCTACCAGTAAGGTTGTTCAAGATACTCCACGCTTTTCGACTAGAGTATGAGAAGTCAATGCTCCGAACTGCCTCGGACCATCGATCCCTCCGTTTTCTGTCAAGCTTGGCAAGCAGAGTTGTAGCAGCCAAACTTGAGTCGTCTCCCTGAGGAGACTGCAGAAAGGTTTTATAGAGGGATTCACACTCTGCATCCCAACACGGAATGTAGGTATTTCGATACCCGCGTGGGATAGTCTTCTTGGCTGCTTTCTTAATGATGTTACAGAAGTCCTGGTAAGCCGCATCCACATCAAGTGAATCAGGCGGCAACAAAGTCTTTGCGAATTTATTCGTCAAAGCAATGTAGTGACTCCAATTGGCCTTGCGGAAGTTCCATCGCTTAACAGGCATGCTTGGCACTGCCATAGCAAACCTTGGTGGTGTAATAAGCGAGGGTCGATGTTGTGACCTGGGAAACTTCTCAAGGACACGTCTATCCGGTAAGCGACTGTTTGGACCTACGCTAGCGAAAGCTAGGTCTGGATTGGTGCCAGTGTTCCAGCGGCCGGAATAAAAACTGGCAGCGTCCTTGGCATTATATAGGAGGGCAAGACAATTAATACTTGCCCATCCAGCCAAGCACTCACCATCCGGACTGTTGTCATCATAACCCCAGTCAGCATGACGACAGTTAAAATCGCCAGCGTACAGACAGGGGTGAGGAAACACTGGGAGATCCAGGGTTCGCAATCGCGTTGGCGGTGGTTTGTAGACGTTGACTATTTTATAGCCATCAACGTCCACACACAGCCACTCGATCTCCGATGTCGGTGGAGTTTGGTCCAAAAGCGTGTATCTCAGTCGCTCGTGAACAAACGTGGCAAGGCCATGCTTCCTGCTTAAAGAAGACCCAGCTAGTTGGTAGTGTGGTAGCACCAACTTCTCTGCATCAGTGCAGTGGGTCTCCTGCAGTAGGATGACGAGTGCCTCAGACTGCATAGCGAGGTGATGAAGAACATTCATCTTGCTTGCAGTGAGGCCTTCGATGTTCAGCTGAAGAATAGTGGGTCTTCGGAACTTGTTGGCAATGTGCCCTGAAAAGGGCAGTTTTATCCTGACATTGCCCCGTCCTGAAAAGGACGTTTGCCGATTAACAGACCCACACTGAACATCGGAATGGGTGGATACCCTTCCGTTTTGGTAGGTTCGGTTTCGGTCTGTCATTTTTAAAATCAATGAGCAGACTTACTCACGGCCCAGGCTGCGTGAAAGCACCTACCATCTGGGCCATCGTCTGTTAATGCATTGGTGTAATATACACCAAGATATTTAACTTTTTTACTAAAATTCAGCGTTTCGTTACACAAGCGGACTACAGGGACATTTGTGAGGTGAAATGATTTAGGGAGAAATTGCATACACTGGAATTTATTAGTATTAAAAACAATACCATTTTTATAAGAAAAGTTATCACACACAGCGAGTAAATCTTGAAGTCCTGCAACGCTAGGACTGAAACAGCATATATCATCTGCATATATGATATGGTTAACTAAAGTGTTTCCAATATAACAACCAGCAGGAACACGATTGAGATCTTTTGACAGTTGGTCGATATAGACAGTAAATAAGTAAAGACTAAGTATTCCCCCCTGTCGCACACCGTTAGAGACTCCAAAAGATTGAGACAGTTGACATCCCCATCTCACTCGCATTTGCTGTTGACGATACCAATATCGCAGCAATCGTATAAAACACGGCGGAACATCACGCAATAACAGCTTTTTAAACAAGAGTTCATGAGATACTCGGTCAAACGCTTTAGAGGCGTCTAAAAATACTGAAAAAATAGGGCTACCCTGTTGAAGGTAAGACGAAATGACTTGCTTGAGCAAGAAGATACACATATCAGTGCCAGTACCACGCTTAAACCCGAATTGGTGATCACTAGTTGACAAAAAAGGCTTTATGTGAAATAATATAAAATGTTCAAAAAGCTTAAAAATAGTAGTAGCCACAGATATAGGCCTGTAATTACCTACATTAGTAGCATCTTTATTTTTACACTTGAGAATAGGAACTATATCAGTAATAAGACAATCTTCAGGAATAAAGCCAAGTCTCACACATAAATTAAACAAAACGCTTAAATAAATACAAACACAATAGTGAGCATACCGTAAATGTTCTGCCGTAATCCCATCAGCATCAGCAGATTTCTGTAAAGGTAATTTTTTAATTAAATTACACATCATAGGAGCTGTGCACTGAAAGTTGGTTATATTGCAAAAACTGGATTGGCGGGTTAGAAAGTTATCAACAAAAATTTTGTCACAACTTTTGCCAGATGCACTGTTTGGAAGTCTACTGTAGTGGCTTTTCCACATATTTGCAACATCAGACTGACCAGTGGCATTGCCAACAGAGAGTGGAATGCTGTTATTATCTTTTCTGTACACTGCACGTACTTTTTTCCAAAATGCTGTTTTTGAAGAACTTGATTGAAGAGCAGTTGCTAAGGCATCCGATTTATGCTGTTCCTTGAGTCTTCTACAGTGTCTTAACGATAACTTAAATTTTTTACGAGTAAATTTCATTTTTTCAAAGTAAACTCTATGTTTAGGACGGCCATTATGCACCCAAGTTAAAAAAGCATAACGAGCAGCTGAGTGTAAAGATTTTATTTTTTTGTTCCACCCTGGAACCTGAGAATATCGAGGGGTATTCTGATGATAGCTTTATGTTGCTTTGGATGCTTTAGTCAAAGCAGAGATAATTTCTAAGTAAAAAAGTATTATCTCATTAAGATGAGAGTGATCATCACAGGTGGCATTTCTACACTGCATTGCAGCAGCTGGAAAAGATACATCTTTTAAGAGTTCAGATGAGATCATATTATATCTTTTTTTCTGTTCAGGACTAGCACAGTTCCAAGATTTAGTGTATTGATTGGTAGTCTCATCACTTGACAGCAAGAGAGGTAATAAGTTACAGCAAAAAGTAATAGATAGTGGACGATGGTCTGATGTAATATAATCATATAATACTGAAATGTTTTTTATTGATTTATGAACAGATGAAGAAGATATGCAATGATCAAGCCAGCTGGTTGTATGATGAGAGTCACTTATGTAAGTAAAAGTGTTAGAAGGTAAAATAGATCTGTCAGAGATGATATAACCTTGTTCCTTACAAAAATTATTGAAGAACTGTCCACAAGTACTTTCTTTATTGGCATTAAAATCTCCAACAATAGATAAATTCGAGCTTTGCTGAGCTTCACACAAAATTTGAAGAGCACCCAAATATTTTAAGTAGGCCTCAACATTTGACGAGGAGTTATACGGAAGATAGACATTAATAATAACTATAGTGTTGTTTTGACATTTAATATTTATCCCAACAATGCTTTTATCAACATTACTTACAGGGCAAGCAGTGAGTGATTTTCTCCAGAGAACAGCAGTGCCACCATGTGGTCGACCAGTCATCACTCCATCTTCCAGATCCATGCAAGAAGTACCAACAAAAAGAAAATCATCATGAATAGAACTTAAAGAGTGAAGTTGCTGCTTAGCAAGCCATGTTTCTTGTAGCAGAATAACATCATGTGATTTGCATAATTCTTGAATTTCAAGTAAGGAGGACGACAAACCTCTACAATTAAAAGAGACTATAAGAAGATCAGAAATAGTGCTTATCATCTTATGATTATTCATTGTCATTGTCATAATTTAATACTGCATTTTCAGAGTTGGTGTGATGTGAAACTGAGTAAAATTTTTTAACTAATATTCCTTCAGACCAGTTATCAAGATTTAATGCATCTTGTAGAGAAATGCCATGCATAACAATTTTGAAGTAACAATTATTATTTAGGTTAATAATTATTTTTTGCATGAAGCGATAATTCTTAATTTTGGAATACTCCTAGGTGCTATCGCAAATTTTAAACCTTTTCTAAAACAGATGTTTGTCTTTTAGCAAGTTGCTTGTATTTGGACAGATTATAACAACCCACTTTTTCTTATTTTTGTCATTGCTATCTCTTTATCCGTGCTCCTGTTTTGAAATTTGTTCAGATGAATTTAATACCGAGAATTACTTAAAAATCAAGACTGAACACAAATATTTTTTACTTGTTTCATTATTATTATTGCTTTCGAAATAATTATTTAAACCAATTGTTTGTTTCCTTGTGAAAACAATAAACTACTGCAATACGCTTTTTCCCTGGCAAAGTTTATATAAACCAGGGGTTTTTAACGTTTTTTGATCCATGGACACTTTTTGCTTTAGACCTTATTTAGTAAACTTCCGTAATCGCACAAATTGCGCTCTACCCATCTCTGGACATGATACACCAACTTTCGCATTTGTAGCCTAATCGTCGCTAAATCCAAGAACTTTGTTCTTATATCTAAACTTTATCGCTTTACCGCGAATAATCAGTGTACTTTAGGCTGAATACCCGTCAAAATATTGTAATATGCCATTTGTTCATCAATTGAAAAATGTTTAAAAAAACGCTTAACAGTTTCAAAGAAAAATTTATTTTATTGTATAACAGTCAAATAGTAATACGCGCTTAATCGTAATAGCGATAATATCGGTCCGCAAATCGGACGTAAATTTTTAAAAGTTTTTTATTTTAGTCTTAAATCAAGTGCTTTAACAAAATAGATATTACCACAAAATGTTTATAACCGGTTGTGGTCATTATTATGTTTAATAAATTGTACATCTGGTGTAGTTATAAATACTATTTAATGTTTATTGTAGTTATATAAGTCCTTAATTTTGGTGTTCCACAAGGTTTCAATCTTCCAACCACTTACTATTTATTTTGTATATAAACGAACTTACAAATTGCTGAGAAGAGTTTGGTTTAACGATTAATTCTTATGCAGATGATTCAGCTTTGTAAGAGGTTTTGATACCAAAATTTAAGTGTAGTTTAAATTTTAAAAATTTCTTTGCGTAAAATCAACTCATGGGTATTTAAAACAATTTTTGAAGCTTAATGTAAACAAAACGTAACTCCTTGTTTGTAGGAAAAATAATTAGACACTTATCAACCACAAATTCTTTATCTAAAATACTCATTAAATATAACAGATACCGATTTATTCCCCAGAGCGAAATTGTTAGGTGGAAAGATAGCAATCAGTTTTTGTTTTTTGACCGTATGATAGTAAATGGGTCGTTTTTTTTACTCCAACTATTTTAACCCGTCAACTTTTTTTTGTTTTTTATGTTTTGTTTTCACCCAATTTGTTTTTCTTTTGTTACAGTATTTTTCACGCTGATTTATATAGGCCTACATAACTCACCATCCATTGATTTTTAGTTTTTATTGTTAACAATTATGACATAATAAACAATTTCTCGGCGGGGACTGTAGACTATAGCTTATACACGTGTAAAAGAAATTTTACATTTAATTCAATTTTTTTGGTCTTTTTTGTATTTATTGTGTTGTTAAACGTAAAAGGGAATGGAAAATGTATTATGATTTTACATTTTAATTATTCCACTAGTACGAATTTAACAAAAACAACTACACATATTAGATCAGTGGTTTTCCACCTTTTTAAGCCTGCGGACCGGTAATATATCCAAATAAATTTGGCGGATGGGTAATCTTTTTAATGTCTGAAAAATTGTAATATAAGCAATAAATCCATAAAAATATTCTTTTATTAAAACAAAAGTAAGCATTTAGTATCACAAGAACACTATTTAATGTGAAATTTGCTGCTGTCTTTTTGATACAATACATAGTAAACGTGGCTCTATTGAAGTTTTTCAATGGCAAAATCAGGGGAGTCAGAAGCGGGGGACGCAGTGGGGTAGAAAATTTACAAAAAGGTACAAGGTACTTTTTGATATGATCAAAACCAAGCTTTTGAAATTTTTTTTCTTGTTTAGTACTGATTTTTGATTGTTTCTTTTATCACAATGCCGGTACTTTCCATTTTTACTACTCATATTTAAGTTTAAAATTGTCTATTTGTGGTTACAATTCTAAATTTCCAAAAAAATTACTTCGTGGAATTCTTATCTTTTCTTGCTTAATCTTTTCGGATGACTGTCTTAACTCAGTTGAAGGATAGTCTGGCACCATTCCTCTCAATAACTAGACTGATTTCTTAATTCATTTTCGTACTTTTTCTTCACCACTTCTGAAACCATTAGTTTTGTTGCACACTGTAAATATATTGATGCAATAACCTTAAAGAAAGCTATTATGGTCATTCAAGCGGCTGAATAATGAATATATTCACTAAATAATATGCAAGTTTACTGATGTACATTTTATCGGATAAAAATTCTTTTAATGGGAATGTTCATTCACGTAAAAATTGATTTGCTTCTTCCCTCAACTCAAAAAGACGTGCAAGAACGCGTCCTCTCGAAAACCATATCACTTCTGTATGAAAAATGAGATGGTGATTCTGCGCAGCCATACTCACACACAGTGCCTCAAGAAGCCTTAAATGCAATACTCGGTCACGAATAATTGATAATCTTAACTGGTCGGATCATAATGTCATTTAATTCAGGTAACAGTTTCTGGGAAGCTATATGTTAACAGCGATACATGCAATGTATAGACACCAGATTTTTGTTTGCAACTTTTTTTATTTTTGCGGTTGCACCCGAATGACAACCAGCCATTCTGTCAGCTTGGTCAGTACACAACCATACACATTTTCTCCAATCTAAGCTTTAATCTTGCATTTATTTATTAAGGAAAATCAATAATTACTGTTAATATTCTTCTGACATTGTTCTACTTCAAAACTCGTAAGGCCTCCTTAAAGAGTAAAATTGAAATAAATTGTTGCAGACTGGCGGTTGAGAACCACAGCATTAGATTGTATAATAAACGACTGGTGTCTGACGTAAGATTAAATGCGTTAAAGGCGTCTAAAGCGCGAAATTGTGTAACACCAACGGAAGATGTGTCAAGTCGTTTATGGCTGAATTTTGATACTAGACTGAAAAAAGCACATTTGGCAAAAAACGTGTATACACGTCTCTACCGGATGAGTTAATTTACTCACGTGATTATTATTCCTTTTTCTATAAAATATGGCCTCGTTGTTGTAATAATTAGTGAATTGTCATTGCTCCTAAATTAAATTAGTAATATCAGTGTGAGTAGGCTTACCAAACGTCCCGTTTTAGCCGGGACAGTTCCGATTTTTAGGCCTTGTCCCGGCATCCCCACAGTTTACCATTATGTTCCGGTATTTTTAATTTTAAGTGAAGACTGCTTTTTTTAGAGAGCTTTTTGGGACGAATCTTTTTTTAACGAACGTCCCGATTTACCACTTTGGAAATGTAGTGTGCCAAAGTGTGAGCATCAACTTGAGACTGTTGTATATATTGTTTAATTGTTGTAATGATCGTTTTATGGTTTATTGTTAAATTGTACTAATTTATAAAAGTCGAAAACTTTCAGCTTTTTTTAAAATAAAACTTTGCTAGAGTAAATGATAAAATGTTGGCTTTTGATTGCTACTATTCAGAAGTGGCTTTAACAAATATTCACTAATGTAAATTTTACTCATAATCGCTGCATCATGTATCGAATACGCCCTAAAGGTCATGTTCGATACATAAGTTGGGTCTCTTTCAGAAACGACAGTAAGCGATCTGTTTTTGTAAGTAAAACTATCCTGCTTTCTTCCTGTGGTAACTATCGCTTCTCGAAGAGACCCGATTTGTCATGTAGCAAACTTATCCAAAGGTAGTGTTCGTTACATGATCCTAATTGCTCTTGCTTACGATCACTTTTGGTTTTTTACGTTAACAAATTACGGTTATTATTTGATACTATTTGAGTTTATTTTTAGATATGTGCATTTGAACGGGTAGTCAATTTGTATTAATAACTGATTTAATCATACTATTCTATTGTTTTCCATTTTATTTTTTTGTGTGTGTGTTTTTCATTCATTCATTTATTATTCTGAGACTGTATGAATTTTTCAAGTATAGAGCGGTTTATGAATAGATATTATTATCATTACTGAACGTTAGCTGAAGTAGAAAAGGTAATTGACTACTACGTTCTATGCATTGTATGCGAGGAGGATACGCCCTCAACTGATGAAATTCAAACAAGTTGCTGAGGCTGTTGCTAAGCAACCCGAGAAGTGGGGGAGGCTTCTTCGACTGCTGCTTGTTGTGTACAAAAACCTTAGAAAGAGCGAGATCTGACCTTGACCCCACGAACTTGGTCCAGCGTCCAAGACCGAAGCCACTCAAAGAACAATTCATCAGCTTGTTAGTTAGTGAGCAATCAAATGTAAGTAGTTTATTAGTCACCAAACAACCAATGAGCATCGCTCATTGAAAGCATAACATCAACGACGCATGCCAGCGCTGCACCACATCCCTTTGACAACAACCACCTGTTCCGCCGCTCGTCAAAGTGCGCGTGAGAAGCGAAAACCTGGCGATGAGTCGCCTCACTCACGTTCATGTTCTCTACAATCGTTTTTGTAAAAATCAAGTTCCAAATACCGTGTTTCTCCGAAAGACCTACCCTAAAAATAAGGCCTAGCGTGTATTGTCATGATGTTTTTAATGTAAGACCTACCCTTAAAATAAGCCCTAGTTATTAGTCGGAAATTATGACATCACAAAAGTTAGGGTTAATTTTAAGTAGCATGCTGTACCAACAAGACACATGAATCTAGGTAGCAACAAATCTCTATTTAGTAACTTTGTTTGTTGATAGATGAAAATAAAAGACATCCCACAAAAATAAGCCCTAGTGTCATATTTCAGAGTGGGAATTAATATAAGCCCTGTCTTATTTTCGGAGAAACACGGTATGTAATTCAAAACTAAACAATACTCAAAAGTCACTCTAAATAACAATAAACAAACAAGCGTGTTGGCAACTCATTGGAGAGCGATTGCTTTGAAGATTAGATCAAAATTTATCGTGTTAAGCGAAGACGAGCGACAAAACGCCGATATTGACAGTGGGTTGCAGTGCAAGCGCCACATATCATGACAGTCAAATTAAAAAACAAACTAAACTGTTTCCAAGCCCAGTGTCCCGCCGAACTTTAAACTCGGTACATTTGGTTGAACCAATTAAATGAATTTGAAATCATCCAATTTTTTTCAAACAAGAAACGCTGTTTTCATCATGCCAAACTCACGCAGGCAAGAATGCCCATTGCCGTTATGACGTCATATAAACGTACCTGAATGTATTCGCAAAATCGGTTTGACCTCTGCATGCAGACAAAAATCTTATTCGCCATTCACGTTTGCAATCGTTGACACGACTTGAGACTGAACCAAATGTCAAAATTCGAGTCCAGAGGGACACTGCCACCGGACACAAGGTTGGTTTCACACGAGTTAAATGTGCCGGGGGAGGGGTACGAGCTGAGCAACAAAGCAGACACAAGGGGAGATGAGAGCAGAGTGAGGCCGGGTAACAGCAAGGGGTAAGTCAGCGGAAGAATTACAGTTAGTAAAACATTTAATTTTATTAAGCTTTGAGTTAGAAAATTAATTTCAAATCATCATGCAATTAAAATTTGATTAAAATCGTTACGACTTGTATAAAACAAATTTATATTTTATTACAAAAACATCCATATTGATTTTAAAATTCGCAAAAAACTAAAAAAATTAAGGCTGCAATGTACATAGGTAGAATTCTTATGCAATATTTTTACCCTTTTTATAGGGGCAAGATTGGCTTTGGGGCAGCACATAAAGGTCTGACCCAATTTAATAATTGGAACTTCGAAATGAATACGCATGCAATTATGTCATAAATGTAGAAAAGTCATGGTAACAACGTAAGGGCAACATGACGTTATCAAAACAATACAACAATAGCAAAAACACGATGTATATACAGCATAATACGAGGGCAAGCAAAACTGGATGACCAACTACAAAGCCGAAGACACGAAACAAATATACAATTACATAGGTAAACACTTGATCCCCAGGATCCGCTGTCACCGCCGGGTTTCGCGCTGGGCTGGCGAACTGCCCGGTGCGAGGGGGGTGACAAAGTGCAACGTTTCGCGACCAGCAAACTAATTCGCGAAACTCTTTAATAAGCGTCAGTCTTCCCTCACGCCAAGACCTGCCTCTGATAGAGGCAGCAACACCACGTCGCGTGCGTCACTCTACTAATATTACGAGAAAAAAGAAATTCACTTCGATAAGGCACGCGTATACAGGTAAGAAAACATCGTGATTGTTACGACATAATAGCACACCGTATCTGGATACTGTAAGTCTGGCAAACAAGGGCCATTGTTCGCGTCGATGAACCATGAAGGGGGCAACGCAAGTACGCACTTTAAGTGATGGGTGAACGTTGAACAAAGGGGGACTCGATGGCGTACACAATCATGACGTCAACAATCATGATCGTTTGTGCCGTGGTCATATTAAAAACAAACTCGCTTGAAATTGCGCGCGTTAACACAGTGTTCAGACACGCACGCAAGCGCACACACACATACTAGTGGGTGAAATAACGTCGTAATTTCATAAAACACTTAATAAAATTACAATAGTCAAAGTTAAAAAATCGCTTCAAAAACTATAAAAATTTTGCTACATAGTATGTAAACCAAAAACAAACATAAAAAACCCGCCACAATCAGCACTTACCGCGTGATCGTTATTTGATTGGTTATGCGATTAGCTTTCGTTCATTGTTGCGGAGCTTGTTAGTTGTTACGCACCAATCGTTGCCATAGAAGGCGCTATAAACGAAAAAGGGAGAAGAAAGGGATTGTGTAAAGAGCATGGTGATTAAGTGTAATGCGCACATAAACCATAAAAAGATTAAAATTCTGAGGACACACATTAGAAACATCAAAAAGTAAAGAACACTACGACAGAGCGGATTTTTCAAGTTTGAAGGTGGATTTCTTTAACAAGGCACATCGAAGAGCGAGCGGATAACCGCCAGATAGCGTAAGAGCGTATTAACAATGAATCTTGCAGAGCTTCATGCAGTGTGAGCCAGTGTTCTACGTTAATTAGTAGCTGTATGTGTGAGTTGTGGTTAAAGTTGGTGCAGAGGGTGAGAAAAACAAAATGACACAAAATTAGTAAACAGGCGGTCTGAGTTAATGTCGCATATCAAATATTAATAGAACTACACGAGCGGCTGCAGAGAGGACACCGAAGATCTATCAATGTCATCTGTCTTTTCAAGTTGATATGCAACATAGTAAATACTATGCTCAAAAAAAAAAAAAAAAAAAAAAACAGTTAACAAATGTTAATTAGAAATCCACTACGAAAAATCCGAGACAAAATAAGTGCATTCAAACTGGAAGCTTTTGTTATAATTAAATTAGTAGGGGCAGAAACCAGTTGCTGCCGCGAATGAAGTTATGGCACTTCAAAAAGTCGAGGAAAAACTCAAACTCACACGTGCACCGGTTGAGACGAGACTTCATACAGATGGAGATAAATAAAAAAAGATGGCAACATCAATAGTTCAGGTGGAAATTCCTCAAGCTACAACGTCGGTCAAAAGGTATGCGAAGCCCGTGATTAGATGTTAGAAAAATGTTAATCGTAGTTACGACGTTGATAAGTTTTGCTAGCGAGTGGATAGTTGAGATTAGACGATAACCGCTCCGCTGGCAATTCCATTCATTCAATCAAAAAAGGCGAGAAGAATGCGCAGCACTACGTGATTACAACGCGCCTGTCTAATGTCAAGCACAGAGTTAACTCGAGATGAAGATAAGGCACTGAACGGAAGTAAAGTGAGCGCCTGGGGGCGAGTAGACGACCGTGAAACTCGATTCGATCGAGATAGAATAACCCAAATGTAAACAGTGAGAGCTGAGCATAATGGGCTTGATAAGAAGCGGGCGGTCGATCCTCGCAGCGACCATAACAAATACAGAGATCGAAGTCAGACACACCGACGCCCGGAACGAAGAATCGCGCGTAACGCGATCGCGAGATACTGTGGTTAGTATGTCAGATTCCCAAATTAATCGCAAATAATAAAGTCACCGATCAGCACACTACGCAAGCAGAAAGAATAAGAACGAAACGGTTGTTCCACAGAAGAAACTCACTAGGTCATCTGCTACTAGATTGACAACCGTGGCACTACTACGAATACGTCATGCTCATGTGCCGCTTAGGTTTGTGGATTAGTAACTTGAAACAATTCAAACACATGCAGGAGCGACAGCTAGTTCTTCACCGCGCACGTTAATTGAACAAGCAAACCGATTCGCGACAACAGTTATATAAGTGAAAATTAAGAAACTGAATTCGCTTCCAAACATCGCTTCGATCCTGTTGACTCACTTTATCGCACATTAAATCGTCATAGAACATCATAGTAAGTGCATTAAAATTTTTGTGATTTCATCATGCTCAGTAACAATCAATCGCTTGTGCCATATCTCGTACGTGGTCACTCCAGTTGCAAGGACACTCTTGATCAAGTGTAAATCATATTCAACACAACTCATTGCTCACGCATTAGTGAGGTGCCACGCAGGCAGACACTCAGTATCACGTCATAGAGGGATGCGACAGAAAGAATGGAACTAAGGAGTGCGCAAAAGGAAGTGACGTCACGGTACTTGGAGACGCAACCAGGAAGTTATCAACTCAACCCGATCAGTCCGGAAAGCTGTTTCAAGCAACAACATGACGGATCGGTCCATATACAGCAGGTAAGCCGCAGAAACAAAAGCAAAGTAGTCTAACCTCCATCTGTACAAGTCCTCGTATGACAACCACGTAAAAATAGAGGATGGACAACCGCTAATTATGACCACACAAATGACCATAGAAGCAGGGATGGGCGTTTTAAAGAAAAATAAATCCAGTTCACGATACTAATGGCAAGGTCACGATTAAGTCACCAAAATGGATTTAAAAACTTGACTAAAACCACTTTCTAATCATTACCTGGGGGCCTTTGATAAGGGTGGGCCTGGGCCCTAGACGGGGCCGCATGTCGCACCAGTTTGCCCGGTCCTGTGGCCGCGCCTGCTGTCAAACACAAGACTGTTAATCACGTGATAGAGGTCTAACTGTTTCGAGATAATGACGTAGTCATTGGGTGCACAAGATCTCGAAGACATTCGCATAAAAATCTGAAAACTTGTACAAAAACGGAGTTGGTGAAAAAACACGGAAAATTAAGAAAGTGGGATACACAATTCCAGTGATATACATAAAAACACAAACGATTTTGATTTTTACGAAATTAATAACTGCATAAACAGTTTTGTAAAATAAAACTGCATGTTGGCACAGCAATAACAACATATTGCAATAACATAAACTAGACGTGAGTCATTTGGGCGCAGGCAGTAAACTATACACCACACAACCACTTGCTATACTCTTAAAAAATAAAACTTAAAAAATTAAAAAAGCATTTGACAAGAAATTCTTTGTACAATCAACTATAGAAACAGTTAACACCGCGGGTATAGTGTTAAAAAGGCCAGTTAATATTATGTGTGGTTAGATGCCGAGTATGAGGTAGGGAAATCCAAAATGTTAATAAGGAAAATATTAATCAAATATTGAATATCTTCTTATATATGGAAATGAGCTTTACCTGAAAAAAGAATAACAAAAGCTTGTTCAATATTATGAATTTCTTATTACTCAGGAGAAACTCGTTGACTTGAACAGCCATTATGAATAACAAAACCTTCTCAACACGCGTACAGAAGTGGCGGTTGGCCAGGTTTGAAATATTTTGAAAAATCAGTGCAGCAACCCTGCTCGGCAGCTACAGCGTGACACGACCACACAAGTATGCCAACTATGTCTCGTCAGCCCGGCAATCGTCAGCAGCAGTTGCTTTTTTCTCAATTCAAACTGGCAACGCCCAATACCTCCGCTGAATTATTTCAAACTACGATGGGATTTGGTATCGGAACAAACCCCATTAGTTTTAACCGCGTGGAGGCGCAATATACCGAAATAAATCGGTAAATTAGTTTCGTAATAAGTGGATCGCGTAACAGCGTTTAATGTCAGGGTCCTAGCCAGCGAGACAACCCACCTAGATAAGAGTTTGTGTCGACGACATATTCCGGCAGGGTGATGGGGGGACAATCAACGGGGGTGTAGTAGAGGAAAGAGCCGTCGCTTTGAGCAAGAACCGGAGGGGGCTGAGGAACCCCATTTGAAATCAGGGTCTGAAAAAGAACCAGGTAAGATGGAGTTTCTGGCTAATTAAATCAAATTTCGTTATAAAAAACGCTTTTTGGCATTTAGTTTTTAAGAATTCAAAAAGTTACAGTTTAAAAGAATTAAATATTAACATATTTTATATTTTGGAATTATTCAATAGACCAATTTGCATTTATAAAGCGTTAAGTGATTTAATTTCAATAAAAACAATGGTCAAAAATTCAAAGCTCGATTTAAACAATTAACAGTCGAAACTAAAACGTGACGCGCAAGCTTTGAAGCTCGACATCACTGTCAATCTTGCACAACAACCTGTCCGTTGGGTAATCTTGAAATGATGGGGCTGCCGAGAACACCAAGTGAAGGTTGGGCCGCGGCCGGGGCAGGCAAGGTGGCGCCCTGGAGCACTTGAGGAGCAGTAACAAGACGGGGCTGGCCTAAAAAACAACAAAAAACATCACAAACATGTTTATGCGCATAAATTAAAGCAACACAGTATACTATTCTGAACGTATAATTGATAGGCAGCAAATAACAGATTTTAAACATAAACAAATGCGCTAAAAATTTCACAATTTAAGTAGCACTTCCGTACAACAAAAGGGCACGTAACGACAGCATCACCACTGTTAGAAGGCCAACATACCGGCAACAGCAGAGTAATCGCGGTAGGTTCCGTTGATAATCGCCAGCTCCATCAATTGCTTCTTTTTCAGCTCATCCTCGCCTTCCTGCTTTAATCACAGGGTTAACTACACTGCAGGCTGCTCGATACTCAAATTTTGTTCAAGTTGAACAAGTAAATTAAAAAATTACGGAAATTAATGATTAAGTAATTAGGAGTAAGAGCAGGTCAATAGGTAATATCAAAGTTGTAGTAATTTACAAAAAAAATGAAGAATTGTGACGATTTGTTTGATTGAGTGAGGGGGCATAAATACAGTTAAAAGCTGCTCAAGTTCTGGGTTGTCATTTGTAATTTTTAATTAAAACATAATTAATCCACTTTAACAAAAATATTCTTCGGTATTAGCAAAGTGTAAAGGTACATTAGTGTTATGTCAAACAAAGTAAATGGACGAGATTAAGGTAGCTCAAGATTATGTGAAATAAGGGCAGTCGGCTCATTTCAGAAAGTTGAAAACTGTTTTGGATTTATATAATCTAAAAACCTGGGTTAGAACACTTTTCTTCAACTGATCGCACTTCAGTGTGCCAAGTTCTATTTATAACCCTGATTAAAAATAATGAACCACACAGGTAATTTGCGACAGTGTGGTGTTACTAATCGATTAAAAACAAGCTTGTGCAAGGGTTGATAGGTTCCTATAAATAATTTATTGATACTTCAATAATTTCTACAGTGGAGTTTATACATTGCGTATTCAAGCAAAAAATGCCGCAAAGCGAATGTTCCTAAAGGATCCTTGATTAGTATAGCGTGAAGCTACAAAACAACCGATAATTGTTTTCACAGCGAGCAGTCAATTTAATAATCGGATATTAATCGGGAGATGGACATGTTTTAACACGAAAAAAATACGGTTTATTGGATATTAAATAAAAATGAGTATTGAGCTTTTGTACGTTACGACTGCTGGCGAACCTTCAAAACTCCATGTCGATAAGCGACAGTCTAAAGCAGGGATGCCCAACTTCCCGCTCGTCGTGGGCCAAATATTCGTCTGCAAGTTTACCTCGGGCCACAATCGCTGCAGTAATCAGGGTGATGTTCTCATGCAAGTTACTTTAAAAATTTTACGTTGAAGTCAAAGGGATGTTTTTTTTCTTTTTTGTTTTTTTCGGTCACATTAATTTTAACAATTTAAATTAACTTTCATAAAAAATAGAATATGAACCATAAATTTAGTTAAAGACAAAAAAAAGTCATCACTTTGATTCTACATGTTGTTTTTCTAAACAAAGCAAGGAACCTCTAACTGAGACAAAAATAATCTTACTCCAAATTATTTGCTCATCATTGGATTGGTTTAGAGGCACTGCGATAATTTAAGATGATTAAGCATCTGATTGAAAATTTCTTGGCAGGCCGCACTAAAAGGTTTCTTGGGCCACATCCGGTCCACGAACCGCGGGCTGGGAAGCCTTGGTCTAAAAAAAGAATAATCTAGAAGTTACCGTGGGTATGAGGAGCTTTTGTATTTCTTCCATTGCTCGTTGCATTTTGACTCTTGCTCTATTCTCAGTGTCCTCCACAGTGATTAAGACGTGAAGCTCATCACTGAGATGCTCCCAGTTCGGTTTCCCTCGGTTCATGTCTTCCTGCAAGCAGGAGCATGTTCAAATAAAAGTCTCGCAAACATTAAAGCAAACACACCCTCTATCAGACGATTGAAAGTGCAGCCATTCACAACACAACCAAATTTTCAACTTTTCGACATGTTTAAGAATAGCACAGTTTAAACGCTATCAGTTGTATTGAGAAGGCTAGAATTAAGTTTCAAGGAAGTCTTACAAAAGACCAAATAATAGCGAGATAGTAGGCTTGTATTGTCTGACGGAATGAAAGGCTCTAATCACAACCATCCATTAGCACATCAATCTGATTCAACAACAAGCTTTTATCGCGGCAAACCAAGCAAACATCCTCTCTTAGGTTATATCTGTAAAACTCAGTGGAAGAAGTGAAAAATGCGGCGATAAAAAAACTTTTAAAAACAAACTATTATTCTTTTATTCCTATAAAATGCATTGAATTGAATGCATTGAAGCTAATAATGAAAGATAATCATCGCATATTAAACGCTATGTAAAGGTACGGTTTAATTTTATTCATTAAAAAATTTTATTCATTAAAATAATTTAGTAATAAACAAATTATATATATGGGTTGTTCATTTTAAGTGAAATCATATGTTCTTCATTGTATGTCAAATTGAAACTTATTTATTATAAGAGTTTCACACCATAAATTTAAAATCGTAAATTAGGGTTTTTGGCTTAAACTGAAAAGTCAGCAAAATGGCTCAAAAGAAATTAGTGCAAAGGAAACACTTGTCATGGTTGAGTGCGGACAGAAAAGCAATCTAGACGCAGATTTCAAAAAAGTGAAGAGTCGTCGAAAATGCTTTGTGTGGGAGCAGTCAAGCGTGCCGCCAGTGCTGATCACGGCTCGAGCGACAATACGAGGAGCTGATCAGAAGTTGATCTCGTCTTGCGAAATTACGAGATGTCGCTTTCGCTATTGTCAAAAATCACGAGTCCCAGACGAGAGATTGCGAAGTATTTTAATCACTTATAGCCGCTAGCGATCAAAACTTTTTAAAATAAATCGTGTGTTTTATTAGTGCGAGACAGCTTCTTGACTATCAAGTTGACTAAAATATTTTGTTCATAAAGCAATAAACACTGCAGTAATAAGTAACAAACAAATTTCAAGAGCAAGCAACTGAAAAGCACTTGAAATGAGATTTTTTCGATCGATACCAATCGCAAATTGAATTTATCGACCAACATTGTCTTGAGCGCACGAAATGTTTGTTCGCCTTCACATTATGATCGAACAATCCCAAAAAATCCGACTTCACATTGAATTAAAAAATTGGGTACCGCATTAAAATTATTCACTATTCATAAGATCGCGATTTGTGATTACAAGATATTTGCTTGATTAACTTCGGAGTCATCGAGCTGCCATCGTAAAATAATTGTTCAAGTGCCATGCGATCATATAAAATACCAATGTTCGATTCATCTAAAATTTTCATGAAATTATAAAATCTGACAAGTTTGTTAAAGATTTTTATTCTAACTAAATGTTTTCGGCGCATATCAAAACTGGCAGCGTTAGAAAAAAATCCCAAGTATTTTTTTACCTAAGTTGTATCTATAAGAAATACAAAAATGGGGTTGAAATTGTACTTTTAAAAAGTGCTCGATGGCAGAGTCAGAGCGAGATGCCTTGACTTAAATTTACAGAAGCAAAAATTTTATTAAAACCAATGAAATATTTCAGTCTGTCGGTTCTACAAAATTATATATGATTTGTGGTTTAGAAATTGCCTTAAATTACCTACCTATCACCAGAGTCGCAACCACCCCCCAAAACGGGGGCTGACAGAATTTTAACATCTTTTCGCCTCCCCGCTTTTTTCCTAATAACCGCCTAGTTTAGTAAACTCCGCGAGCGATGCTTTACGCCGTCACGGGGGCTTCATCGCGTCTTGAGGTTACACGATGACGGCATTTTTTTCTGCAGATTTAAGCTCATATCTAAAAGCCAAGTAGTGCTATCGGTCATTCTAATGTTGTTTTAAAAAAGTAAGTAAAACCTATAAGTCTTGTTTTTTCATTAGCCGTGTTTGTAATTTCATTTCGCAGAACGAGTTCTGGTCAGGAACAACGTTAAAGTACTATCGGCTACTTACATTTCACAGAAACGGAATTTCAAGTTGCTCAAAAATTTTGTTTGCATATAAACAATAAATTTTAGCAGATATTTTGAGAATTTAATGGTTTTTGTAATAAAATTAAACTGAATATCACCAAAACACCCGAATAATTTTTTTCCTTTTTCTATTGTAATTGACTAAATCTTAAAATCTCAGTTTTTTATGTACGGCTATCAGAATGTATTAGCCAAATTATTACGTCATAGAAATCGTTACAATTTAAAAAAACTACAGTACTACAAGTTTCTAAGTTTAAGGCTATTTCAAGGTTGTAAGGTAAACTGTTCGATCACAATTGTATCGTAAAATTCGACTTGTATAAGCGCTTTACTACTTTATCAAATAATGCACTTAGGCTAAGCAAAACTACAATATCCTGCCTAATCTTCTGAAAGCAAACTATGATGTCATAATAACAAAAAGATCACTATGATGTCATAATAGAGCTATGATAAACTAGATAAATTTAGATAAAAAACTAGGAATAAAATGACTGTTACCCGGGTTTAAACAATGGCCATCGGGTGACACATCCAGCGCGCAAGCAGCAAATTTGACTAAAGACCCAAGGTTTCGAGTTTCTTTTTAAATGCGGTAGAATGTAAATAACGGTTTTCGCAAGCGTTTTGGCAATTAAAACTCATCCACTGTATAGGGGCGTCTGTCAGGAAGTGAACGATGTTTAATGTATAGTTGAAGCATCAAGCAAAATTTTTGTTGAACGTTGTAGATGCTAAAAACGGCAAACACAATCATAGGTCAAACTTTTGTACAAACCATTTAAATTTTTTTTCAGACATCTTGCCGAAAATGCTTAAAATTTTTCGGACACTTTGCTAAAAATTCGGACACTGTCCGAAAAAACACTGAAGGCGCATAGCGAAAACGCGCTCGTCTCTAACCTTTTGGGAAAGAAAAACAGAAACCAGTTATTATAGTTAAGTTGGGACGAAACGTCACTTTACTTATCACGTAAAAGTTTTATCTTGGTGCATATCAAGGCGCAAAGGGGACTGACATCAGGCGGAAAGGGGGCTGACATGGCCCCCTGGGTGCGCCTCTGCCTACCACAATGAGCATTAAGCACACACTATTTCAGATAAATATTTTGACAAGCAGGATGAAAAATCCGCATAATTAAATCAAATGTTGTTCGATAAACTGTCGTTCTGATCAACAGTAGCAGTAGGGACAAAACATTTCGAAGCTTTTGACCATCAGTTTGAAGTGAAACTTATTGATCATTTTTGTCTTTCACGATTTAGATGTAGCCAAAGCGCATATTTTAAACTGCGATTGGAAAACGAAGACCATGATCGCTAATCTATTCAGACAGTTGCAGACCATCATCAGTACACAAGCTTTTTTTAGTTTATTGGCCTGCTTAAGTGAAAAGCTTGAAAGCATCACAAATCACTTGGTTGCAGAGTGACAACAGCATACGTGATCCAGATAAAAATGAATATTTTTGAAATCAATTGTTTTTTTAATGATGGCGATTAGTAATTACTATAGAAAATAAATAACAAAAAAACAAGAAACAACTTGAACGTCAACCACAGCAACGTTTTTTCACCAAGAACTTCAAATATGTAAGATGATACACTTTTGTCTACATTTGTGTGGGCAAAGTGCACTTCATCTCTGTCAATAACTCGAAGTCGAAAGGTATTATTCTAAGACAAAAGCGTAACCAACAGCATCGTAGCGCATTTAGCTTGTTTATAATCTGATCAAAATCTGACCTTGAAAAATTAAGCGCTGTGTTCAGTTGGATTACCATAATCTTCAAGTATTAAAACTCACTGATATGGCGTCGGTTAATCTCGATCAAACCACAGGTTGTTATAACCGCTAAATCGAAGGAACATTTTAAACAAAATGAAGCAGCAGCACAAAGTCGATTTTTTTTTCGAGAAGTCAAGCTACTGCTGCTGTCTACTTTATTAGATAAATTGCTCAGGAGTGAGAATAACAAGCAACTTCTGTTTGTAAATTCGTAAGACATTTTACTGATTAAACCAATCTGTTAATACGATGAAACAAAACCCTTAAAAATGAAATAATCATCAAGCAGTGTCACCTTTTTTTTATCTCTCATTGAACCTTTCCCTCTGACCATAATTTTACATTTTGTATCCTGTTCCAACTGCTTTGCCGTCAGTCCTCTTGGCCCGAGAAGCCTTCCGACAAAATTAAACTGTAAAATCAAACAAAACCAAGGCATAATTCCAGCGCTTTATAAGTTTGTGTGCGAGGTATAACATGTATAAGGATAACAAAGTTAATCGTATATTCATGATAAAAAAAAACTAATCACGTGCCGGTACCCATAAAAACGTTGCGTGCCGGGTACTGACGGATTACGCAAAAACTTACGAGTAAGGGCCATAAAATATCGGCTTATGCAGGTCTGGATATATTCGAGTCGGCCGTCATTGTCGGCAGTGGAAATATCGAATTCGACTTAGTACAAGACAGAACCTTGTTGAGGAAGCACTTATTATAGTTAGGAAGTATTTAAAGCTTTTAAAAAAAAGCCGCTTCGTTATTAAGATATCTTAAAACTTGGTGACTATCCATGAGTTCTAATACATCTAAAAAATAAACATTTGTACAATGCTACTACTTAAAAAATATCTCAACGTGTCACGTGATAGAACAGCTGTCAGTGCTTGAGCCAGTGATCGCAATTTCCGATTGCAAGCATCATATATTGCTTATTTAGATCATACAAAATCAGCACCACGTTGACGACTTAGTATGAAACATGTGATTAATAGTAATCTTACTTCAGGGTGGTCTTTAACTGGAACATAGACTTTCTCGGTGAGAGTTACAGTAGGACCTTGAGGTGGAGGTAATTCTAAAGGTTGCTTTTCTCCATTCTGAAAAAGTACTGATCGTACTTTGATAATTTCTATGAAAAAAACAATGATAAAAATTAACATAAAACATTTGAAGTGCAATAAAACTATAATAAATTTTGGAAGAATAAAGTTTTCTGCTGAAAATTAACTATATTATTAATAAAACTGATTGGATTGAAAACAAACATAGTTGTCAAAAACTGATTTTGCAACCTATCTACTTGAGGCCAAATACACCTACAGATCTTAAATGCTTGGGTAATTAATATTAAATCTATAACAGTGTATTTGATAGTTATAAACTTCTAAAAAATAAAAAAAATTGTAAATTTGTTTTTCAGTTTTATCATAAATCTTAAAATCACTAATTTATGCATAAAGTTAAAGTAAATTAATTTAATGCCATACAACCAAACAAATACAGGTTGAACCTCTCTAATCCGGCAACCACTGGACCTTAGACTTGCCGGACCATGAAAAATTCCTGAACTATAGGTGGTCCCCAAAACACCCTCTATATACATGTACTTACCCTGCACTATGCTGTACAAGTGTAGCTGTAACATTGTTTTGATATATGACAGTTGTACTACATGAAAAAATACCGGATTAAGGAGGTTCAACCTGGATTATTTACTCATTAATGCTTACAAATTCGCCAGCTTACTATCCCTACATTAGCAGAGTGGCCAAGTATACAAGAGCTCTGTATTATAGCAAACATGATTGAGACAGATACAGTTCCAAACCACCTGTTGTCTTTCTGTTGGATGCTTGAAAAAGACATTTTGTGGCACTTTTCTCCTTGGCAGTCTTAGCAAGCAGCTTTAAATTTTAATGATATCTTTAAAAAAACTTAAAAAACTAAATAAAAATTTTAACTGGACAGCAATTATTTCTAATCTTCAAATGCAGGTCTAGTTAATTGCTCAACAATTGCTTTAAGCATATGCCTCAGATGCTGTACTCCAAGTTAGAAGGATAAATAGAAATGGTATTAATAACAATAATAATGATTGCAACAGGTCTTCAGTTGCTGCCTCTACCTCAAACTAATGGTATTCAGTCAAAATATCAATTGCAAAATATCAACTTTGGATATCCATGGGCCTTCACATGGTGGGATGGTGGGAGGCTAATTGGAACTCAAAGCCTTTGTGTGCCACCCTTTGAGACTTAATTTTGGTTGTTATTAATATTTTGATCAGTTGATACTTTGACACCAAACCAACTCATAACCAATAAGTTTTTAAACTATATTTTTATACATTTTAACTGATTTATGAGTTTTATAAATAATTTAATTTTTTACAATCCTATTTTAATATTAACATAACAATTTTACACTGCATAAAACCTACAATCAATTTATGGATTATGAAAAGTGAACATTTGTTTAAAATCAATAAATTAGACCAGCATGGTCCAACTACGGGGCCGCAGATGAAATTTGTGCAGCCCCTGGAACAATTTTGCATAAGTCTTGTCGATTACAGGCAGCGGCAACCTTTTTTTTGGAGAACGTTATGATTTTGGGACAAAAATAGGAATTTCGGAGATTGATTCCAATGAAAGACCTTTTTTTTTTTTAGAGAACACCCTGATTTTGGGACAAAAATAGTAATTATGGAGATCGATTCAATGGAAGATCTTTTTTTTTTAGAGAACACCCTGAGTTTGGGACAAAAATAAGTGTTTTTAGCTGGTTAAGGCCCGCAAACTCAAATAATTTTGAAAAGTGGCCCACAAGAGTGCAGAAGTTGGACCACCCTGAACTAGACAAAAAGAGCTTCAACTTTAATTACTATTATTTCATTTCTCATTATCATCTCTATTTATCCTTTTGAGTTGCAGGAAAACAGTGGCGGCATTGTACTTAGGGCAACAGTCAAGTGATTACCCCTGACCTGCTTCTGGAGATGCGAAGATAATGCTATCTAGTTAAAAATTTTTTATTTAAGTTTTAAATTTTTATTTAAAAATAAGACTAAAATCTAAAACTATTTGCTAAGACTCCCAAACAAAAAAAAGTGCTATAAAGTGTTTTTCCCAAAGACAGAACAGAATGAGGCAAATAGGTTTTGGACTGTGACCATGTTGATCACATTTGCCAGCATCATAGCAGTCTTACTCACTCAGCAATGCAATGCTGCTGACATCAAACAAAATATTAACTGTATAAGAACGAGATTCGTACATGTGTTATATTAGTTACTAAGAAGTATAATGTATTAAATAAATTAATGCAGAATAAAAAATTTCTATATCCAAACAACTTCCTACACAACTTCATTGTTAAACATATATTATATGTAAATTACTCTGACATATACTATGTATAAAAAAAAGTAAACATTTAAGCAGAAAATAAATTTTGTACAATAATGTAAGAAAAAATAACTTCAACTAAAAAAGACAATTTAAATCTATATAAAGATATACAATATCTTAAAAATCTATCAAAGAACCATAATAAATTTGATTTACTGTCAACTGTTAAAAAAGTCAAAATATTTAAAAAATTAAATTTTTTCCATACTGTTATTGGTGATAGAACAAATACACACAGAATAAGGCAACTTAAAAATATCTTACAAACTTTTACAACTAAACTTCCACATGTTTAATTGAAAAAACATGACACAAAGCCTGTGTTACACTTAAACTCCAGAGTTTGAAAAAAAATTAAATTTTAAAGCAAAGTATTTATATTTTAAGTACAATAATCTGGAGAAGAAATTTTTGATCCTGGGTAGCAGAAATAGTAATGAAAAGAATTAAGACTGAAATTGGATTAAAAAAAACATTGTTTAACAACTACAGCATTTCACTAAGGCCACCAAATATAAAGATATTAGCAATTAATATGAACTTTTCAGATTGATTTGGAAAAATTGACATATTATTGAATTTTGGTATCCTTTACTTTGGTTCAAAATCACCCAAGGCAAACTTGAACTTAACAATTGATCTGGCAACCCTGATCTTAATCAATGTGGCATGTAAATAACAAACATTTATTAAATTTTACCTTTTCGTACAACGTATATTTAAAAACATATTCATGTATACATACAAACACTAAAAATAGCTATTAATTTTTCTTCATAATACAACATAAAATTATTAAAGCTGTAAATTTTTTATTGTTTATCACTATTTATCCTCTTGACTTGTAGGAAAATATCAAGGTATTTATAAAACCATCAAGCAAATACCTTGACCTGCTTTTAGCTGTGCCAAATTACTGCTGTCTGGTTGAAAATCTTTATTTGTTGTTTTAGTTTTCTATTTCAAGATATGACTGAAATTTAAAGCTGCTTGCTAAAATGGCCAAGCAGATTAATGTGCCATAACTTTTTTCCCCAAGGATACAACAGAGCAAAAAAATTATGTTTTAAGCAGCAATTGTGTTGATCTAGTTTTCCATCAATATGGTGCTCTCATCCACCTGCCCACACTGCCAGCAATTTGAAGTACCAATTAAAAAATTATTTAAGTTATGATTTAACATATTTCAAGATATTATTAACTAATACATTTTTTATAACAAAAAGTTTTAACAAACCTTTATGAGGACACAGTAAATGTCAAAGCTACCAGGTCAATAATTTCAATCCCACAACAAACTAATTTGTTGTTAAAAAGTCAAAAAACAAAACTATTATAGTAAATAAAAATGATTTCAATATACTTTGAATATTCGTAAACTTACCTTCATCTAACAATCTTTCAACATGTAAAAAAATGCTAGGATACAATTGACACTGCTTTTTATCCTTTAAAAGTTGTTGCAAATAACTGACACGCTCTCTTGTTTTTTTGTCTAAACTGGAATTTTGAGGCAAACTTTGTAACATAGCTGAAGTAGTTGCAGCAATTAAACTAGCTGTGCTACTACTATTATTAAAAGAAGTTGATGGCGTACCATTTGTTAATGCAGCTGAAATTGTCCCAGGGCAAGCTACATTCTGAGCTTGAGCTGTATTGTTAGTAAGTGAAAACATCGCTGGGTTAGTTAATAATTGAGAATTCTCAATTTTGAGTCCAAGATCAGGAAAAGATTGAAGGGTTGCAATATTCATGTTGATAGTTACATGGTCATGGTAAGAAAATGAGGATGTTAAAAGTTAGTAAATAAAATACAAAAAGCCTACAATTAGTATATAAAACTGCAAATATATACAGTATTAATTTTAAACATTAATATAGATAAAATAATTCATTCACAAAATATCGTGAGAGGAACAATGAGGTTATAAAATCTAGTATTATTTTAATATATTTCAAATGCTACAGTGTTACTTTAAAATATAACTTTGGTTACCATTATTAAACTTTGCTATACATTTTTATAATCAAACTTGAAAAACTTTAAAAATCTAACTAACAGTTTCATAAAGCAAATTAATATCAACATTTTTATAATTATACTAACAAACTATAGCTTAGTATTTAAAAACTTAAAGAAAAAAATATATTTGACAAGTTTTATTTTTATAAATTAAATACGTAATTACTCTAGGGTTTAAAAAAATATAAAAGAGAAAACTTTTCTAAATGGCAAAGAACATGCTTATATACCCACACCTCTTGCTTACAAAAAAGAGGTCAATTTGTGATTAATAACACACACAAAAATATAAAATCTTTTTATAATTAGAGTATTGAAAAGATTGTCATTAAATTGTTAAAGCAATAATAATTCTTAATTAACACTAAGGCAAAACAACTTATAATTTTCAATGGTTTTTATTATTGGCACTCACAAACACCAACAACAGTCAATTTAATCAGCCAAAGATAAGCAATTAAGTACTTTAAAACAAACAATTTATTTAAAAAGTTTATGCACAGCAGCAAGTTTGAAAAACTTTTTTGAAAAAACTCATGACAAGAAAAAACTACTTTAACTTATACATTTGAATATTTTTAGCTGTTTTTCCAAGGAATTTTTCTGTTTTTTTAAGTTAACTTGAAATTAACTGCTAACCATAAAAGAGTATCAATCAACAATTTTCCGCTAAAAGTTTTTTTAAGCTATAATACTCTTTCTAATTGCTATCAAATAATCAATTCACTACTGCCAAAAAAGATACCGCGAAGAAATCAGCACTGCAATACTGGCGGATTTAAGTGCAGTATTATGATAGAGGTTATATTATCGCGTTACGGTGATTCTATTGTTATCATCATTTCCGTCGCTTAGTTTAGTATTCTTTGTGTTTAAAAGGTTTATGCTTTGACGTTTTATAACGCTCAACTCAGAGCTCAGCTAATTTCCAAATGCAAAGTTTTCAAAAACTACGACGTTCAACACATAAACGACTGTGACAATGATCTACTATGCAAAGACTGGAGTAAACTATGTACCGCGACAACATAAGCAATTTTTGCTACTTCCCGACAAATAAGCACTTTTTTTGTAGTTGAAACTAATCACTTTCAACTACAAAAAAATTTATTGCTTTTTGAGTGGCATTTTTTTTCGCCCTGACTTTTCTTAAACAATTACTTTTATTAAAACGACATTTACTTTGAAACATTGCAAAAATTAAGTGAAAACTTTTATCGCTAGCGCCATCTAGAGAATCTTATGTCATTTCTTTTTGTCAACAAAACTTGTACAAGGAATTCGAAAAACACTCATTTTAGCAAAAAGAAAACTGACCTAATCAGACACACTTATTTTTCTCCAGTTTTCTTTTTTTGTTTTGCGAACAGGAATCTAAAATTTATTGCCTATCTAATAAAAAAACTTCCCTTAAATGCTTATGGTTAATAGCTGACTAAGTCGTTATTTTCTGTTTAAAACAAATTGCTTCCGACGAAAAGTAGAATAATTCTATGTAGCCTATTTCAAAGTTTTTTTGGATTATTAATTAAGGAATCAATCCTTAAACTGTTTTTTTTGAGGAAATTAAAAGAATCAATAATCAATTTCTTGATTGGTTATAACCTTTAGACCTATTCATAGGTGGGCACGGTACTTTTACTCGGTACTTTTGAATAATCCAATTTAATAGTTATAACATATAACTCTGTCATACATTGAATTTCAATTGACATTCAAAAATAGTGTAATTCAAAAATAAAAATAAAAAGAAAATTAAAAAAAATTTTTTTTTATTACTATTAAATTGGATAATTCAAAAGTACCGAGTAAAAGTACCGCGGTACTTTCGTGCCCACCTATGGGCCTATTTACTTGTTATATTTTTCATCAGACTCTACATATAGTTTATAGGAAAAACACAAAACAAACAGAAAATAAAAAAAAATAAAGATATTAGCCAGCTTCTACTAAAAACACTTAGATTTATCTGACTGAGTCATCCAAAATGAGAGTTGAATGGAAAAGCAAGCAAAATTTGCTAAGTGATTTTTCATCAAAAGTACAGACACAGTTTTTCTAAAATTTTGTTGATAGGCTATAAATTTTTTTTAAATTAGGGAAGAAATGATAAGCGTATTTGTTTTAATTCTAGTAGCCCGACACGTTTTACGCATTAATTTGGTCTGCCAAAAATTTTAATGAATAGTCCTCTCTTGAATCTTGAGGATCATTGAAGAAAGACCAAGCCCAAAGAAAAAGATTATCTACGACAGGATAGTACGAAGGAAAAATATGTTTAGGCAGTGATGAATATTGGGTAAGGCAAATGAGGCAGTTGCCTCGGGGCCCCCCTTTTTTTAGGGCCCCCTTCGAAAATAGCCCATACAGTCTCATTTTGCTGTATATGTTTTTTCAGAGATCATAATGAAGTTTGGACGAAAAGTGGGAAATAGGAGATCGATACGAAGTGAAGACCTTTTATTTTTTTTCAGAGATCGCTACGATTTTGGGAGAAAAAAGGGAAATGCGAGATCAAAGCCATATTTTTTTTTAGAGAACATCCAGTTTTGGAAATCCTTACCTCGGGCCCCTAACTTTGAATCAACACCACTGTGTTTAGGTCTAATTAATTAAAACGGACTAATTGTTTAAACATTCGGCTTTCTTGTAATATTACATGGCTGTGTTCTCTAGAAAGGAATAAACAAAAATCAAGCTACGGCTGTTTAATCAGGACTAATTATGGTAGGCCTATCAATTGTGAATACAATAAATAATCGTCAAGGTCTGTAGTTAGGAAATCCTGACCCGGTACCAAATTAAAATCTTGGCTCCTAAATTAGTTTGACAGTGAATATAAAAAAGTTTTTGCCTTTGTGAGGCAAATAAACATAAAAAAATCAAAGAAATGTTTTAATATTGGTAATTCAACTGAAGATAAAAAGTGTTCTCCATTGATGCAGGTCTGTTTCAATTTTTAGTCCCAGGTCTGTAAATACCCTTAGGCTTTTAGTGTCAACGCTCATGTGCGAAATCATGCCCTTAGTGTTTTTGATAAAAGTAGAATTACTTTATAAAAACTGCATTTACGTAATTGGCCGTCATATCAAGCAATTTAAAATTAAAGACGGAACACCAAAAAGAATTTTTGGAACAGCAATAATTAGGCATCTCTAAAAAAAATGTGTTTAAAAATCATAGTTTTTTAGACCTAGGTATCTTACAATAAGATATAAAAATAACCTGAACATAATAGCTTATTCTTACGGAAAAGTCGCAAAGTTGAATACGAGGTCATTTTGTGGACAGCTTGTTTTTTTACAATATTTTTATGATGCTGAACTTCAAACAGATAAGTCATGAATATCTTTTTGTGTTCTGCTGCGTACTACTTCAAAATAACACAAGTTTTTTTCTTCGTTGTATTTTTACAACAAAGCTGAATTAAAAGATCATGATTTTGATTAATTTCAAAGTTTTTAGTTTAACACGATCTGGAATTAAGTCAACTCCAACATTTTAAAATTAGATGCTCTAACGGCAGCGTGGTCGAGTGGTTAAAGCGCCGGGATCGTGATTGACACGGTCTCGGTTCAAAACCCACTCGCGCCATTCGGTTGTGTCCTTGGGAAAGACACTTTACGGTACTTGCCCCTGCTTCGTGGTCTTGGCAAGCAGTTCTAAATTAAAGTCATATCTCTATTAAAATTTCAAGGGGACAGCAATATCTTGGCATCTCCGGAAGCAAGTCAGAGTAATTGCTTACCCTACGTATAGCGCCTCCGACGCTTTCCTGCGAGTCAGGAGAATAAATATAGAGATGAAAATTAAAAAAAAGCTATTCTACCAATTGAGCAAGATAAACTAAATCAAATTGGTTTCAAGTGATTGCTGAAGATGTACAGCTCACACAGCTTATCATTATCATCATATTAGAAAGCTTCTTTATCCTACTAACTAGCTAAACAACTGCAAAGCGTTAAACTTTGGGAAACAATCAAACTCACCCTTTCTTTGGGAATACGACTACATGCTATGTTGTGGGCCTAACTGTTTTTATTTCTATTTGGGAATACGATTTCTATTATAGATCTATACGACTCAAAAAAATTTAATCAGCAGACAATATTTGCCAAAACAGGTGGAAAAAATCTGTATTCCTGCTAAAAATGAAGGGCTTAACATTTGAGAAAGGCTTTTGCCTATAGGCTACTTTGTCTATGCCTGCTGCCAGAGTTCACTTGTTTAAAATTAAGCCCTAATTAAAAACTTTTGCAATATAGCAATAGCCTTTTTTTTCTTCTGTTTTGCTCCCAAAAATGCTCAAAAACTGAACATTATGTTTGCTTAAAATACAAAACTACACGGTTACCGGCACATGCAGTTAGCAAGCGTAACTTGAAAAAGATACCAATAAATAATCAACTAACCTTCGTCGAGAATTCGATCCGCGTGGAGGAAGAATCCGCTCAAACTTTGAATCTGCTTTTTATCTTGTAAAAGTTGCTTCAAATAAAGGCATTTGTCTTTCATTTTTCTATCTTCATCATTTGTGTTTAATTCATTTGCTGAGATATTACTTCCTGATTTGTGGTGAACTGAACCCTGGATGCTTCCAGTGCTTCCGGATGTTGAAGATGAAGTGCTGCTATTACCGGGAGGACTCATCAAAGAAGGTTGATGAAAATTAATTTGTTGCTTGGGAAGAGAAGATTGAAGTTGTATGTGAGTAGATGAAGGAATAGACTGGGATGACGGAGGTTGCTGTTGGAGTAATTGCAGTTGCATTGGGTGGACTGGTTGTTGTAACATGGTGGTAAAAAAAACCTGGGTTCAAGGCTAGTTATAGCTGACGTGGTCAAATTAAAAAGCAAAAAGCGATTTGTATCAGAAGATTAACTTCTTTATTTCGTTATTAAACTGTCAACGCGCTTCTTGATAAATTAGTGCAATTAACATACAATGATTAGTAACGCAGAAATTAGTAAAATCTAGGAGTTAAATTGCCGAAATCTGAAAAAAAAGTAAAATCACAATAACCTATTGCTAAACGTTCGATCAATCAATCAATCAAGAATTTATTTTTTCATCCAGTACTTAGCAGATACTCATATTAAAACTCATACATATGGTCGAAAAAAAGGAAGTTTTGTTACCAAAAAAATTTTACTAATAGATACACACAGAGAAAAGATTTTGCAGCTTTTTGAAGATATTTTAGTTAGTTTACATAACGTGTTGATAAATGAGTTTTTCAGTTTTTAAAAGCAAAATTTTTATTCCGACTTGGAGTTTATTTGAAACAGTAATTGTAACGTTTATGGAAAGAACATGAGATGTGAATTGTGAAAATTTAAATGTTTTTTTAAGCGATTTATACCTCCGTTTATCTTTTATTAAAGTAACCTTCTTAAAGCACGTACCTTTTCTTTTATATGTAGACCTGTTTATATTTTACGATTTTAAACGTCTTTTAATGTTTTTGTTAAAACACATCAAATCGGACAAAAAAATTTAAAGAATTGAGGTGCACTTTCTGATGTAGAATTTTTATTTCCAAAAAAGCACGAAACCAATTACAGGTAAACAAATAAGTTACTTGATTTAGAAATACTTACAATGAAAATATTTCTAAAAATTAGGTAAACCAAGAAAAAAATTGAAAACTTGCTTAGAAAAACAAAAATGGCTCAATTAAGAGTAACACTTGAGCTGGTATAGAGCAAAGTTATTACAAAATACTAGAGAAGTTAGTGGTTTTTAATTGAGGTGTCAAGGATCATAGACATATCATATTCAACTTTTAAAGCGGTAGAAGCAATTTAGATTTTTTTTTTGTTTCAAATTTTAAAATAAATATCTTAGATTTTATTCTATATATGAAATTAGAAATAACTAAAAAATTGCTTTGAGGTGCCGTGATTTCTCTTCTTTCTATGCCTTTAATGTACTGTAGGTTTTCATTTAATATATATTGTCTATGCCTTTCATTTAAATAACCGAGAGGCCAAATGTGAGCTAAAAGTTGATCTGCAACAGCAATAGATTTTTACCTTTTTGTCTAACTCCTTCTTACCTTGGAGTAAAACAGAACAGATTGCTCACGATGCATCACCATCTAGTGGCATTGCTCAAAAAACTATCTTTTGCGTGTCACACTGCTGAAGCCACTTGTAGGCTCAGGATGGGGTGTTAGTGCCAAAACACTGCGCACAGCTGCCCATCTCTGGTCTACTCAACAGCTGAGTACTGCGTACTAGTCTGATGTTGCAGCGTTCACACTCGCCTCATAAGCAGCGTCTTGAATGAGGCTTTGCACATAGTCACTGAATGTCTGTTTCCCACTCCAACTGACCACTTACCTATACTTTCAGGTATCCAGCCAGCTTAGCTTCGCCGACTAGGAGCGACATTTTCTTGGATTACTGTGATCCCTAGATTTTGACCATATCCTGTATGGTGTTTTAAATGCTCGCCAAGAAAGGCTAAGATCTAGACGCCAGTTTGTGTGCATCAGCGCGAATTTATTAAACAACCTTGCTGGACTAAGCATCCGTTCTTCTAGGTGGAAAAATTATGGATCGAACACAGAGTACTGTGAGAATAGATCCAGGCTTCGTGCTTTCACACCCAAGACTAGTTCCAGGCCAGTTGGAATGAGTTTGCCCAGAACAGCTTTGGTTAAGCTCAATCGCCTGCGGACAAATTTTGGGTAATTTTATTCGTCGATGCACAAATGGCATCCCGCTCCTTCACCGAATTACAAGGGTGGCACCCCTAAACAAACCGCAGACCACGTCCTAATAACGTGTCCCAAACATCAGGCACCACATGAAGCACGAGTTCTGACCGTTTAATTGACGAAACCCAATGCTGGCTCTGCTGATCTGGGCAGTACAACAGTCTACAATAGCAAAAGAATAAACTCTCGGTCCCACCTTGTTTGTGTTTGACCCGGAGTGGATACCCTTCCAAACGACGACGACGACGACAACGAAACAGATAACACTTCAAGGCACTTTTCTCTGCTCGGGAAACTTCGCAAACGGCTTTAAATTTCAATCACATCTCAAAACAAAATCGACAAAAACTAAAAAATTTCATTTCAACAGCTATAGTCTGGCATCTTTGAAAACAGCTTAGAGTAATCTTTTGACTGTTGCTCAAAATTTAACGCACTAGACATTATTCTGCGCGTTCGAAAGAAAAATGATAGATGGTCATCTAAAATAAACAAAAAAAAAAGCTACAAAATGTTTACACTAAGTAACAGCTCTGAAAAAGAAGTTTTACGATAAAGTAATCCTCATAACCGTAGCCAAAAGGTAATTAAAGAAACTCCAATAACAAAATCTTGTCAATTTCATTCTGACTGTTTATTAATAATTAATAGTTCTCAGAGAAAACGATCTTTTCAAAAGACTACCAAAAACTAAAAGAGTTATTGTTCCGTCCATACCATTAGTTATTTTAAATTCTATACAAAAAAAGAGTTTATTCAAATATTGACTGTTTACATTACGTCATGATATTTTTAAAATTCATTTCCTCTAGCCAGCAGTGTGTTTTAAGGTAGGGCCATTGTGCCATTGTGCCATGGCCCCCCTTGGAGATCACTAATACGTAGATTTACCATATGTTGGACAGTAATTTTGGTGCCATGGCCCCCCATGGTGATCTTTATTGCGGAAAAGAAAGACAGATTCAATGAGCAGACCTTCTTTTTTTGCTCCCCCAGAGATCAGAAGTCTTCAGAGACGAAAACCATGAAATCCGTGATTGATTCAAAGCGAAGATTTTTTTAGAGAACACTTCTATTTTATGGACGAAAATCATAAAATCTGGGGCCGATTTAAAGCGAAGACCTTTTTCTTAGAGAACACTTCTTTTTCGCGACGAATTTTATCAATTCTGGTACCGATTCAAAGTGAAAACTTTTTTCTTCCACTTGAATATATTTTTCCACTAAGCATACTGGCTGTTGTTGTATAGCCCTCCTTTTCAAAAATCTTCGGTGCGCCACTACCTCTAGTTGCACACTAGGTAGAGGTAGTGTGCTAGAGGTCTTCGCGGGACAATTTTCGTCTTCGAACAGTTACGGCAACTAGAACGTTTAGATCTATAAGATTTTTTTACTTATTACTCTAAAGTAGCGTGGTCCAACTATAGGCCCGCGGGCCGCTGAACAATTTTACACAATTCAAGTCTTGTCGACCATAAGCAGCGGCAACCTTCTATAACAAGGCATGGCGAGCTTACGGGACAGAGTTTAGGTTTGAGACCGATTTCAAGTGAAGACCTTTTTTTTTTTAGAGAACACCATGATTTGAAACAATTTCTAGCCGGCTGAGGCCCGCAAACTCGAACAATTTTGAAAAGTGGCCCGCAAGAGTGAAGAACTTGGACCAGCTTGCTCTAGCAATATTGATAATCCACTGCATTGCTTTGTCCGCACGATAGCTCAGTGTGACAACACTCACACTTATGGGCAAAGGTCGCGAGTTCGATTCTCGGTCTACCTGAGTGATTTCTGTTGTTGTCTTAAAAAAGACACTGCAGGACGAATTCCTCTATAGGGTCACGATGATACTTTCAATGGTGATTTGCCTTAAAAACAGAAACCAGCATACAGGTCAATTCGACCACACGACGGCGGCCCCGTTCAGGTTTTTTAACATTGGATCGTTGGCCTGGGTAAGCTTTCTGCTTTTGTTGCGTGAGTCATTGGTTTGTGTAACTGCTGGAAAAATAACGAACGTAAGAAATTGCTAGAAAAACAGATTAATCAGCGATTTAAAATGCGCTGGCGACTGTGACGCCATATTTCAGCGATATAATACTTATTAGCGATCAGTGAGTCGTAATTTCACTGCTAAGCTTGACCTCGTGGCTTTGTGCATTTTCGCCGTTGTCGTTTGGAAAGGCAACTATCCGCTCCGGGTCAGACACAAACAGGCCTGGGGACGAGGGTTTATTTTTTTTACAACCCAACAACATTTTTTTTACAACTGCAACTATTCTGCCCGGATCAGATGCTGGCAGAGATTTGTTTTTTTAATTAGCAATTTTTTTGCGCCGATCAAAAGAGTGCATTTTAAAAAACAAATAAAAAAATTTTGGGTCACTGCTGCCGGATGCAAGCTTCTAATGGCGAAGATGTTTTATATAAAAACAAATCATTGGCAGAAGATCATCTAATTGTAGTTGTATTTATTGAGAGTTAAACTTCAAAAAATTTATCGAATTAAAAATAATATGATAAACAACCATCGACATTTCTTCGTTCAAAGAAGCTTTAGATCACAATCTCTTAATTGAAATCGTTCTTGCCTCAAGCAAATCATCGATTTTTTGATAGTATCTTCGATTTTTTAAAAAATAAACTCTGCTTTCTATTGGAATAGAAAGTAATGTGGTGTTAATTCAAAGAAGGGTCAGATGCGATATTTGTAATTACTAAGGCAAGTTTTTGTCAATAAAGTCAATTAGTGATTACAGCCTCAAAATGTCTCAAAACGTGCTGAAGTGAAAAAATTTTTGTTATAAAGGCCATATGGCAAAAGTTATGAGGTCAATAAAAAGTCAATAAAATGTATATATACACCAAAAAATTGACTTTTTATACATTTGGAAGCAATTATTAGGATGAATCGTGAAGATATTTCCCCGGCGCTGTACGTGCTGCTGCAAAACTGCCAGCCTAACATTGCCTCTGTGGGGAGAAGCTTCTCTTTGATGGGGAAGCTACGGCATTATATGATCGTGTTCTATAACAAAAAGTATTGTCTGTGAATGTGTGGATTTATGCAATACATTTTGTATACGCATTTTTTTTGTTTTATTTTGGTTGTTCTTAAAATAACATTAGTTATAAAATTAAATAAAGAACATTAGTCTTTCACATGTATGTTTAAAATTTTACTTCATAGCCTATCTTGAGAAGAAAATGAAACTTACCTATTTAATAATTTATCTTTTTCTGGCTAGTTTTTTCTATTCAAAATAAATTGAAAAAGTTATAAACAAATAATTGCTTTTAAAAAAATTCAGTTTAAAATTAGATTTTTTTGCTTGCTGTTCTTTTTCTAAGATTGCTTAAACGTCTTTCGGCCGCAATTATTCCGAGAAACTCTCGTTCAATAACTTTAAGCCGGCAGACACCAAACTTTCATGGGTCATTTACATCACGCTCCAGTGAGTAAAAAAATTTGTTTTTGCTGCATTCTTTGTATTTTGCAAAGTTACTGTTTACTTACTGAGCAATGTCACAGAAGCCTAACTATTTTTAGTGAAAAACTCAGCAATCTCGCACCAAGCTTATTAAACAGCTTTCGCTCAAATTTCGTGAAAAAAATTAATAAAAACTATTCCAAGTTTTCGCTGTTGCTTTTCTCCCCAGATATTTAGTAAAAAAAATATTTATATAAATTAAAAAAATATCTCCATGAAATTCAAAAAAGTTAATTTAAGAAAACAAGCGAAGTAATTGTCTTGAAGTATTTAGTCGTTTGTTGTAAAAATGACGAAGAAGTTACTGGCAAACTCTTCTTAATTTCAATAGACCATATACCTAATTGAATGTATTTTGCCAGAGTAGAACTTGTCTCTAAACTTTAAAAAATTTTCATAATTTTCTTCAATCTTAAAATATTTGATACAAACTTTAAATATTTGCCTCAGCAATGACTAACTCATTCATGGAGAATCTCGAAATAACTTCTCTAAGATCAGCCGCGTCAAGTGCGACACGAACTTGTCTCGACTGCGAACAAACAATCAACTCTCGTCTCTCCTTATCCGTTTGAGCTGATTCTCTAATCACATCACTGGTTTGTGTTTGTGTCGTAACAAACCAAAGGCTCAACAAAGAAGCGTTGTTTGAAGGAAGACTCCTGGTCACCTGAACCATCAACTGTAGTCGACTGCCGATGCCCGCGGGCCTCCACACACAACGATAAGTCGAGTGATCATGTCGGTCGCGTAGAGCAGGCTCAATCTCGTTCTTGAAAGCCTTGTCAATCTGAGAAAGTCTTAGAACTGTTGTAATGCTTTCTCGTCTTTTACTTCCATTAAAAAATTGTTTTGTTGCAGTTTTTCATGCAAACAACGAACTCCAATTTCATTACATTTTTTAATTCTTTGGTCAATGGACAATTGTTAATAAATAATCACGAACAATTGTAAGCCTCAATGTTTGTTATTATATTAATACAAAACCTATCTCACAATCAATCTGCGATGTCAGATAAGCTTACTTCTTAAGTCTGTATCATCGCAAAAGAATGCCATAAACCTTTGTAGAAAATTTCTCAGAAAAACAAGATTATAGCTATGTAAAAAAAGCGCTTTTAGAATTTGGAATATTTAATAATGCAAGCATTTAACGTTAATTCTACAATTGCCATGACACTACAAAAAACTAAACGATAATACCGTTATCGACGACAATAATTTATCCCCTGTTTAGACGACATCATTCATTCATCGTCTCTATTTATTCTATAACTTGCAGAACAACATTCGAGTCGTAGATCTCCCGACCTACTTTCGAAGATACCAAAATATTTTGTATCGTTGAAATTTTTTCTTTGTCTTTTCAGTTTTTATTTGAAGACATAGTTGAAATGTAGAAGTGCTTTACTAAGACCGTCTCGGTGTTTGGAAAATCTTATTCGTCGAATTTGAGTTTGTGAGAAAGACCGGGTTCCTCGAGTTCGAATCTGCAGCCATGGATGTGTCATTATTATTTCAGAAGAACTTTTGTAAATTTTTTGGGTTTTCGATTTCAAATAAACCATTTTTAAGATTTACGTGAATGATGTCAACATGCTTGAGCTTAAAAACTTGATAATCAAATTTTCTTGTCATAATTTCGATATTTTGCTTTAGATTCTTTTGAGATTTCTTATTTTTATTTAAACGTTTGTGAAAAAATGAAAATAAAAACTTAAGCATCAACCTGATTTTTTTTGTGTTCGAGTTTGTTATTCTTCCTTATATAAGTATAACATTCTCACGATATGACTTTTGTACAGTATATAGGCTACATTTTATTTTAACTTACTGTGTATAGTTTCGTTACTTTGCCTTTTATTTTTCACTTAACAAACTAGTCCTTTTTAAAGGTACAGCGACCATGCAGAACTCACGCTACAAGTGCATTAAAGTATATCGTTTTGTTGCTTTCTCCTTTTTCACAATTTTTGATTGAAATTTCATATAAAATTTTGATAAATGTTTGCTAACTGACTGTGAATAAAAAATCAAAGTAAATAATTGAAAGGAAAAAAAGATTATTATTTGATTTTAACAAATAGTTCTATTGTCTGTATTAGTCTATTATAGTGGTTCTCAAAGTTTTTGCCGCATTCCCACATTCAAGACTCAGGTACCATCATTTTCCCCCAAAAATATATTTCAACGGTCAAGTGAAGAAAAAAAGTTTTTCACTTTCCCCCTGCCTCCCGGGCTGGTACGGCTATGATTATCAAAGACATACCATTTTTTTGGGTCAACTTACATTGTACCAAAATTCTCAAATTCCCTCTCAATTCTTCTCTAATATTTTTTCCTCCCTTAAGATTTTAAATTCCCCTTAGGGAGCCAAGTAGCTCCAGTTTGAGAAGCACTGGTTTACAATGTATTGACACTTAAAAAATAAATGAAAAAACGTAAATATTTTCGTCGTTCAGTTGTTTAAAAAAGGTTAGATTTTTTTTACTTCATATTTTTTTGTTTTGTGACTAAAATTAACAAGTTTTTTCGTATTTGTTTCAGTCATATCTATTTTTTTCCAAATCCAACTACAATTCAAAATATTAAACGATAAAAAAAGATTGAATCTTAATTATGAGCGTGAACATTTATTTGACCTCTAATAACACTCAGTCGAATTCACAACTTGGTTGTGGGTTTTTTTCTATGTCAATGGTTTTTTAATTAATTTAGCTTCAATGTTTGAAAATAGATGTAATTCAAATTCACCTAATTCACGACTATTTTATATGCGCTCGTCCGAGAAGAGTAAAAAATTTTCGCAAGATTTGGTTAAGTTGCAAGTTACAAAATAAATTGTCTGCCCCCCCCTTATTTCCTTTTTGGGCTCCCTTGAATCATAAAACGTCAATCGCCTTCGGCGCCTGAGAGCACAACATGTAAGTTTTTGCTATTTTCTGACCAATCTTTTCTCTTCTTTCAGCTATCAAATAAAATCATGTGGGATTTTAGTCTTCGCGTAACTTTAAAAAACTGATTTGTAGAAAATGTTCTTTTTTTAGTCTCCTATTGAGTTTCCGAAACTTTTTGGTTTGCAGGCTTCAGTTTAAAGCTAAACATTTCTTTAATAGCTATAAGTTGCATTGTTAATAAACTATAGCCGTGAAAAAGTTAAGTTGCATAGTCTAACAGTGAAAAAGTTATCTTAAATGCCTTGTGGTATGGCTTTGTGCTAGCAATAACGTCTATGCACTTAATTTTAATCCGTACTACGAAGTAATCCCGTGGTAATTGTGAGTAAAAACAGAAATAAATTGAAATAAAAAAAATTCTAATTAAAAAATATCTACAATTACGTATCGAAAGAAACAAGCTCTGCTTAACTGCGTTGATTTCAAAATTAATTTTTCTGCTATAATTAATACCTTAAACCGATTCTAACACCTGGAGCCTTAACTTCACAATTTTAGATGGCTTCGCACCGTCTTTTGTTCGGTGTAAGAATCACCCAATGTGGGGTCAAGTGTTTGGTCAGGGTTGAATGACTGGTGAATCTTTTGAAGAATGGCATGGAAAAAATTTCACGGATGCATTCATATCCAACAAAGCCCGCTTTGTAGATATTTGAATTAATTGAACGTCTCTCTGCATGAGTCAACGAAAGAAATTTGCCCAAATCCTCGAAAGCCGTGAGACCAACAACTAAAAGTTTTGTTATTGAAAGAAGTCTTATTAGATTTTGACTACCACCTCTATTATGATTATCTTAATATTCACTTTCTAATTAATAAATTTGAAATGCTTGACCGTTTACAAAACCTTTATTTTTTGACGGGAAGTATTTTCATAAAACGTTACATTTTTTTCAAACTTGATATAATTCACTCATAAATTCAGAATTACAAATTTTAGATAAGTCAACGGAGCGCGTTTTAAGGATTTATTACAGGGTTATGGGGCAAATTGTGGCATTTAATTGAGGGTTATTGGGCGTTTCTAGAAAGTCACAAGCAACGGCTTTTATTTGAAAGCAACTACTTGTATAGTTCGCTATCGCAGTGATGTTGGGTTAGCGGCCATTACAGTCGAGGAGTTTTGTGTGATTTTATATGCACGGCCATCAACATAAGCTGTTGCACGCGAACAACAGCAGATGTGATCAGAACAAAGGTGGGATGTGGTGGAAGTCTGAAACCTCACACTATTGAAATGTATTGGGCTGCGTCACATGATGCAGACCAGGGTTTCACAAAGGGACCGCGGGGCGTTTATTGTGGGCCACGAGTAGAAGCCTTTTTTTAATCTACACTAGTCTTTTGTGACAAAAACGAAGAAAGCAGAGACAGTTTTAAAGTGGCGACTTTTTGTTTTGGTTTTCACTTGACTTTTAAGACAATATTCTTAGCAGGAGGCCACAAGTGTTTGAAACTCTCTGTAAAGAGGCCGCGAACGACCAACGTTTGAGAACCACTGGTGTAGACCTTTCTTTAAATCGTCTTTTACATTAAAGCACTTAAAAAATAAAGAATTTTGTAACAAAAGTAAATACGTTTAACAAGTCTTTTTTATTGGAGGTTTATAGATAGAGGTCAAAGGTTTTTGGGAGTTTGTAACGGGTCCACCATCGATAAAAGTCTGAGAATCGCTGGTTTCATAAAATGTTGTTTTTCGACCTTTGTGTCAGAAAATCTGTAGGCTTTTTCAAACAAAAAAAATCAATGCAGAGTAGGATGTTGGATTTGTAATTTTCTATATCAAAATACCCAAAAATGATTCTCTCAAACAACTTTGTATTTATTTTTTTAAAAATGATATGCATCGGTAATTAAAAATGTAATGCTTAGCTTTATAAAGAGCTCGAAAACGATTCGGTCGATAATTTGTATGAAAATGTTTACACAATAGAATTGGGTTCGTTCATCCGTCTTCTAGTCAGCGGCGGTTGCAAAAACCGTTTTTATGAACAGCAACTTAACAATAAAAAAGTAATTAATTTATTGAATTAAGTTGCCGCTTGTTTGAAAGATCACATCAGGCGATTTGCTCAAGGAAGTAACCCGATCAGTCAGTTGTTCCACGACATTGTCCTTGTAATAAAGTCTGCTTTTAAGCTTATAAAATGCTACTTTTCATCATGATGATCATCATATATTTTTCTTCTCGACTCACAGGACAACGTTAAAAGCTTCAATTTAGAACAACGTCAAGTTTTTGTTCTTCATTTTAACGCAGTGATACTCAGAGCCACCTGCTAAACTTGCAAAGCTACTCAGCCACCTTTCGGACAAAAACAGACTAAAAATCTTAATGGTAATTTATGCAATTCATTATTCCACAACAGTGTTTGAACCACAATGAACATTTTTTTTCATAAAAAATGGAAAATGAATGAATTGAACGACGCCCGGATGTATCACAATATTGTATGAAGACTTTAATAATAAAATTTTTAATGATAGAGTCGAGAATAAATCGAATTTTTTTCTTACAATCTAAATGTAATAGACGGTCGATTATAATGTGTTGATTGAGTTCCACCATACAGGTTACGCTAAAATTTCGAATTTGCCTAAACAACTCCATGAACTTTAATCTAGCGTATTTTGATGCGGTCATCTTCAGCTTGATAAGCGACAATGGTTTGAATCAATTCCTGAAGCTAATTTCCGACGAATTAGTTTATTTTAATAGAAATTAACAAACCATCGGCAAGATTTGAATAAATCGTAAACATACCGCACCTGGCGGCTCCGGAAAGCGGCTTTTTAAGACTTAGATTAACATGAAAACCGATGTCAATGTTGCTATGACGACCATGTTTGCATATGAAATATCAAAACAGACTCAAGTGTACATTGATACTGACCAACCTCTTAAAAGCTGAGTTCGTTGTTTGGCTTGATGATAACTAGACGGTTAGATATCGTATTACATGAAAGCTTATTACAAACGACGGTTACGCATGAATGAATCAAGCGTGAAGCGCAATGACGCGATCGACGGTAAACTGAATTCTCCACCAAGAAAGTTCTACAAAAATACGGCTGAAACTGTGGCATAAATGAAAACATGACGGTTTCAAGTTAAATTAAAGATTTGCGTTCTTATGGTGAAGATTAGTTTCTTTGCTTCTTTATTTGCACATTAACTCAAAGTGTGGGTTATGTCAGAAAAAGCGAGTCTTTGGAAGGTGGCAATAACCGAAAAGGACCATTGAACAAGTTTTCCAAAAAAAGAAAAACATGAAAACTTCAAAACTATTTTTAAAACAACACTGTAAATGTTTCAAATTTTTGTTTCGTTTCAATGAATCATAAACGCAGTTCTTCCAGTCAAGGCTCCAAATTTAGCAAATACTTTTCAAACATTACTTGTTCATTGGATTGCTTGAAATCGACAAACAAGCTTTATCACGTTGGCAAAAATGATAAGCCTTGCAAGCATCAAAATTAAACTGTGGATATTTCGCAAGTCGTAATCATAATTGGCATCGTGGCTCGGCGCTCGCCATCGAGATCACAAACGCGATCGAGACGGCGGCGATTCAACTCTTACTCTAGTCATTCTGTTGTGTTTCTGGAAAAGACACTTCATGATGCTTCCCTTACTCTCTAGCGCATCTGATATTGTCCTGCGAATCAGGAAGATAAACAAACATGATGATAATGAAGGTCATCATGCTGCTCATCACCTGAGCATAGGCCGCTGCTAAAGTGTTAAAATTTAATTCTTCTGTTTTATAATAGTGTAGATTTAGTTAAACAAGTTCTACTTTTTCCTTTCCTTCTGCTTGCTTAGTTGAAAGCGTGCCACCCCTCAGCATTGTGTCGGCATAGAGTGTCTTGTTGCGTGAAACCGAAAAAGCGAGGAAAATAATCAATAAAATAAAGTTGATTGATTACTGTTACCACTTTCTGCTCGACCCGGATTGGGGCCATGTTGACCGCAGTCACCAACTCACGACATTCAGTTACAAGAACTCCGCAAGATATTCAACCAGATCACGGTCTTTTGTTGTCGAATTCAAGCCATGCCATTTCGTCTATACTCTTTCATTAACTTTTTTTATTTTTTGCTGTTGCAAAGCAAAACAATGTCCTCATTATTTTGTGGTTTTGATAGAGACATTGACCAGACGATCAATTTGGTGTTTTTACTCGCTTAGTACCCATCTATGGGTGGAAACTCGAGGCAATGTTGTAATAGTCGCATTGCCGAGTTCACGTTATTGTGTTCAATGTGAAAGCGCTCAAGATAAAACAAAAAGTTTTTTGTGATATCAATTATACATCTTTTGACTCATGGGATAAGAGCTTTAGATGTTTAACTCGAAGCAACATTTTAGTAATTATCCCCAAGCTATTTTCCAAGTTTGCAAGGTGTTGGCGTCCGGTTAAATTTTATTTGATTTCAATTTTTAGTCAGTGATATGACTTAAATTTAGAACTGCTTGCTAAGAGGGCCAAGCAGAGGAAAGTGCCGCAAAGTTTCTTTCCCTAGAACACAACAAAATAACCGTATCGTGAGTGTATCGACCGCGCGCATCATCAACATTGCACTTTCTAGCACCTGGACTATTCTGCTGAAGAAAGACGCTTCACCTTTAAAAGCACAGTCGTCGTCGTCGTCGTTTGAAGGTGATACGGCCTGGATCAGATACAGCAGTGGAAGACCGAAAAGCGTTTTTTCAATAAAAAAACTTCAACTTTGTCAAAATCGTTCGTCACAGTCCGATGGCAGTGCAGAGATACATCGGTACTGTGCGGGCACACCTTTTGCTGGACGCATCGTCTATCGATGGAAACCAGGTAACTCGAATACAAGCCGAGCTTGCATTTTTTCACATTTTTCGACCAACCGCTCGCTCGCAGAACGCAGCGGTTTTCTTCAATTATTTACTATCCTCAAATTATATATTGTACCTTACTATACTAAAAAACTTCAGTTTACACACACCTTGGCTAAAAAACTTTACAAAAACTTATTGTATTTGTAAGTGCTGTTTGAGGCAGCAATGATTTTGTAGAGGTCGACTTCATTATAAAGCATGAACATATTCCAGAAGATTATTTGATGCAAAGCATTCGAGGCGCAGCAAGTGTGTTGATGACGTCACATTAAGCTGATAACGTGACGCACAATTGCAAATTACTGAACAGCAAAGTCGCTAGCTTCAGGCGTCGCAGCATAGCCTACTTAAGATACGGTCTTGCAACTTGTCTTTGCTGCTAGTTTCTAAGAGGCCATTTAACTTAGTGGACAAGAGAAGATGGACTTGAACAGACAAATAAATGGTGCGTTTCGATTGTGTTTACGCGAGGGGGGCGCGCGATAAAATAATTAAACGCGCATTAACTTTCTCGTGGGATTGTAGCATTAATGATTAATCCGTTAAGGCCCGTTTCCATTACGAGCGTGAAACAGATTTGTTTCTTTGTTTCTTTTATTGATTTTTTGCTTCGCTTAGCGCTTAAGCGCAAAAGAAGTAAAAAAAATCAGCAAACAACGAATGTCTCTCATTTTTTGATTGCTTTTCCTAATTCTTTCAAGAGAATAATTTTATAATGTATGGTTATTTTTTTTCACAATATTTACAATTGTATTTAACAGAAAAATAATTACATGAATATTGAATATGTTAAATGAAACGCTATGTTGAGTTTAAGACTAAATGAAAAAGTAGGCTAACGGTAATTTTATTGCTTGAATTCCATAAATGCCGGCACCCTACTTATTAAAGGCTACACAACTTGACTCATTTTGACACTAAGTTAACTTAACGATAACTAAAATATTGGCTCTTTGTTTTATTTTAAAATTGCCCAAACGTTCCAGCCATCATGCTTTGAGGGCTAGAATAAGTTTTTAAGATTTTCACTGGGATAATCTTAATTTGACGTGCTCAAACATAATCAACAGTCTTCGTTTATTTTCAGCTTGAGACAAGTGTGAACAAGAGAAAAAATAAGCGAGGAAAGTGAACTGAGCAACTTGTTGCTTCAACCACGCTTCGTTTGCCGCGGTAACATTAAAATCGCTCTATTACGCCAATTTGCGGACAAAATATAATAAATCTCGTAAAATGTTGCTTGATGCGAAATCAATAACGAAAATAAAATAAGTACAATACCATTAAAGCGATCAATGAAACGGGCACAATCAAACGGCTGTCGTCACAATGCAGCCGTGTTTCGCGATTATTATTTTTGGGTGGTGCGGAAAAAAATTAGGTAAAAAAATAATGCAACAACACTGTAGTAAACTTGCAATCACCGAAGCATGTCAAACGTCATACTGCTGGCCACTTAAGCACGTGACCGTGACGTTGAAACTTCTAAAATCTCATGAACTTCGAATAAAACCAAACCCGCCACGACGAACTACAGCGGCGAGTGTTGAATAAACTGCGTCATCATTCCACGCTAAGAATCTATAATTAAAGTAAGTGCAGCAAACAATGTCATGAACAAGTCGGGTTCGATACTCAGACCGGGCTCAATTTAGGGGCCGGCCTCGCCGGACCGTGGTGATTCGTAGAAAGCTTCAATGGAAGAGTGTCCTCGTGACGCTCCTCATCGATAAGAACGGATCTTGGAGAGGAAAGGTTGCCTTGGTCGACCGCAGGGAGAAGCGAGCCCGGGCCAAGATGTTCTATGACGACACCAGGCTGTGAGGAAACATCGTCATCGATGGTGACGTAGTTGGTGTACTGATAAGGCGTCGAATTGTTGCTGTTATAGCTGAAGTGAGCGACAGGGCCGGTGGAATCCGAAGCAGTGGGGAGGGCTTGATGGGTGATGGTGATTGACGGTTGGTCATCGGGGCTTGTGGAGTTCTCTGAAACAATTAGTTCACAACGTCACAATCCAACGCATTGTGTCGCAACTTCGAACAACGGTAAGAAGTGCAACTAGCTGGGCAACGGTCGAAACTACTAACCGGCAAGTGGCGTCACGCTTTGAGGAAGGTTGTTGTGAGGGGCCGAAAGAGTTTGTGGAGCGGAAAAGTTCTCTGGATGGGGGGGCGGCTGCCTTGGATATGAGGCGCCACTCTGGGTAGTGGTGTAGAGAGGAGGCTGTAACACAAAATCATTCAACTCTCCCATCTTATTCAACTTGTTTGATCATAAAACGAAAGTTGTTTGCAATCTTATTTCCGCTCGAATAACATAACAACCATCCTAATCCAAAACCGAGATATGCAGTTCTATTTGACGAAAGATCCAAATCGAATCCATCAAAGCAACATCATTCTAGTATCATTAAAATTGCTTGGACATGCTATCGCATGTCATTGATTGTCGGCGATCGTGTTACAAATACGTCGTGGGAAGAGCGAAGGTTTCGCACAACCTAAGTCACACGACACAATGTTAACAATATGAAATATAGCATAGTCCGTTCTTAACTATTTTCATGCAGTCATACAAATTGAAGGCAAATAACAGGATTTATTTAATGACTAGATGGTCAACCAATTAACAATCTATTGCCCTCCAACACTTAAAACCAGGATAAGCTTATGGGCCGATTCGTTAAGATGCCGGGATTGTGACCAACATGGTCTCGGTTTAAATCCCACTCGCACCATTCTGTTGTGTCCTTGGGAAAGACACTTTACGGCACTTTACCCTGCTTGGTAGTCCTGGAAAGCAGTTCTAAATTTCAGTTATACTAAAACTAAAAATCCAAATAAAACATTTCAATCGGACAGCAATATCTTGGCATCTCCGGAAGCAGGTCGGGGTAATTGCTTACCCTATGTATTAGCGCCTCCGTCGCTTTCCTGCAAGTCAGGATGATAAATATAAGAGATGAAATGAAAAATATCTTCCCAAAAGCTTATATTTCACGCCGAAGCGGCTTAAAGTCTAAATTCTTTCTTCCTACATGCGCCGACTCAAATTCTCATAATCTAGAGAAAAGCGTATGTGGTTGCAATCCGATGAAGCGTTAAGGTGGTCCAAAGTGCTATCAACGATATCTACAAGATTCTTCAAAGGCTCACCTACACTCCTCTAGCCAATTAATTGTCGATAAATTGTTGCTAGGCAGCAGGTTGGTTTTGATAAAGAAATTCAACCGCCGACTAACGTAAAACATTAAAGATTCTTTTGAGGCTAAAGCCGGCGCCACATTTATCGTTCTGACAATTTCATCCGACACTGTCTGGAGATGGGACGATTTGGCGCCAGCCGTTTTGGCGCCGGCCATTGTGGCAGTGTGTGGTTTTCTTATTCGTAAAATCTTGAAAAGGGTTAGCGTTTAGGGGTTAGGGTAATTGATTATACTGTTTTATTCAAACCTTCCTGCTAGTTTCAAATAGACTGGCGCCAAAACGACCGCGCCAAATAGTTTCCTACCCGGTTGATCTTGTTTCTCTCTTTTTAAACATTTATACGTCCGTACGAACTTCCTTTAACAATCCCAGAAAACTTGCCCATGCTTACATTTGGCATTGTTGTACCGTAATCCTCTGGAGGAACATGATCTCAGCGATGGAGGTTGGCCGCGCTCGGCCGGTGGCAGTCTCTCATTTGAACAACCCAGAAGCCAAATGTGAGCTAAAAACTTACAACAATGAAAATTTTACAATTTTGTCCCGTCCCTACTTATCTTGCGGTAAAACTAAACAGATTGCTGGCGTTCTGTCACCATCTTATTTCATTACTTAACAAACTGTCTTCATGCATCAGCTAGTACTGCGCGACCGTCTGGTGTCGTGATACTCTCTAAATTCGCGTCATAGGCAGTGTCCTTAATGACGTCATGCACATTGTCACTGGACACCTGCGTTCCACTCCAACGTATACTTTCAGGAATAAAGCCAGCTGAGTTTCGTCGGCTAGGAGCGACACTCTCTTTGCCGATAATGGCACTCTGGGTCTTCATCACACATTGCACGATTATTTAAGTTGGTCTCTAGATGCCTGCCAGGAAAGGTTAAGATGCCTAAGTTAGTCTCCAGACGCTCGTTGATGCCTTTTGCGCGGAAACATTAAACAAACATCAAATTTGGCATCCGTACCGCCTATTAAAATGTGCTTGCCGAGAACACCTTAATCGTGTATAGACAAGCGTTGGGCGGTTTCATTCGTCCACGCACAAATGAGATCTTGTTCCTTTATTGAAATGCAGGCGCGGCGCTACTGAGCAAACCGCAGACTACGTTGTATTGAGCTATCAGCGTGCCCCATGCATTGGGCATCAAAAGGAGCATAATCATATGACGGTTTTGGATTACGAAATCCGATACTATCTAAACATCATTACAATTAGCATCTAATCCGAACAGTACAATAACCTGGGATAGCAAAAGGATAAAGCCTTGGCCCCAGTCCTGTCTGCATCTTACTTAGAAATATATTTTCTTCTAAACGACAACGACGTATTGAAACAAACATTTTGAACCAGCCATACTAAATCAAGATCATTCAATGACCGTTATTTACAGCTTTATCAACTTATATAAACATCGGCTTTCGAAATAGAAAAATTAAAAAAGAAAAAGCAAGTTGTCAAGTCCATTGCAGAAATGCGGCATAGTTGCACGGGTATTTAAAGTCTTTGACCACGGTCATTTTGTAGGTTCATTTATTGGCAACCGCTCATCCAAGGTTTGAGAGTGCAACAAATTAAACAGCTCAGGTTTGATTTGATCAAGTTATTCACTTCACTATCTCCAACTGAACCAACGAAGCGACATGCCTCGTTCTTGCTCTGGTGGTTCCGACACGCAGAAAGGCTGCACTGAAAAATTCTGTGAAAATCGCGATTTATTAATAGTTTCGATTTGTTAACAAGGCAGTCCTCTGATCCAATGCAGCGTTTATTGTGGCAGGGGAACACGCGTGTTGATCGCCAACAGTAAAGATTGAATAGAAATGCTGCAGTACTCCAAAAACTTTAACACACTTATTATTGCATTACCGTGCATAAGTTGAATTGGTGCGGACCATTGATAGCTAGCAGATCATTATGTGAGAAAACCTAATATATTGGCTTCTTTAAACACAAAGGTTAAAACATATCTTTTAATTTTGAAAGATTACTAGAAAATTGAGAAACAGTCATATCACCAGAAGCTTCTAGAAAAGCAGGCGAAATAAACGAATCTGGCATACTTTACAAATAAAAAAAAACTATTAATAACCAATAACTTATTCTGATCTTCTGTTTGTAAAGTGTGAAAGTAAACTAACTTTTTTCATTCACTCAACTTTGTCTTCACAATTAATAGGAATGCATTGGTGTTGTTTGGAGGGGTATTGGTCAAGATTTTATACTAATGAAAGCGCTTTCTACGTTCAATCAGCAGAAGCAAAAGAAACTTTGAATTTTTTCAAGTCATTATGGCAAATGCCATGATATTCGTTGGTTGATTTTGAACACGCGGAAGAGAGGAAGGCATAGGCTGGCGGTTTGATTTCCTCAGTCAAATCACCTACTGGTTACTGAGTCACGACGCTTCATCGAAGTGAGCAACAATTGAATGATCGGGCCGAACAAGACAATTGCGATAAAAGCGCGAACATTTTCATAATCCGCTCGCATAACAGGCGGAATCGATCATCCCACGCGACGAAGATGATCGTTCGAAACAAAATAAAGCAAAAACGTCGACAACAATTTCTTTAGTTCACTCAGAACGTATTTGTAACTATCTGATCCCTAATACAGTGATGCAAGTTCAATGTGGCAACATGCAGGGTTACGATGCAATCATCTTGTAACGACTATTGGCGCCCAAGGAGAAATGACGGACAAAGCAGAAGAGGAACCAGATCAGCGGTTCCCAACCTACGGGTAATTAGAAGATAGCAGATGGGTAATTAGCTAAGCTATCAATATCGGCAATTTTTGTTATCTTATTCTGTTCATCATAATTTTTTTACAATCTATTTGGTCTAATTTTCGCTGTAATTTATTGTTAGAATTATTTTTACCGATATATAAAACAAAATCTTTTGTGACGTAAGAATTAGATTTAGTGCGTTCGCCGTGGTGACAGAGCACCAGCAGTCAGCAGTCAGCAGTCAGGCAATTAGTTGAACCTAGGTGCACGATATTCCTTCTACCAGTTTTTGCGTTGATCAGGGTGGAGTTGTAACAGCTTGTGAAAATATACTTAGTATATCTTTTCAATTGCAGAAAGGAATCAATCCAGCTAAAAGAAAATAAAGCAATATTTATCTCGACTTTGGGTTCACTTTCGCAGAGAGAGATGAGCAGGTGCCACAATGTGTTATTTGTTTTAAAACCCTCTCTAATGCTACCAAAGAATCTAATGCTACTAACTGTGTGCTGGATTTCAAGAGGAAACATGATAATTTGCGAGTGCGTTTATTACCAGAGGTTAGTGAATATCTCTTGAAATCAAACAAAACCGAAACTAAAGACGGAAATTTCTGACGTAATGTTCCAAATCAGGTTGGCATTTTGAACAGATATATTTTCTCATTTGAATGAACTGAACTTCAAGTTGCAAGGTGTCCACATAAACATGCTAAGACTAAGACTAAAATTGCTGCTTCTATTGCAAAACTAAAACTCTGGAAAACAAAAATAGAATCTGGACAGAAAGTAGCATCATGTACAATGATGAACAAAATGAGTGAGACCAAAATTATTCAAAGTGAGGCCGTTGAACACTTAAACAGCTTGATTAAAGAATTGCATCATTATTTTCCCAACGCTGAATACGACACGCCTTTGATGACATTAACAAGGAACCCTTTCAGAATTTCGGTTAAAGATTTTTCAGAAGATGAAAAATTAACATAAAAGTATTCAAGAAAAATTTTTCGACATGATTCAACTGTTAAAGCTCCCTTTGAAGAAAAAAGTTTGGAAAAATTTTGGGTGATGATGGAAAAATTTATCCAAAAGTTGCAGAAAAACTACTAACATTATTAACTGTGTTCCCCTTTACTTATCTCTGTGAGTCAGCATTTTCAAGTGTTATCGCTGTTTTTTTTTTATGTATCTCTATATTTATCCTCCTGACTCGCAGGAAAGCGACGGAGGCGCTAATACATAGGGTAAGCAATTACCCCGACCTGCTTCCAGAGATGCCAAGATATTGCTGTCTGGTTGATTTTTTTTAGTTTTTTTGTAGAGATATGACTAAAATTTAGAACTGCTTGCCCAAACCGCCAAGCAGGGGAAAGTGCCATAAAGTGTCTTTCCCAAGAACACAACAGAATGGCACGACTGGTTTTGCATCGAGACCATGTCGATCACAATCACGAGGCTCTAACACTCGACCATCTGTTAAAACAAAAGCTCAAAACAGATTATTAGATCTGGACTCAGATCTACCTTGTGCTATCTCCAAAATTGCATTTCGCATTTCATCAATTGTTGACAAAAAAAAGAGTAAAAATCGCACTATTGGTTTGTGTAAATACTAGTTAGATTAAAGTCAAATTGCATTTTGCATTTTTGTATTGAACATAGCAGATAAATTAGATTTATAATTATAGAAAAATTCTTAGACTAGATTTTGATAAATACCGATTGTGGGCAATAAAAATTTGATTTAAACAGAAATGGGTAATGAGAAAAAAGGTTAGGAACCACTAAACTAGATAGAGAACACTAAAGGCTTATCAGACTAGTGACCAAAGATTCAACAATACAATGCGCAACTTTATAGTTAACTTGTAAACACAAGGAAATACCTGGCTGGCCGCGCTTCCGTAGCCAAGCCCGTTCTGTCGCTGTGCGGACATCTCGTGGTCGCGAATCTGTTTGTCGCTGGCGAACTCGCGTCGTCTGATTAAGGAAGGGGGAAGAGGGGAGCAAAGAGCGTAACAGCAGTTACTAACAAGGTTTCCTTGATCGAAAGGATTCTTGGCGTTGTCGCGCTTTTTCGACCAGGTGCCTTTGATCTATAAAACAAACAAATTTTCTTGTATAGAAGGCAATCTCCGTGATGTTGTGAACAAGGGCTCATGAAAATGTTGGACTTCAAGGGCAATATGGATGTAAACTATGACGCAGGCAAATTCAATATAATCATCAAATTCTAATTGAAAGATCGCTCAGAAAACAATAATGGTTAATTCATTTACTAAAGCAGCAAATGTGTCAAACATTTCTTAGCTTTTCAACAAATTTTGGGTCTTAATAAAAATCAAGATTAAAAAATCTCGTGCGCCTTTAAAGTTCTTCACCATGCCATAGAACTGCTCATGCTCGAGATGTTCTAATTAGGGTTCAAGTTGTAAAGCAAACAATCATGACAACGAAGAATTCCACTTGTTGTTTTGCCAATGAAAGCGTTTCATGCGGCAAGCTGTAAACTTAACCAAACAAAGCGCAAGATACGTCACTCACGTCTTCGTTTGTGGTCAAACTCTTGACGATGAGGTAGGAATGGAAGCCAGCTAATCCAAGCACTGACCACACGCTGAAGAAGCAGACCACAATCTCGAGGAGGGTGGCAGTGGTCAAGGATAGCAACGATGTCCATATTTAATTTCATAACACACAGTTTGAGGGGGAGTAGAGGATCGAAGCGAGGGTCATCATTAGCGTGAAAGTGGTATAGCGCGGGTCATTTTACGTTAATGCTTGTGGTATTTTTAACAACTGCAACAACTAAAGAGTCACGCAGCAGATAAAAAAACAACTGAGCGAATAAGTGTAAACAACACTAGCAGGCGCCACACACGCCACTGAGCACGACACACATAAAGGATATCTTCCAGGACTTTGCTTCAACGCTTCCACAAATCCATATTTTTGAGACACTGAAAAGCACAAGCAATATGACATAATTAGACAGCTGAAACTGTTACTCAACTGCTGATTAATGAGGCATTGATTAAAACTGATTGAAAATTCGCACGGGTCCGCTACTAATGAGTTCAATAGAGTAGGGGGAAATTGAACTCATGGTCTGCATTTTGATTAAAAGCGGAAAACCTGCAGTCACCAAATGTGGCCTGCGTCAAAATATACGTTTCAATAAACATTTTATTTCATCTCTATTTTTATCCTCCTGACTCGCAGGAAAGCGACGGAGGCGTTATACATAAGGCAAGCAATTATCCCCGACCTGCTTCTGGAGATGCCAAGATATTGCTGTCCGATTGAATTTTTTTACTTTGGTTTTTTAATCTTTTTTATAGAGGTATGACTGCAATTTAAAACTGCTTGCCTTGACCACCAAGCAGAAAAAAGTGCCATAAAGTATCTCTTCCAAGGACACAACAGAATGGCGCGAGTAGGCTTTGAACCTAGACCATGTTGATTACAATCACGGCGCTCTTAACCACTCGACCCACTCGTGTCAAACTCGTGGCAAAATAATATACAATAAATTTGAACTAGGCAGAAATAAAATCAACATCTGCGTCGTCGAAAGAGAAATAAAATTAACACCTACGTCGTCGAAAGAGGGGAATATCCCAACAAATTTTATATTTTTTAGTTCAGCGAGATAAAACGTACATTTTTGAAATTAAAAAAATAAGTAAAGTAGAGTTGTAATGACTTAAGTCCACTTGTAAAATTTAGAATACTCTAACTCGACTAGAGACCTTAAATTAACTAATGACTCAAACCCTTGACTCGTAACAACTCTCCTTCCCTCCGCAATGCCACCGCTGTTTCCCATCTATCTACCCTCCTTCACAGCGACATCACTGCCTGGACTGATGGTTCGGATCCTGGTGGACTGCAGAAGGAAGGAGCAGAGATTCATATGAAATATTTTAAATGCCTCACGGCCGCCTCTTTCTCTTTCTTGGTCGGACGCTAGGCTACCAGTTACAGCGCCGTGACTTTTGCCTTTCTTCATGCTTTTGAATGGTGTTTTTATCATTCCATGTAGTGTAACTATCAATCCGTCATCATATTCTCCGACTAACAGTCTATTCTGACAACTCTCTCTGCTCTCTTGCTATCCCTAATACCCAAATTCTTCACTGACACCCAATCTCTTCTTAATTCTTTTTCCGACTCCAAAGTTAATTCTTTAACTGACTCCAAGTTCAAGTCACAGGACATCTTCAATGGATACCTGGTCATTCTTCCCCCAAAGGTAACGACTTAGTGGATTCTCTTGCTAAAGTTGGTGCTACTCATAACCCTTCACCATACCACTCCCTCTCTCACCTCTTATTTCCTCTCAACGCCTATCCATTTATACCAGTTGGAGGCGCGGCATCCAATCTGTTTTTTTCCAACACCAAATCCTTACTGTATCTTCTGGGGAGCTTACCCCTCTCTCGCTCTGCTTGCTGTGGCCACTCTTGTTTACGCTGTAATGGGACAGAACTCTTCTTGCTACATATCTCCACAGGATTGGTCGAGCCGAGACTTTTTCAAGCAGTAACTGTGGTTCCGAATCACAGGACATTCTCCATCTCATGCAACACTGCCTTGTTCTTGACTCTCTACCCTGGCCATCTTTGGCCACTCTTTCACCATTGTAGACCTCTGTTCTAGTTCCTGGGGATGCCCGATTTTTGGGACTCTGCGGAGTTGATCCGTGCCCTCATGCCTAGGAATGGGTCAGATAAGCTCACACCACCACCAGCATCATTTTGACTCGAGTCAAAAAAAAAAAAAACTTAAATTTTTTCTTTGCTAACCACATCCTACTTACGAAAAAACCAAGTCACAGTCAATGTAGTATTATTCCTTGAATTTTTGGGGAGTCTTTAGCCGTTCAAAATCAAGTGATAACTAAAGAAAAGGGCTTCACTTGTAAAACCACAGACTATTCGCGCAAGATAATAACCAGTGCCTGTAAAATCGGACGGACTCAAACTCGGACTCGAAAAGGACTCAAGATTTAATGAACTCAGACTCGACTTGAGTCTTTTAAATGTTGAATTCCTTACAACTCTGCTGTGTAGCAACTACACAAAAAGTTAAAACATGGTGTCTTTAATTTTAAAGTCATATATAAAAAAATTTTTTTGACAGTCAAGACCAAAAAAACGATAAATTTGTTTTTTCTTGCAAATTATTAAAATTGCAAAAGCTTGGAGGTAAAAAAAGCTCGTCGCTTTGTTATGAATAGGCAGTGATCTTAATAATACTCGTGCAGTTCAGATGAATTGGATCAACACGGGAAATAGACTTGTGGTATTATAATATCTGTAGAAAAGCTAATTAACTAAATAACAAATTTTACACAATTTAGAAAACAAATATGGCACTATGAGTATTTGCATTTAATTGTAGAAAGCAGAGAAGAGAAACTTTTTTTTTATTATTTGAGGCCACATTAGATTACAGTAACAAAGAACTCAAGAATAAGTTAAATTACTCAAGAAAATAGCGTCAATGACCTCTAAAAAAAAAAAGGTTTTCTATCATCAGAATTACATGCTATTCTTTTATTTTACTTTATAATTATTGTAATTCTTTTACTTTTTAAATTACCATGGAGGCTGCAGATTGCCCGACTATGGTATAGAGTCATGCACGCTATATGTGGCGTGGAATGAATTACATGAAACGCGTTCGCTTGCCAAGTTACCACACTATACAAAATTAACTCACAATGAGATGTACTTCAGGGCTGATAACAATCTTACGTGATAAACATCGCTTTACTTTGACGACGCATCAAACAATGGTTCGTGACCGAGGAAGCGAGAAGATTTCACAATGATTTTAATACTTTTAAAAGAAAGCAAAGTGTGACGTAATGCGGTTACGTGGAATACGTACTGAGAAGATAATAAGACTTTTACTACAAATTGAGTTTGACAACTTTAAAGCGCAAGAATTGAAATACACTTTTTTAAAGTGTGAAATAATAATTCAAGTGAAACACTTAAAACAATTAAGTGACAAAACGACAATGGCCTCATTTCAATCAATCTTTTGGCACAGCAGCTATCTAAAATCCTTATAACAGTATAAGGTTTTGCAAACTTGGTTAAACAGCTTTGTAATAACAATTTCTCTCAATTTCCACCACGCAAATAAACAGTGAACTGCATTAAAAGCTGACTCGAAGAGTTAACTTTTCGATGACCGCACTACAGTGGTCACGTGGTTCCGCTTGAATGCGGGCTAGATGAGAAGTCCCGTTCTATGAGATACGAAACTCTATGGTGTCAAGTCTGGACGTTTTTAGTTTCAATATAACAATTTGAATCAAATAAACTATGTCAAGTTTGCTTTTCGACAAAAAACTTTTCATGAAAAATTCCGGCCCAGACACAATCTAACCAAATCATCTACTCGATATAAAGTGTTTAGACAAAATACGCTGATTTTTTCTGCGTCATTATGCAATAATCGATAAATCAACGCAATAATGCCATGACGTAATGCCAGTTAATGAAAATTTAGAGCTAAAACTAAATTATGGACAAGAAATTTTATATTGATTTCTAAATATATACAACTGCTTATAAAATGTTGAACTAACACCAATCATTGCAGCTTTAAAAGTAACCTCCACATTAAATCAACTAAATTGAAGCTAAACCATTGAAAGTTGCGCCACAAACAATATTTAAATATAAGTTTTCGATAAATTACTGATTTTACCAGCTGCGGCACTAAAAAGTTGAAAACACACATACATATCTTCCCAGATTTATACATGGTTGGATGTTTGTAAATGACATAATTAATGTTGGAATTTTGAGAAAAAAACTAAGTCTTCAACAGTAAGAAACCGATAGGAACGGGCGGATGTAACTAATCATGAGAACGCTCAGCGAAATAATAGAGTAGAACACAGGCAGCGTATAACAACAGTTTGATGTAAGATATTCCACCTTACAATTAATCTCATTTTTTATTTCAATCGTTTTCAACAAGCGAAACCTTAACCAAAGCGTTTGCGTTTGCCGGTTAGAAGAATCAGGTTATTTCCAATTTTGTAAATTCGAGTTTGAAAAAAAAAACAGCCAACTAAAATGAATTTGTTATACAACCTTACAACGTTTGCACTCCGCATTTAATGCAAGCAAAAAAAAATTAAAACGCGAAAGTACTATCTTAATAAAATTACGGTAACTGCACACTCAAAATTAAATTAACCTATTTATCATTACAAACTGATTAAAACATGACGACGCTAAAAACTTACAAAGAACGATGTTGACCACCGCAAAGGAGAAAACGAAGAGACATAAAACGGACAGCGAGGTCACGAACAAGTAGAAAAACCGGTAATTCCTCCTCCCCACGCAGTTTCCAACCCACGGACAATGATGGTCGAAGTTATCTGGAGCAAAATCACTTTCACTTCAACATGCAAGCGAGTATAACACGAGAAAATGTCGATTCTAATACTTCCTCCGAATGAATGCTTGTATCTCAACCAGGCAATCTGAAACTGTCCGATCAGGTATGCAGAAAAAATTTAACTTGACAATATGGAAACTACATACACGGTTTGAGCAACCCTGGAATATTACTTGATTTAAAAGAATATCAAATCTAGCTTCGATACACAAATTTTTAAAACATTTTCTATTAATAAGAAAGTTTGGCCGGCAATGTAGCTGGGTAGGTAAAAACATCCTATCAAAGTTGGCAGCAATAACACGGATCCGGTTCAACTCCCACCCCGTTGACCCTATTGTACATGTTTTGAAGTACTTTACGATTCCTTTGTTTTGATTTTGATTTTGAGCTGGTTGCGAAGATGGTTGATAACCGATCTTTGCAAGCAGCTCGAAATTTTTATCGTAACACAATATCGAAAAACAAAAAAATTGAACTTGGCCGCAATATCTTTGTATTGCTATTTTAAGGTCAAGCTATTTCATAATTGCAATCGATAATTGCAAACTATGCAATTCAAGAACGAATCAAATCACTGTGGTTTTACAACACAAAGAAATAGATCAAAAAGGGGGAACCCACCGACGCAGTTATCACACAGACTACAGTGGGAAGCACGAGGAGGACGAAATATCTTGCAGGTGAAGCAGAACTTCAATTTAAGCGGAGAACCGTTGATGACGACATCCAGCGTACGCGGGAGCGAACGATAATTCGATGAGTTTTCTTCGCGCGCTTCATTAGCTGAGCAGAACCAGATCCCATTTAATATTTTGGATAAAACGACAAAAATGGATAACAACGAAAATGTTGCCTACATTTCATCAGCAGTTTACATAATACAAAAAATCAGACCCACTCCTATCCAACAAGTAGTGGTCATTACAGATCAGCAACAATTAAAAAACTTCAGCCGCAGCAGCAAAGCTTCGAACCCGACACCCCTCGACCAATTTCGTTAACAAAAGGTAAAAGTTAGAAGCTGTGGTTTTAATGTATAATTCATGATAGAAAATATGTAAATTATTAATGAGCACCAGAAACACTAACGGTTCAAATTTAAATCAAATGAGCATTTGCAACAGATTATAGAATGAATGGTCGTTGATGCTTTGTTTTAGTCCAGTGTTTCTCAACCTTTTTTTAGCAATGCCCCACCGAATCGCTTCTAAAATTCTGATGTCCCTCATTTGGTGATACATAGTTGTAACAGCTGAAAAACAGGGGAGCAATACAATTCGCCCAAAAGATTAGTGAAGACTGAAAAAAAAGTCATCACTTTGAAACTGTCTTTGTTTTCGTTATTTTCGCCCACTCGCAACCTGCTGTTTTTCTCACCAAAATTGGTTCGTAATGTCTTAAATCTCCATGCCCCACCAAAATTTTGCCAGGCCCACCTGTGGGGCACACCCCTAAGTTGAGAAGCACTGCTTTAGTCAGTCAAAGTCAACCTGATGTGAATACGAAGATGGGTTTTGACAAAGCTTCTCTAAAAATCGAAATGTTTGTTTTTTCTAAAACGACTCAACTCTTTATAAAACTAATTTGATTCAAACAGTCTGAAATGAAATATTAAATGATTGTAGCAAAATCAAAAGACATCGCGTAAAGTTACGATCAACAGCAAAATGTATAACAATAATTTGAACGTTGTAACATAAACTTGTCATTATTGTCAGTTGAATTTCTAAAATCTTCATTATCAATTTTGAAGACATCGTTCTGTTCAGAGAGAGATCAGCTTTTAGCTTTCCTCAACTTCTCGCCTCGCTCGGCGAACCAAGCGGCTTCCTCCGATTATTTAAGTCTTCAACCATTCTGCTCCTAGCATCTCCACACTCGGTTTATGTTATAGAAACGTCTATCAGCTTTTGGTAAAATATTTTTCTTTTTAATCTTTTTGATGCTTATAAGTAAACTTTAAGCTTTAAGTACTTACATTCAAAAACTTTTTTTCGTAGCAAAAATATATTCAAAAACTATGTTAATGGCATTAAAGATAAACCCATTAAAGAGAAGTGATGGAAAAGTCACAGAGTAATCAATTATTGTGGAAGGTGGAAAAACAGATTTCTTACTTTGCTTTTAGTTACTTTTTTTATTACTACATTAATCTTGCCGTTAAAAATAAACAATTTTTTGTCAGTTTCTAAAATTCCTTTTGTCATATAACTCCATGATTAAGCTTCACAATTTAATTTTCTTCAACGAGGTTTTTCGTCCTGAAAATTTTTCACAGAATAACTACTAAGTTTATGACAACCACATCTATAAAGCGGGAAAAGATTAGGTTGGGCGAAATCTATTGCATTTCATTCATTTTTAGAATTATATAAATAAAAGAGAAAGTAGCAGAAGTTATCTGGACTGGACAGCTGGAAAGAAACTGGACAAAAAAAACTAAAAATGAGAGGATTATTCATCACGCCGAGTATGAACGACGAAAGCAAACAAATATACACAGAACAATAACAATAATAAATCTTCAACTTCAAACTTGCAATAAAACTGCAGCCGACAAAATAAATGCGTTGTACCTTGAATGCATTTTTCGATATAAGCAGCTTCTTCGGGCGAGGCACGGGGGATTACCCCCGGGTCGCTCCATGCGGTGCGCAACAAGCAAAACATGGTGAAAAGAAACAGCAAGCCCCCAGAAATGGGGATGAGGAAGCCGAGATAAATATCAGTGACAAGTGTAAGTCGACAACTGCAAAAGAAAATTACTTTAAAACCAAAATTAGTTTTTAAGCACGTCAAAAATAATACTCAAATTACCCAATTATCGGCAAAATTAAAACGCAAGCTTTATATTTAAAGATGATAAATTTTATATCCTAAAACAATTTTTAAATCCTTCTTGAAATACAAACAACGTATAACTTCCTAAAGTATAGTGTAAAAAAGTTTAAATTTTAATAGCCATGGTTAAAATTTGTATATAAGAAATTCACATACAATGTGTTTTATTGTTCATTTGTTTGAAGTTCCAAACAGTACCTGCCAATTTATACATTTAGTAGAAAACTAGATGCAGTTCTATTGTTAAAAAATAATTTAAAATTCTAAACCGCTTTTTAGACTTTTTGAGCTTTAAAGTTAAACAAAAAAGACAAGGATAAGCACTGTAGAGTTAACATGACTATGTAATTCAATAAAGCAGACAGAGACCAAAGGTGCGGTTATGATTATTATTCAAATAAAACTATTTGGATTGAAACATTGCTCGCTATTCAATACTGAGCAATTTTTTTTGTTTAAGATTGTTGTAAAACCATTTATTAAAGATCGTAGCAATAAAACAAGTTAGTTAATCCTCTGTAAAGAACAAATGCGTCTGTACACCAATGCAAAAAACAATCTGATTCAACAAGTTTTAAAAAAGTGATATTTCGATTTTTTACCATTACAGAAATAGATCAAGCTAACATAATAATTTATTAAAAAATGCTAGTCTTACTCAAAAGCGTAAAACAATGCCACAGTGACAACGATAAGGCTGACAGTAAAATACAGAACACCAGTTTGCTTTGCCATCATAATTCTTCCGTCACAATAAAATTTATTCCGACCAGGAAAAATCTAATAAATCAAACATATGGTCAATTTATTTTAATCAGAACTATCGCCACAAGAGAAATGGAACACACATAATCGCAATTTTTCCGCTTTGTAGCGTAGTGAAGCGTGTGGACAGCGTGGTCAAGCACGCCGTTTTTATGGCGATCGCAATCGAAACAGTCCCGGTTCAAAACCTTGGTCGTCTAGGCAAGAAACCAAGCAAGCTCTAAATAAAAACTAACAAAGTAAAATAAAATTTCAACCGGACAGCAATATCTTGGCATCTTTGGAAGCAGGTCGACAAAATCGCTTGACGGTTGCACTGCGTATATCACCTCCAACGCTTTTCTGTAAGTCAGGTGGATAAATATAGATATGACAATAAAATGTAAATGTATTGAAATTTTTTTGTACATGAATAAATAATTCAATAAAACTGTGTTTAAGTTATCACAATCTCAATGCAATTCACTTTCACATTACCTGCCAATTTCTTTTTTTGATGTTTTTTTTTTGAGCTTCATTTGTTACTGTAGTTCCATTGTTACCAGTGTCTGAGATAACAATCGATTTTGGGTTACAAATTTGTCTCGTATTAGAAGCATATAAGCTTATGACTAGTATCTAGTTAAGATTGGTACTGGATGAGTTGAAAACAAATCTAGTATTAAATATTAATAACTATCAATTAATATTCAGAAACTTTTTCTGAATCCAAAAAAAATTAATATCATATTAGTTTGTATAAAAATTATTCCCAATTTGATCTTTTTCACAAACTATTATCTTATTGTGGAAAAAAGTTTCACATCTTAACCCCTATATTATTAGCCCAGTGGAACAAATACATCACACTCTAAGTAGTCTAAATTGAAACGTCTCTAACTTTTTATAAAGCTTTATAATGGATCTAAAAAGCTTCCATTAAGTTTGCAGACAATTTGTAAATACTTCCATGGGATATTAGTTGTTTCAGTTGGCTATTCAAACATTTGTGTAAAAAAGTTGCAATAATACTAAAATGGCTGGTTTCAAAAAATATGTTTTTGTTTGAAGCTTTTACACCAGGGGTGGCCAACTTATCTGCTGGCAAGTTTGACTGTAAAATTTTTTTTGAAACTTATGATCAACCACTATGGAATGCAATTCTAAAAAAAGTAATCTCTAAAAAAAAAAGAACTTTACTTTGAATCTTTCTCAAATTTCTTGACTTTTGTCTCTAAAAAGGAATGAAACAAAAGTTTTTCACTTTGAACTGTCTCATATTTTACTTTAAGTCTTAAAGTTTGTTTTACTTTAAATCTTAAACTAGTTCATTCACAATCAGCAGCAATTGACCAGGTAACATGTTGTGATCAATGTGTTGGCCACCCTTATTATACACTATCAGGTAGCTTTTAAATCATTTTATATTTGCTTATTGTGAGAGATTAATATTCAATTTAATCTCTAATTACTAATTTAAAAATTTTTTTAGAGTTATTGCATTTTTGCATTATTTGCCATCAAACTTATTGGAACGTTTATGTGCCATTGAGCGAATTTGAGTAGATTTTTGCATAATTTCTAACAATTTACTTAGAAAAAAATATTGTCTTTTCTTAAAAATGAAGATGAAGCTACTTTTTTTTAATTAAACCACAAGATAGTTGTGCATTACATGAAGATTTTGCAGACAAAGAAGGTGGTGAAATAATCAACAACTTAACTGAAAGACAGCTTAACTCATTAGCTGAAGCTGTGTTTTTAGATGAGTGACAAATAACTGCTAATCATAACAGCTGTGAAATTTTCTTTAGAAGCAGTTGCTGCACTAAAGAAAAAGCCAAGAAATAGAATGATATTCATTCATTTATTCACTCATTTATTCATTTTTATTCTTGATCAATCTTAAATAGTTCACACAAAGATTCATATTCATTAAAAAAATTTTAAGAAACAGAACAAAGTCAGATGTTAAAACATGCAAAAATATGTAGAAATTGCAAATAAAAACGGTAGAAAGTATGGCTGCAACACCTTGTACAGATAAAATATAAGAAATCAAAAACAGAAAAAAAGGAAAGAATACATATAATATAATAAAATCATTACATAAATTAAAGATTGCATAAACAGTGCATGACTAGTCTGCATAATAATAATTATTGCCACTAGTAAAAAATAAGTTATGGTTTGTTGTTGTATGAACGATTGGTGTGTATTTGTATAAATCAAAATGGCACTTTTTGTGCAGCTCTACATTTCTACATATGTAGAAAAATTATACACATTTCTGCCCAATGGTATGCATTGACACAAGTCATATCTTACCAAGTTCAACAGGTAGAATTTTTTTTCTTTTAGATTATAAATCAATACTTTGTACTGATCACAAATGTATAAAAAAAATCATAAAAATTAAATTTTTTTCTGGGCATTAAAGGATTAATGATATGCTTGGCCATAATAACTTTATAATTTTTCTGTTAGAGTTATCCATGCCAGAAAAGTTTATTGTAAAAACACAGACAAAACATAATTTAAACTCACAAAATGTACTGTAATGCTAGAAATCAAAACAGGTTATGTTTGTTAGCTGTGGCAACTCAACAGCTTAGGAGAAATCATTTAAAATCCTCTAGAGTAGTGATTTTCAACTGTGGCTCTCAGCTATAATTCTTGCACTTTTATCTTTTTAAAAATATGTTGTTTTAAATAGATTTTTACTTAACTATAGATAAATTAGTTTAACTTATTAAATGAAATAGGTTGTGCAATGTATGCTGCATTTGAGTAAAATGATATTTACAAATAGTTTGAAAATTGTCATAATAAAATATTTATTGTGTCGTCAATTTTAATTTTCCAGTTTGGCAAGTGCATGATTCTGGAAACCAGAAAAAATTATGACTTTGTAGCAAAGTGGCAGAAGCATATGCTGTATTTTTGCAAGCAAGAGTGCTACATAAACATTTAAAAGTTATTTTTGGACTCAGAGATGTGATTTACTAAGCACTATTTTTAAACCATCAAGTCAAAAATGATTTAAAATGGCTTCTTGTTGTCAAAACAGAAAATTCTTGCAGCACAAATTTCTGACATCTTATGTAATGTTAAGCCTTATGTGTTAACACTCAACAAAAACTGCTCAGCTCATGACTTGCCATTACATCACTAATGACCTCATCAATGCAAGACTTGCACAAATTAAAAATGAAAACAGTCTAGATTAGAACTTAAAAATATGGTTTGTTTAAAGATTTTTTAAAAATAAACACAACTGTTATGGGTTTAATTAAATCCTTTCACAATTATATTGAAATTTAAAGAAAAATTTAGATAGCACAAAATACTAATATATAGTGAAAAATCCAATAAACTTTCTTAACAAAGAATATTTGGGTCTTTTCAAGAAGTCACCATAAGTGATTTTTGTTTGTATAATTGACCTGGATGCCTCTGTGGTTACTATTGCTTTCTGAGAGATCCTTTTTCTCTTTTTTATTATACTTTTTTATTATTCTTTTTTATTATACTCTGGTTTCTTTTTTATTAAACTCTATTGCTGAAAGGAAGATTCCTGGTTAGTTTTACCAAAAACTCACTTAAGGTGATTTCTTGAAGAGACCCGAAAATTAAAATTAAGGTGGCCTTAACATAATTATGCATTAATTAAACAATTTTGATTTTTTTTAAACTCTTTTAATCACTTGCAGTATATTGGCTTTAGTTAAATAAAAAATTAGTAACATACTTTTAATAACATGTGATTGCCTTTCTTCTGCTGATGCAGGTGATGCAGTCATTTTATTGCATTAACGGATATCTTTAACAAAAAACATGATTTAATATGTAAAATATGTAACTATAATGCTATAGCAACATGTAAAATTAAATCATAATACAAAAAAACAAGCTTTCTTAAATGAACAAAAAAAGATATAAATGTGTGAGAAAGATAGTAAGTGATTACAAGAAATAAACTAATAATGACAATGAGAAAAATTAAAATGACAAATTTCTAACCTTAAAGTTTGTTAACAGAAAAATTTTAAAAATTCAAATAAAAACCAAAATTTAACAGACAGTTTTATTGTACATAACAACAAATTGAGAGAAAAAGGTTTGATTACAGATAGAATTGTGTTGTATGGTGATCTTGAAAAAGTCTACTCTTTAAATTATGTTTTGGTCAACACTTTTTAAAAAAAACTTGACAATAATAAAAAAGCAAGCTTGATGTTCTATTGATACAATTTGTGAGCAGCAAATTAACCCCTTAATACACTATCCTGAAATATCTTAAATTCGAAATTATCAAAATTTTGTACTTGCCACAAGATATCTCAAGCTATTGATTATGTCAATAAATAGCTAACATGAAATATTTTGAATAAACTATGGCTATCTCCTAGATATATTGTATGCTCAGCAGCATTGAATGAGCGAAGTTATGTGCCACTTGTTGCATATGTCACATTTCATTCATGGATATAAGCTTTCAATTAATTGAATAAAAAAATTGGATTTATTTTTACACATTTTTTTGATAATAATTAGCACATTAAAGGGTTAATAGAACACTCAAATCACAAACAAAATATCAAGTTTGCTTTTTCATCATTGTTAACAATCTCTTTTTGATGAGTGTTGATTGAAAATAACATTAAAAAAACTCTTCCTCAAGACTGTAATGTAAGACAGGAAGTACCAATCTGTTCATAGTCAAAACTTTTTTCAAGTGTGTACCACTCAACAAGTAACATCAGTTCAAAAATAAAACACAGAAAAAGTTGAAAAATTTGTGAAAACCTTTTACCTTAAAAACTGAAAGTATGATTTGATGCCAAGTTTGTCACTTAAATATTTTTACAAATTCAAAATGTTATATCAAACTGGATATCTAAATAATTTAATAAGATTGGTTACATTGTTTCAACTAAAACAGTATTAAAATTAATAATGTTTAACTAATTTTTGACAAGTATCATTATTTTAAATTACAAGAGCTTTTAAAAATTACTTGAAACAGTGCACTCCTAAATGCTGGTCTTGAATCTGGACAAATAATGACACAAAAAATATTTTTGGCATAAAATTTTACCAAGTAGGCAAACTAATAAAAGTCTAAAAAGATAAAACATATTGGACCCACCATGGCAGAAGTTAACAACAAATGCCAACATTGTTTGCAAATGGGGTGCCAGAAAAATTGGTACAAATAAAATTAATTAAATTCTGTAATCAGGTGACAATTGACATTTTAAAAGTTAAAATACCAACTGATAATTGGCAAATTTGACACTTATCATAACTCATAAACTTTAGGGGTTTAAAGTAAAAATAAATAAATTAGTTGAATTTTTCTATACAAAATGTTAAAAAGTTTAAAGTCAAACAAGCTCCTACTTAACACAAATTAATAACTTGTTTAAATATTTAAATGTTATCTCGTTATACTAAAATCAATCTGCTATTATCAACAGTAGATACAATGCAATCAAAAAAGAGCTTGCAGGAATTTTTTGCACCCCAATACAGTGCTACAGAATTGCCAGGTCATTTATCATAAAAATTTTCCAATGAATATCAAAAATAGTTGCAGAAAATGCCACATTACCAAATATGAAGCATCTTTCTCTATGCTAACAATTTTTCAAAAAAGTTGAAAAAATTTCAGTGGAAAGAAGGTTGTATGATCAAAAAGTTTTAGCATTTCTCAACCACACTACATAAACAAATTTTGTTGAATTGATGCATTTTACTTTCTATAACTGATGATTATAACTACGCAAAATCAATCAAGTGTGCTTTTTTTTTACTTTTTAATTATTTCAAAATGATAAAGCTATTGATTAAATGCTATTGTAGTCCACCTGTATTACAGTTTTTTAAAAATTGATTGCAAGCAAAGGTGGCTGGAACAACAAAATGGGTTCGAGACCAATCTGAGTCTGCAAAAAAAGTTGGCTCTGTACCAAATCTGCTCTGTTTTAACATTTACTATCCAGAACCACTGCAGATCCAAAAAAATCTTGGAAAACTGACTGAAATTTTTTAAATACAATCATAATCACCAAATTTTCAAAGCAGCTGTTGCTTGCATGGCGCAGTAAAAAGGTAAAAAAGCCAACAGGTCAACTATATCAATTGCCTCATTACAAAAAAGAAATTAAGAAAACACATAAAGTATATAATTTCAAGTTAAACATATAAATACAAGCAACAAATAAAAATCATTCAAAATATTTACATATGAATGTCAACATATATGCTACAATGTAATTATGACTAGTATATAATTCTAATGATTAAAAAAATGATAGCAAAAATGATAAAAACAGCAATAATAGCAAATACAACCAAAAAGAAAAGTGGCACAGTTTTTGCATTGTTTCCATCTTTGCAATTGCTGCCATGTACTATTTAAAATTATTTATAATGATTTCAGGCCAGTATTTTTTCAAAAATTTTGGAAATCACAAAGCAAGCATTTAAAATATACTTAGGTTAACATTTAAAATATACTTAACAATAAAGGAAATTATAACAATAAACTATCTCTTTTAAATTGTGATGCTTGGCATGGGCATATACATAACTACAAATCCAATTCTAAAATAAATATCAATAAATAAAATGCCTAAAAATAAACATTTGAGTAAAAAATATAAAAATATTCATATAGACTTATATTCTATATAAACAAAATTTGTTTGATTTTATATCTTTTGAATAACTTAAAACAAAGCCCAATAACTATATAAACACTTTTTATAACATTTAACATCATAAATCTTAATTCAACTCATACATCAATCTGCATTATTTTTTGTTCTCAACAAAAGCATGTACCAAATTTTACAAAAAAATTAGATTCTGTAACAACATAGAAACTTCAAAAGAGTTAAACCAATCTTTTGTATAAAATAACTGCTCTTTGATAAAAAACAATCAAATTAATCAAAATATAAACTTATAACCTGCTTCCAAGCATGTACCTTAAGCTAAGAATACAAACTAAAAAAAAGTTAGTACTTAATTTGATAAAACAATGTAACACTTTAAGTTTAGCTTAATTCATAGTTTTCTTTGCCAAAGTCTATATTAATAAGTGAAGTTAATGAAACAGTTAAAAAAGTAACAATTCATGATAAAAAAAAAGATATAATAATAAAAGAAATTGCACTACTAACAATAGTTGTAAAAATGTAACGACAGATAATGCTTTAGCATAATTCTTTTTAAAAAATTTACAAATCACTACAGCCTAAATTTCAACAGAAATCAAAAACTAGAATAGAATTAACAATTAAACTTTTATGCGATTTAACAAGAACTTAATGTTGTTTTATGTGAAGTACCATATATAATCATGTATAGGTCACACCTCTAGTTTGTGATTGTCAAAGTGGGTATTTGCGATTGACCTATGCACACAAAAATCTGATAAGTTACACAGCCCATTCTACGTTGATAGGTCGCATTCATGATTTTGGCACAATTTTTGGTTAAAAAAAAGTGAGACTTATGCACAAGTATATACGGTACTAAGTAATAAAATAAAAAAATAGAAAGCACTCCACATATTTCAAAAACTTTTTTTTAAACAATACAAAAGTTCAACATTAGTTTCAAATTGAGCTAAACTGTTAAAAAATTAAAATGCTGACATTTTACTACCTATATCAGTTTATTATTATCAATACTAATTTATTTGAAATTCTATCAAAAAGAGTTTCATTACAGTTTTATTATTAATAATAATAATTTAACCCAATCAGTTGAACATATCAATCAATAAACTAAAGTGATCTTTAATTATTGGGTCTTTTCCAAAAAGTCACCATAAGCAATTTTTGTTTGTGAAACTAACTTGGAACCTTTTGGTGGTTACTATCACTTCTTGAATGGTACTTTTTTTTCTTTTGGTTTCTTCTTTGTTCCATCCTGATTTTGAAGGGGGGATTTCCAGGTAAATTTTATAGAAAAAATGGTTTTTTTTAAGAAGGGACCAAAACTATTTTTCGTCAGTGCTAACCTGGAATATTTTCTACAGCACCAAGAAGGAATAAAAAAAGAAACCAAGAGAAAAAAATTTCTCAGGAAGCGATAGTAACCACATGGGGATTCTGGGTTAGTTTTACTGACAAAAATCAGTTATGGTCACTTCTTGAAAAGACCCAAAAAATATCGCTTATGGTGATTTCTTGAAGAGACCCGTTTTTCGGTTTGCAACATCGTTTTGCTTTAGTTCAGTGTTTCTCAACCTTATTTTGGCCATGTCCTACCAAATCACTTGTAAAATTCTGATGTCCCTCATTGGGTGAAACATAGCTGTAGCAGCTAAAAAATATTTGGGGAGCAATACAGTTCGCCCAAAAGACTAGTTAAGACTAAAAAAAAGTCATCACTTTGAAACTGTCTCTGATTTCTTTATTTTCGCTCCCTCGTGACCTGCTTGTATTTTCTAACCAAAATTGGTTCGTAATGTCTTAAATCTCCATGCCCCACCCAAATTTCGCCAGGCCCCACGTGTGGGGCGCACGCCTTACGTTAAAAACCACTGCTTTAGATACTTGTAGCAAAGAATTAGAACCTAAGTATTTAAAGCAAAACGATGTTGCAAATTAAAAACCCCAATAACTTCCTCAATTTTACTTCAGTTTACCAAACCTTAAGCTTCAATTTTTAGCCAAATCAGTAGTTAAGTGTTTTATAAACCATCAAAACAAACTAAATATATTTCAATAAAACAACCGAATGCATTTGCATAAACATTTTGTTTGAATGACGAATTCCAAACCAGAATCCTACAAGAGTTCACATTGCCGTAGGAGAAACATAGATCTAATTTAGAATTCCTAAAATTAAGCAAATTTGTTGTTATCAAAATTTTTTGTATACTGAGGAAAAAGTAGATACATTGCTGAGACTGAGAAAAAGAAAGAATCCGTATGCACTTCGGATCGGCAACTTTAGTAAAAGGTTATATCCAGAATCGCTCCGGACCTGCCAAAATTTGCGAATATCCGCTTTGTGGACACCTACCTCTGAAGCACATTTGGGAAATTAGTAATTTAAGAAATCTAGGAAATGAGAGAAAACAACATTAATTTGAGGAAATAAAGAAATAACTTGATACTAATTGAAAGAAATGTAGAAAATAAAACAAAACTATTTTGTTTGGTGAAAAAGTAGAATCCGAGCTGTAATAGTGGTTTGTTTTTGTTTGCATCCAAAAGAACAATTGATAATAATTGAAGACAAAATAGAGCAAAAGTTGCAAATAGGGAAACGGCAACTAAACGATATACGTTATAACAGTGGTCCCCAAACTACGGCCAGCAGGCCGGATCCGGCCCACTAAGACTTTTTATCCGGCCCGCGGAGCTCTTTTTAAAAAATATATACACTCACTTTAAGCCACAATTGGATAGAATTGTATCGAGAATGCCCCAATTTCAGTTTTTTTATCTTTTTATGTTTTAGAGAACACACCAAAATTTTGGGAGAAAAATAATGAAATCAGAGATCGAATCAAAGTGAAGATCTTTTTTTTTAGAAATCACTTTGATTTTGGGAGAAAAATAGTAAAATCAGAGATCGAATCGAAGTGAAGACTTTTGTTTTTTTTCAGTCACTCGCTTTGGCCCGAGGAAGTCCAAAGAAATCTATACACGGCCCCCTACTCAAAAAGTTTGGGGACCACTGCGTTATAACATGCACAAAAAGTTGTGCATAGTCACAAAATCCCACAGCCATACTGACTGTGGGATTTTGTGACCGGTAGAAATTTATTTGTTTTTTTTTTAATTACTAAACTTTATGTTTAAATTTTCATCAGGTTAGTAAGATTGTCAAGCAGTGAACGCGCCGTAAGATGCCTTTTTCAGGGACACGGCAGAATAAAGAGAGTAAGATTTGAGTTTAGACCATGTTGATTGCGTTTGCCACAAATTTGACTTTCATGTCCATACAAATTTAATCCAGGTTTGTTAGTGTTAAGTTTGTAATTAATACGTATTCAGACAGGGCGTCGAATCGTTTGAAGACACTTTGTTCTGTTCTTAGTTTGTGTTTCCAAGCGAGATTTTGCGGACCAAAAAACTACACAAGATTACTATTTATTTACTTTAATGTTTATGATGGTATTGCATTATATTGCAATTTTGAGTTACAATTTTGCTGAATCCAGTTAATAAAATGGCCTCACCTACCAAAGGGTTCTTATTTCAATTTTAAATGTACCCGTAATAATTTTTTAAATTCAAACTTGCTGTGCATAATCTGTCAAGAAAGCAGGATTTATTTTATGTTTGTGTTTAATGTTTATTCTTCCGACTTGCAGGACAACGTCGGAAAACGTTATGCTTAAGGTAATTGTTTAGCAATTATCCAGACGTGCTTCCGAGATGCTAGGATGTTGCTGTTTGGTTGAAATTTTTTATTGTTTTATGACTAAAATTTAGATGCTTGCTACAACTGTCAAGCAGAGGAAACTGCCGATAAGTGTTTTCCCGACTTAATACGATTCTAGCAAGTTTTAAATTGTATTTGAATTTTGAATTTAAATTACCAGCATAAAAAAGAGTAATTCATCGAGTGCATTCATTAAAAAAGCAAAAATTTTCTTTCTTGAAGAAATATCTAACTTCTAAAATACTTGCTTCCTTATGCAACTTGTTGCTGGTTTATTCGAAAAAAACAGTGCTCCGACGAATCAATTGCCTTTTACCATTACAGATTGGAATAATTTTGCAAGAGTTGTTTTGACTTTAAATTAACATGTTTATAATTTCATTAATCATTTGTTAAGTAATAAAAATATCATTTAATTAATTCTTTTTTTTCTTGTTTGTGTGTGTTGTACTGAGGCATTTGTTCTTTGAAATGATCTTATGATCCAGAACAGGATTTCTTTCCGTGGGTTTGTTTGCCTGTTAGGCTGGTGAAGTATGTTTAAACTTTTAGAATTTAACGCTTGATCATATTCTATAAGCCATACTCTGCTATGGTCCCACTAATGCACCGACCCCATGGCAGAGTTTTGTTTTATCAAATGACCTCAATGTAACTTAATTTTTTTATGTGCTTTTTATTTGTTTCGTTCTTTTCTTTTTTATAAACAAATTTATATTGAGATGAAGTAACCTTGCTTCCAGTAATAGGCTACAACGTCTATAAATAATTCATTGCTATCTTCGCAAGCTACAGCGTACACTCGTTTTGTTGCTTTTTTCTTTTTCTAATGTTTTAACGCAGCCTTAATTATGTTTATTATTAAATAATTTTTATTTCTAATCAGCAGTATTTTTATTATGTGGCGGAGCAGAATTAAAAGAAAACATATGTTAGTTACTTCAACTGTGGCTGACTTGGTGGGATGTGGCTGACTTGGTGACCCTCTTGACGGTCTTTCGCTGCATCCCTGTTGTAGAACTGTATTAACAAATAATGGTAAATTAATATTCTATTGTTTTCTATATTGTATATGTATTCTGCAACAAATAAACAAAGATTGATTGATTGATCAACTGGATGGCTTTGAACACCCAAGTAAAGAACATAAATGAGATAGGTTGTGGTTGATAAATTGTTAGATTTCCTTTCGAAAACGCGTGATTAATACACTTTACACCTTTCTTTTCATTAGAACCGATGTAATTCTGATGTCAATCAATATTTGTTTATTTGTTGCAGAATACATATACAATATAGAAAACAATAGAATATTATTTTACCATTATTTGTTAATACGATTCTACAACAGGGATGCAGCGAAAGACCGTCAAGAGGGTCACCAAATCAGCCACATCCCTTTATAAGATAGGTACACATTCAATTATTTATCAATTGTACAGACAACAACAAAAAAAGAAAAAAAAGCAGAAAACAAAACATAAAAAAAAAAAAAAAAGTTCAGAAAAATAAAAAGCAGTTTGAATAATAAAGCAAATAAACAATAGCCTATAAGTTTAATCAGAAAAAAATAAAGTAGCACATATCAGACAACAAAAGCAAAACATAAAAAAAAGCCAAAAGATGTAAAAGTGTTTTAACCGCATAAAGCAAGAAACAACAAAAAAAGCAAGTGAGCAATATCCAATTAATCAGACAATAATGAAGTAAAAGATAAGACAAACCAAACTAAAAGAAAACTGCATCAGGTGTATTTATTTTATAAGCATTTAGTAAATGCTTTTAAGCTTTTTTTTTTTTTTTTTTTTTTTAAATCAATCAATCTTTGTTTATTTGTTGCAGAATACATATACAATATAGAAAACAAAAAAAATATTATTTTACCATTATTTATTAATACGATTCTACAACAGGGATGCAGCAAGAGACCCTCAAGAGGGTCACCAAGTCCAAGTCACCAAGTCAGCTACATCCCTTTATAAGATAGGTACATATTCAATTATTTATCAATTACACACACAACAACAACAAAAAAAATATGTTCAGTGAAAATAAAAAGCAGTTTGAATAATAAAGGTTTATCTGCAACAAATTACGCGCATTCATGTACAAATAGAATCCAAATAAAATACGCTTATTAAAATAGACACGACAATCATTCAAATTTTGTAAATAACAACAAACCAAATCAATTAACCAATTAAAACACTAATTATTTACTGCCAATTGAAAACATCTATGAAAACATTCTACATACCAAAATATTTTTTCAAGGCCACTTTCTTCAAGTTATCAATTTATCGACCACTGTAAATATCACGAAATATTAACTTCCAATTCCACTCAAAACAACTTTCAAAGTACCTTAATACATCAACGCGTTTTCTCTCTCATTTTACTTCAGTTTTGGCAAGACGAGTTTTAATGCGAAGACGTCACAACCCCCGCAGAGAACCTCAGTCTGATTAACTACGGCGGCTATCACTTTTAACAAAATCTACAAGCTACGAATCCAAAGCAGCGCTTGCTTGTAGTGAAAATTGATAGCGATTATTTAAAGCAAAAATCAACAACAACAGAACTAAACTGTAATGGCGGTGACTGCGTTAGCCATCAATACGGTGCTCTTAAACCACTCGACTATGTTGTAGACCAGTGGTTCTCAACCTTTTTAGCCTGTGGACCGGTAATATATCCAAATAAATTTGGCGGACGGGTAATCTTTTTAATGTCTGAAAAATTGTAATATAAGCAATAAATCCATAAAAATATTCTTTTATTAAAACAAAAGTAAGCATTTAGTATCAGAAGATCACTATTTAATGCAAAATTTGCTGCTGTCTTCTTGATACAATACATAGTAAACGTGGCTCTATTGAAGTTTTTCAATGGCAAAGTCAGGGGAGCCAGAAGGGGAGGGACGCAGTGGGATAGAAAATTTACAAGAAGATACAAGGTACTTTTTGATATAATCAAAACCAAGCTTTTGAAATTTTCTTTCTTGATTAGTACTGATTTTTGATTGTTTCTTTTATCACATTAGCGGTACTTTCCAATTTTACTATTCATATTTAAGTTTGAAATTGTCGATTTTTGGTTACAATTCTAAATTTCCAAAATAGTTACTTCGTGGAATTCTTGTCTTTTCCTGCTTAGTCTTTTTGGATGACTGTCTTAACTCAGTTGAAGGATAGTCTGGCACCATTCCTCTCAATAACTAGAGACTGATTTCTTAATTCATTTTCATACTTTTTCTTCACCACTTCTTTTGAAAACATTAGTTTTGTTGCACACTGTAAATATATTGATGCAATAACCTTAAAGAGAGCTATTATGGTCATTCAAGTGGCTGAATATATTCATTAAATATACAAGTTTACTTATGTACATTTTATCGGATAAAAATTCTTTTAATGGAAATGTTCATTCACGTAAAAATTGATTTGCTTCTTCCCTCAAATCAAAAAGACGTGCAAGAGCCGTTTTTTTGAGTTGAGGGCATTTTGCGCAGCCATACTTACACACAGTGCCTCAAGAAGCCTTAAATGCAATATTCGGTTAAGAATAGTTGATAATCTTAACTGGTCGGATCATAATGTCATTTAATTCAGGCGACAGTTTCTGGGAAGCTATTTTCACAGCAATATGTTCACAGCAATACATGCAATGTATAGACACCAGATTTTTGTTTGCAACTTTTTTTATTTTTGTGGTTGCACCCGAATGACAACCAGCCATGCTGGCAGCTTGGTCAGTACACAACTATACACATTTTCCCCAACCTAAGCTTTGATCTTGCATTTATTTATAAAGGAAAATCAATAATTACTGTTAATATTCTTCTGACATTGTTCTACTTCAAAACTCGTAAGGCCTCCTATAAAGAGTAAAATTGAAATAAATTGTTGCGGACCGGCCGAAAAGCTAATGCGGACCGGCGGTTGAGAACCACTGTTGTAGACATTTGCGATGAAAGAATAAAATACTGTTATTAGTTCTTTATAGCAATAAGTAGGCCTAGAGATTTATGCTTTGAGTTTAAAATATGTAGAATTAATAAACTAGAAGTGCTACCGAGACAATTTAAAAAAAAATTGTTACCATGGATGTACTCAACAGCATATTTAGGGTAGAGCGATTGTTCCATGCTCCCCACCCCTTAGACATCACTAATACTTTAGGGCAAAAATCTCGCCAGAAAACAAAGACAGACTCCGGGTGCAGACCTCCTTTTTTTGTTTTTTTTACAGATCACTAGTTTTCAGAAACGAAAATCACAAAATACGAAACTGATTTAAAGTGAAGATCTTTTTTTTTAGCTAGGGGAGATGTGGGACCTTTTCAACACTGCCATATCTGGCTCCCTTCATATTAAATAATTTGACTTCTTTGTTTTTGAGTCGAGATATACCAAATATTGTGCATTGTGGAATTTCATCCAGCTGTTGCACATATTAGCAAAGAAAAGTCAAGTTTTCCTTATTGAGATTAAAAAGTAAATTTCAGAGTGAATGGTTAATGTGTAGGGGAGACCGGGGCAAGTTGTAACATGGAGTAATTAGTTGTAACATTCGTATTTGTCGAAATCTAACATAAACTAACAAAATTTTAAATAGCCCCAAATAACAATCATATTAAGACCGATTGCTAGCAAATAACATTGTTTAGTTTCAATGACTAAAAATAGGCTTACTGTTAAAACAAGCTTTTTGAGTAGGCAAAGTAAATTTTTCAAAATTTAATTTTTGTCTTCTTGAGAGATAGCGGGTGAGGTTTTATTAAAATGTTTTATATCAGTCGAAACACAAAACAATAGGCTATTAAATGCCTAACAAGGTTTAGCAACTAAAACTTAACTCTTTGAGATATTAACAAAAACTTGACTAAGCATGAGGTGGGGTAAGTTGTAACACATATTTTTGTGCATAGGTTTAACTAGCTTTTATTAAAAGCAACTTCGGCAACAACATTTGTGAATAATATGAGAATTTATAAAAGAAAGACTAAGAGAAACACCAGCTCATCATTACAAGACAACTTCAGAGCTGCTGCAACATGCAGTTGCTATAATTTAAAAGAGATTAATAAGGGGAGCAGCAAAACATTGGTGTTGGCCATGTAAAACTCTACAGAGAGCTAAAAAAAACTTAAAGATAGGCTAAGTCTTTGGTGCAAAACAAGAAAAGGTCTAAAAAATGTGCCATGCTAACTGACACACCAGAAAAGGAAAATCTGTTACAGCTTCAAACAAAAAAAACAATTTTTGAAAAAACACTATAAGCAAAAGTGTAGTTTTGCATTACATTTCTTGAGCCCTATTTTAACAGTCGTCCTGATGAGGAGTGGGTGGTACAATGCTATGGTTACCTAAAGAGATCACATTAGCTTGTACTGAAAATTTGAGTACATATTTTTGTCACAAATGTGATTCTAAAATTTATGATTAGGCTAATCCAGCAGTGAAAAAAACTGTTTTAACATTTTTAGGCAACGGCCAAATACCTCATTTTTTGTGCTTGATACTCATATCTATCACTAGGCTATGTGTGATTTCATCGTGTTTCTTTTTCATATTGTTATTTTCTTTAAGCTACATTTATATTTAAACATTTATTAGTGATTTTGTTGCTGTTACAACTTACCCCAACTGGTGTTGCAACTTACCCCATTGACGGGGCACATTGTAACGCTTTTTTTAAATATTTAAATCGTAATTTTAACCACTAAGCTTTAAAAATTATTTATTTATTTTTTTGATGTTAGTAAAACAGTGATCTAAATTTTTCATATTAAACAAGAATTTTGAAAAAAAGATTTATTATGGGAGAAATAGCAAAAAGAAAAAAAAGTGTTACTACGTGCCTCCCTAATAAATAATTTTGTATAGCATACTTATTAAAGTTTGGTGTTGGTTATTGTTACCAGGCAGTTAATGTATGCTCTCACGTTCTTTTATACTAGAGACTTTTACAAGAAAAAAAAGTTTTGAACAAAAAAGTGAAAATGGCCATCTTTGGGATCAGTTCAACACTTAGCTCAGGGACCACTTCAACAGTTAACATAGTGTTGAAAAGATCCCATTTCGTAACCGGTATTTCTTTTTTTCAAAAATTGAACAAATATGCATAAGTTTAAAAAATCTAAGAATTTAAAAGAAAAATTTACCAGTGATATTATTAACAATGCCATTAATGATTACCTTAATAAGAAAAGAAGCTTAAGAAATGCCGCAAGACATTATGGTTTGGACCATACAACATTCCGGAACTATGCCATTAGGGCAAAGCAAAACAACACGAAAAATATAAGAGTTACCAAATTAAGTATGGTAACAGGCAGGTAAATATTTCATTAATAGTTTCAAGATTGTAAAATCATAACTAATCGGGCATAATTACTTAACTAAAATAACATAGTGTTGCAACGTAATTTTAATTTAATGAGTCTGGCATTTTTGTTGTGATAGTGCATATGTTCTCTGAAGCAAGAGTAAACCTCAGCTTTCCAGGTTGATAATATTTATTCACATTTTAGATATTTTCAAATGATGAAAAAGCGGTGTTAAAAGAATATCTCACAAAGTCATTCAAAATGTTTTATGGCTTGACCAAGTTACAAGTTAGGCAACTTGTATATAAATTTGCCATACAAAAAAGCAAGGTGCTTCCTTCTAATTGGATGAAAAATGAGGCAGCTGGTGAGGAATGGCTTAAAGGATTTTAAACAGGCACAAGGACATTAGTCTCCGACAACCTTAAGCCACCAGCCTTGCTAGGGCAGCTGCTTCAACAAGCATACGCACTTCTTTAACAACTTAAAATTGGACGAAACAGGCATTTCAAGTGTCCAAAATCCCAGCAAGGTATTTGCTGTAGCTGGAACAAAACAGGTGGAAAGAATCACCTCTGCCGAAAGAGGTGAAAATGTTACCATGTGTGCATGTATTAATGCAATAGGAAATGCACTACCACCTGCATATATTTTTTCTCGTGTGAAGTTCAATGAAGAACGTATGATGCGTCAAGTTCCCGCGGAAAGTGGAGGTTTTAGTTATCCATAAGGTTGGATGAATAATGCTATGTTTCCAAAAGTCTTACAACACTTTCTTCGCTTCATGAATGTTTCAAACGCAAACCCCGTCTTCTAATTTTTGATAATTATCGCAGCCATTTGTCTCTGGAAGTTATCACGCTTGCAGAAGAAAATGGTTCGCACATTCTTACATTTCCGCCCCACTGCAGCCATAAGCTGCAACCCTTAGATGTTGGAATCTTTCGGCCATTTGAACGATCTTACAACAGAGCTTGTGATGCTTGGATGACATCATTTCCTGATCAGCCATTGACAATATATTATATTGCCGAACTGGCTGGAAGAGCTTTTTCCAAGGCTTTTTGTCAGGAAAACATTGTGTCCTCATTCAAAAAGACTGGAATTTATCGATTAAACCCAGATATTTTCACAAAGGATATGTTTCTCTCTGCTGCTGTGACAGACCATGCTGTTTCAATGCTGGCTGAACAGCCAACCAGTTCAACATCTGATGATGATGGCCGACAAGATATCAGCATTTTAACTACAATAGTTCCATTCCCAAAAGCAATCTTTAAACCTGTTCGACGAAAAACACGGCAGCAAAAATTTAGCGTAATCACAGACACTGCAAATAAACTAAAGTGCTTTCCCCATTTAGCAAAAAGTTCATCTAAAAGTAAAGAAATCATTTTGGAGTCCGATGAGCCGGTATTGTCGATGAAGAGGAAGAGCGGCTAACGGACGACAGTTCAATGAAAGAGAATTGCAGTAATAACATTCCAGCGATATTGTCAACAGGAACATTTGTTGTGTCTTAAATTTATAGCATTTCGCAAAACTTTAAAAAGTTTATTGCACCAATTGTTCATGGCCCTGATGAAGAACATGACTAATAACTATGAAGTAAAATTTATGTACAAGGTCATTGAAAGTAAAAGATCCGTTCATCTTCCCCGAAATAGAAGAACTTGCCTCGATCTCGCATGATGACATTGTTTGCGTGTTGCCAATGTCAAAACCAGTACACAGTTGGACTGCACATTGATGTAAAGGAACTAGTCGTTTGGTTTTCTATACGGCCAATATCTTCCTGTGCTAAGGTTCAGGGTAACATCGAGGAAGTCTGTTTGTATAAGATTGGCATCGACAGTGACTTTTAGCTGATGGTATTGAAAAATTTTTGTCACTTTCTTCCTTTTCGGCGTCTGGGCCTGAAACTTTACAAAGAATGGCAAGGCCGTCATTTCAATACAGGCCAACAGCCTTTTTTTCAAAAATCTTAGCAAGGTGATGTAAAAAATATAGGCCGACCAACTCGTATACCTCTAGACCGTCAAACGATCCCATTGTAACATCAAACTCGGCTCCCGACTTTTTCACCCAAAAATCGCCGTCGCAAAAAAGGAGTGATTTGCGAGCATGCATGATGTTGCCAATGGGCTTCATCATGATTGTTTACGCAGGGAAACATTGATTGTATCCAAATGATGTTTACTAATCTTGCCTATTTCTGATTTGGCCGGATTAATCAATCTACATATGGGGTGATTGCGAAAGTTACGTGATAAAAGCATCACGTGGAGGAAAACCTTCAATGGGGTCTTCTAATTTTAGATTATGAACTATAGAATATGCCTCTGCGTTGATTCTGTCCAAGGTTGAGGTAGCGGTTTTTTGATATGAAGGTGTGACATTTTCTCAATAGTTTTATGTAGCTATCCACGTTAAGTTCGTACAAATTAGTTGTTTTGTCGGCTGGTACAAACAGATTAGGAAATTTATTAATTTTTGTTACATCATTAGTTAAGCGAGGCTAAAAGTTGCTACACACATTTCTAAAATTAATATTCTTAACCATATTCTTTCGATAGCTCGGTGTTATATCTTTTTTGCTCGCTTTTGAAAGTCTGGCGATGACTGTAAAAGCGGGATTTGAATTCCGTTTCGCAGCATCCATAGTACGATCCTCCCAAATCGTACTATGGATGAATTTTTTAAATAAACTTTGATTAAAAAAAAATTTCTTGCTGTGCTGACTTCGTGAGATCAAAGACTTTTATTTTAATTTAAGATGACGATTTCCTGACACTTAAATCCACTTTTAATGAGTTTTCTGTTAGGTGATTCAGTGACTTCTATATGAATAATAAACATACCATGTATTAATAATATCCAAGTGCAAAGCAGACTAAGAACTAATCATAGAATCCCTGAAGAACGCCATTACAAAATGCTTTTTTGAGCACCGCTATGCGTAATTAAAATGCGAAAATAATTATAAAAGGCTTAGATACAATAACAAGATATTTTTACAAGTAAATAACGTCAGCAGAAGCGGTTAGCTGCATGGAAACACAAACAAAAAACGAGGATCAAAAAAACAAAACAAAAATATCGATGAATGCAGGCGGTATATCACAAAAAGTTTGTGATTAACAATGCGTATTTCATTAAATAACTTTAAATACGTTATAGCAAGGAAAAAATATACAATTTGGGATGAACACTCAGAAGCATTCAGATGAGTTTTAATTGCATTTGAATACCACTTTCAATTTCGGTTAAAAACTTTTTCTAATGCAAATAAGAAAAATTTAATTGGTGTGAAGACACACAGATCTAAATAAAGCTGAGTTAGATTCACCAGGAAAAGCATCAAGCAATTTTAAAATAAAAACAAGTGCGACTCTAACCGGTTATAATCGTAAAGCATCAACTCGTTCAGTTGCAAAGATAGTTTGATATTAATTAGTAATATTCAAAACTGTTGGATAATGTTTCACAATGTTTTTATTGTACCAGAAAATGTTAAGTTGAATTTTATAAAAACAATGTCAGATATTCTTTTCGAACACGTTACAGTATTTATGACGCACATCATCGACCACGTCAAGCTGATCGCACTCTGCCGCGTATCGAACATAATCTAACCACTTTCAATTGTATAGCTGCAGTGACATAATTATTTATAACGTGCAACTGGCTAAGTGCATTTATTCTGGATCACTCAACGCAAGTGAAGTTGAAATAAAAGTTACTTGAACGTGTGCTATGTTGCCACACATGGTAAGTAAATGCTGGCCGGTTACTTCAGCTGTTATATCTTCACAATGTTAACAAAAAATGACTAGCAGAGACGAAAACGACGACTGCCGTCTGTCCGCTGCCGAGTATCATGGCGAAGTAGCCGTTCATGGTCCAAGTCAACGAGTGAAATACGCCTGCGATGACGGCGGCTGAAACAAACAATCGAGTAAACATCTTCGAATTGACGTGATATTGGTATTCCAATTTGGTAGCAGGAAAAAACACTCGAAGCTTACCAATAAGAGTGGGCGAAAAGGCAAAAATAAAAGAGTGAAAAGTAGATTTATTAAATAGTGACCAGTTAACTCACTTTATCTATCAAGTCCAATAGTTACCGAAAAACAGAAAGATATCTATTTATCATTTTAATGAAACGGAAATTTATCCCAATGTTCAGCTAATCTGCTAATCGGCAAACATCCTTTTTAGGACTAAGCAATGTATGAAAAAACTTTCAGTTTTTCGGTACTACATTATATATATTTGGTTGGCAGTATGGCCGAATGGTTAAACCGACGTTATTGTGATCAATATGGTCTCGGTTCAAACCTACTCACGTATTCTGTTGTGTCTTTGGGTAAGACACGATACTTTCCCCTACTTGGTGGTCTAGGCAAGCAGTTCTAAATTTTAGTCATATTTCTAAAACTAAAACAATCAATATAAAAAATTTCAACCGGATAGCAATACCTTGGCATCTTCGAAAGCTGGTCGGGGTAATTGCTTACCCTATGAACAGCGTCTCTGGCTTTCCGTCGAATCAGGCGGATAAATATAGAGATGAATGAAATAAAATGAAATGCCTTTATCAAAACACATTGTCTACAAGTTCTAAAGGCCCATCATTCATCAGCTGAACATCATTCTTCATCACCTTGCTCTTAAGTTTGATGATGATGATGATGATGATAATGCACTGCACTCATCATTCAACTAAATAAAGACCAATTGCATTACAGCAGAGAAACATTAGTATATTCAAATTAGTACAAACTAGGTTCATCCATCAAGTTGAATCTTTCTCAAACTAAAAGAATGTTCTTGAAAGATTTGCTCATGAACAACCAAAATATACTTTTTCTGCATCAGAGATTTAGTGGTTATATGTGGATGTTGATTGTGAAATATATTTAACATCTAAAAACCATCATTAGCATAATTGCAAACACTGGATGATCTGGTGTTTCCTCACTCCTCACTATTTTTTTAGATATTTTATTTTATGGCTTTTTCATAAAATAAAATATCTAAAAAACTCATAAAATAAAATATCTTTTATTGCACCTGATGAAGTGAGCAGTAGCCCACGAAAGCTTGTGCCCAAATAAAAAATAAAAAACAGTCAACTTTAGTGCCCAATTTTCTGTTTTACTCATAAAAGTAATAGAAAACAAATAAAATAACAAAATGTATAATGATTATTTTAAAATTTTTTCTTTCCTTTCTGACATGAATATGTATTTCAACATTTTTATAAACAAATCACGGTGGTCTTTGTTAATCTCTTCAAACTTAGCACTTATCAAAATGTATGTTTAGTTCATTCTCTGACTTGGCTCCAGCTCTTTTTTACAAAGTTTTTTTAAATGGAGAATACATTTTCAATGGGGTTGAGGAATGGCGAGTAGGAGGGTAAATACAAAACTTCCAGGTTTAGTTCTTCTATTGTTTCATTCAAGCCTTAGTAATGATGTATCCTCACATTATCCATAATGAACATTGGCTCAAATGCTCCTAGTGTTTCAGGCATATTTAAAAATCTTTTCCATTTATTGATTCATTATGAATTTTATACTAAATCATACCATATTTATTCATAGCAGCAAGAACTGAAATATTATAGTTAAAATTATTCAAATACTTTCATTAAAATAATCCATTTTTTTGCAGATTATTCTTAAAAACTAATATATCACTGATTAATTATCATAATTATGGCTAATAAGAGTAGAAAAAATTCAAAGTTCTCAAACTAGATGGGAGTGAAGGTCATTAATTTGTATATCCAAGGAAAAATCTAATCCTAAGAAAGATATTGCAAGATCATTGTCCATAAATGCCAGCTCTGTTTATAAGCTATGCAAAAAAAATTTAGTCAGATAGGTGAGTATTTACAAAAATCAAAGAAAGACACCAGATCAAAATTGAATGATGAAGAAAAGATGATCATAGACTGGGTTGATCATAATTGTCTATTAAAATTAGCAGACTTTGTAAAGCAGGTCAATGAAAAATTTTCCAAAAAAATTTCGGAAAGTATGGTAAATCATATTCTCAGAGTATCACTACTCAATTAAATTCTTAGTACTTATACCTAAAAGAAGAAATGACCTAAAAACAATTCAGCTGAGGAAGGAATATGCTGCAAGATTCAGAGATGTTGAATCACACGTTGAGCATAGAAATATATTTCTTGACAAGGTTGGATTCCATGTGGTATCAAGACCCAAGCAAGGAAGGGCCAAAATTGATAGATGAGCTTATGTATCCGTTGCTGCAGCAAGGAGTAGAAATATTTTAGTTCTTGTTGCTATGAATAAATATGGTATGATTTATAAAATTCATAATATATAAATCAATAAATGGAGACAATTTTAAAATATGCCTAATTGAATTAAAAAAAAAAAAAGACTGAAACATTAGGAGTATTCAAGCCAATGTTCATTATGGATAACATGAGGATACATCATTACTAAGGCTTAAATAAAACAATAGAAAAACTAAACCTTAAAGTTTTCTTTACCCCCTACATGCCATTCCTCAACCCCATTGAAAACGTATTCTCCATTTCAAAAAGCTTAGTAGAAAGAGCTGGAGCCCAAGTCAGAGAATGAATTAAACATATATTTTGATAGGTGCTAAGTTAAAAGAGATCAACAAAGACCACCGTGATTTATTTTATAAAAAAATGTTGAAATACATATTCGTGTCAGAAAGGGAAGAAAAAATTTTAAAATAATTATTATACATTTTATTATTTTATTTGTTTACATATTCCTCACTTTTCTATTACTTTTATAAAGTTTTTAGATTTTAATAAATTTGGAAAATTGGTCGTTGTATTCAGAAAATTGATTGAGAGACCCCATATATGTTTTTTCAATAACAAATCAACTATTAGTTAGCAATTCTAATACAGCAAAGCAATATAGTGTTTAAAATGTCTGGAAGCATAAAACAAGAAAACTTTTGACTGATTAAAATGTAATAATAATGTTATTATGCATGAATGATTTATAATTTTATTATGCTTTTGACTGATTAAAATGTAATAATAATTTCATTATGCATGAATGATTTATAATTTTATTATGCTTTTGACTGATTAAAATGTAATAATAATTTCATTATGCATGAATGATTTATAATTTTATTACGCATGAAGAAAATTAAAACATGCTAAATGAACAAGTATATAATGCCTTGTAATTGCTTTTAGCAAACATTTAATAATAAGCAGATTAAAAGGATTAACTAATGACAAATCTAATCCTCAAATTTCACTGCTAAGCCACAATTTGTGAAATAAAAAATAAATTGTGCAAAACCAAAATTGAGAACAAAATATTTTTGAATTATTTTAAGTTTTCTTTTTGGTATAAAACTTTTGCATTTTGATAAAAACCTTTTTCATAAGTTTTTAAAAATTTGACTAACTTATAAAATCTAAGTTATAATATTTGAATTTAACCTCTATAACAGGGGTGGGGACCTGCTTGATCTCACAGGCCATACCCAAGATTAAAAAATTAGGTGCAGGCTGCATTAACTTTTTGTTGATTCAAGAAAAAAGGTAGTTTCTTGGAAGACTTTGATTTTTTACCTGGTTTGTCATGTCAAAACCTTTAGCATTAAACAAGTATTTGTCCTTCAATATTGAGAGTAGAAAAGTTTCACTTGAATTAGGAAGTTAATCTTAAATGTTCATTTATTCTTTATGCTGAATTTTAGTGAAGATAAAAAAAAAGTCTTCACTGGAAATGTATGATTAATTTTAAAAATTTATATTTAACTTTTATGCCAAATTCCAAGTGAAAACAAAACAAAACAAAAAAAAAATGCAGCAGAACAGTTGCAGAGCATTGGTTTACTCAATAACTTTTTTGGTATTCTCCTTGATATTACCATTTTTTTCTGGTGAGCCTACATTTCTATCATCACATTTACATTGTTAATAAAGTGAAAAATCATTATTTTGATTAAAGCAATTGATATGCTTCTTCCCAACCACATGTGGGTCACATTAAAATATCTTGTGAGCTGTGTTTGGCCTGCAGGCTGCAGATTCTCCACCCTTGCTCTATAATCAGGTTAAAATTTTAACCAAAATTTTAACTATTTATGCTTTACCATTGATTTGAATTTTAAGGGATAAAAAACCTAAACAACTTACAAGTCAAAATTCCTCCAGTTAAAGGCATGATGACTCCCATCAACACAACACACAAAGAGTACCACTGAGCTTGCTTGTGCTTATGTAAATTTTTAAAGCTTAATAAAGCAACTACAAAGTGAACAGCAAGTGAAGAAAATAAGACCCACAAAAATGTCCACCACCACTTATCTGAAAAAAGAGCCTTAAAAATCTATATAAATGTAATAGAGCATTGAACAGCTTAATGATCAGCTATGTTCTTATTATAATATTAATAACATTGTTTAAACCAGTGGGTGCCAAATGTGGTTTATGAAAAAATTTGGGTGGTCCACAGAAAAAAAATCAGAGTTATAACAAGTCCACCAGTTGAAAAACTAAAATCAATCCAAATCCAACAATCTTTGAGTTATACCCAAAGGTTTTTATATTGAATGTAATTAAAAAAAACTTTTCACAGTCTTCTCTTAATTTTTGAACAATTTTTACACCTCAAATACAAAAAGATAAAAATTTAAAAGTGAAGATTTTCTTTTTTTATTCTTCAGAGTAGCTTTTTTGCTAAATTTAACTTATTCGTCTGCCAAATACCAAATTATACATTTAGTGGTCCATGAAGTTCAAAAGGTTTAGACAAAACAGCAACCACTGGTTTAGACAAAACAGTTTTGCAAAACATTTAATTTCAAATGTAATAATATTGTCAAAATTTATATTTTAAAATTAGATTTAAAAAAATGACTTCACTATGCATACAAAGCCTTATAAACATACTATATATAAGCAAAATCAATTTTTAAAATCTATTTTTAGTAAAAAATTTAGCATTTAAAATTACTCAAGGAGGTTAATTATTGGCAGCTAGTTTTTCAAAAGAATAAAATTTTTTATTTTATCAATGTCAAAGCATAATGTAAGTCTAATTATGAAAAAATAGAGCTTCAAGGTACATATTACTACCTATGAATAATCAACAAGTTTGCGATTTTTAATCAAAAGCTAATTGCTGCTCTATTGCTTGTTTTATCTTTAAAAAAACCTATAAAAGCTTTAGAACAAAAAGTTGTTTTTTTTTTTTCAAAAAATGCTGATGTGACATGTAATAAGAGTATCTCCAAAAGATAACTCCAAAATAATATCTTTATGCAGCATTAACAAATTTGATACAAGCAGTAGTTTACAGGAATATAATCCATAATAAAACAAACTAATCTTCTTCTTCTCCTTTCAGCCTTTCCCTTCAGTCAGGGGTGGCCACAGCGTATCATCATTCTCCACATCTAAAAGAAGACAGACACAAGAAACACACACAAGAACACACACACACAACACACACAAGAAAACAGACAAATGCGAAATAAAACAAACTAATCAAAATCATTAAATGCAAAAAAATTATAAAACTGTTAAAGTGCATGATTGGACCAAGAAATTTTTACTGTACTTCTGGAAGGCAACCTAAGCAAGACAAGAAAAATCAAAAATGGTGTCCCACAAGGATCAGTATTAACACCTACATTCTTCAATGTATACACTGCAGACATCCCTGACACAATCTCTCAAAAATTTGTTTAAACCTGATGACCAAGCTGTAGCATGCCAGGCTCAAGATACAGAGAAAATTGAAGTACTAGAGGCTGATTGCCAAACAATACATAACTTGTTCAATAAATGGCATCTGGAATTGAATACAACAAAGACAGTTACCAATTTCTTTCATTTAAACAATCATGAATCTGATAAAAACCTTAATAACAAAATAAACAATTTGAAACTGCCAAATGACAAAACCCTTAAATACCTTAGGGCATACCTGGATAGAGCTTTAATCTACCAGAAACATCTAGAAGAAAGTGTTAACACACTGAAAAAGAGAAGCTCCCTAATACAAAAGCTAACTGGAACATAGAAGTGCATCACCATCTGTATTAAAAATTTCCACTCTAGCATTATACTATAGTGTTGCTGAATGCTGTGCTCCTGTCTGGAGTTGCAGCTCACACACAACAAAAATTGACTTTCAACTATGCCAGACTATGCAAACCATAACAAGCACACTGAAACCAACTTCACTTCTTTGGCTTTAAACTCTAAGCTCCATTGCACAACCACCACACCTCAAAAGAGAACAGCCAACCCAGTGGCAGCATAATTGGTTAAACTCGAGAGAAATTTAGACTTTATAGAAACAAATAATGAAGGAACCACCAGACTAAAACTGACAATCCTTCTACTCCACACAAAAATGATTTCAACCTTCAAGAAAAATGGAACCAAGAATGGCAAGAAAGCATCCCCACTGGAGGAGACCTGGTTGAGAACATTACTAATCCACAGCCTGGCTTTCACTCACTCACAAGAAAACAATGGACAATAGCCAACAAAATATGAACACAACATGGTAGAACAGCTGCAAATCTACACCACTTGGGTTATTGGGATTCCCCCACATGCCTGAAATGCCATGCCACTCCACAAGACATGAACCATATAGTACTTGGCTTCCCAAGTAGATCTTTACCAAAAGGATATGCAATGGTCCCCAAGGCAGAAGTGGATTTTATCAGCTGGCTTGGAGGTGTGAAAGAAGATATGCCATATGAGACTATTACTAATAATAAAACAAATATGTTAGTTAGAAGAGAGATACAAACAGAAGCATATATTTACAGTAAGGAATCTGAGAATATAGGAAAAGTCTTGTGGTAGATACGTTCTTTGGCAGTTTAGAAGAAAGATACGATATTTTTATACAACCAAAATTAAAAATTTCAGACTTTGAGCTTGTAGAAGCTCCAAACATGGTAAATCTATTAGTTTTTCATGTTCATTTCACATGTCAGTAAAAATTCAAAACATCAGCATTTAAATAAAAATGTTTATTGTAACTACCTTGTGTCAATGTTTTTTATCAAAGGTATTACAGCATTCCAGATATTTTGCTGTGAATAATTTGATTTCAAAATTTTCAAGAGTTTTTTTAGATTTTCCAAAAATTTATTGCAGTGACTGTAATATTACTCTATTTGTTGGTAACAAATATGTTCATATTGACACCATGTTTTATAAAATTACAGGTTTTGCATCCATAAAACTAAGTCTCTGTTAATTGAGCTCTTTTCACGTTAACTATCAACATTAATTTTTGGTTAGGAGTCCATCTACATGATTTTCCATACAAACATTTTTCAATGATTACAAAAATAATCAAACTACTTTTAAGCAACAAACAAATTGGCTAGATGAAAACTGCTTTTTACAAAATGTGCCACTTATTTAGTCAATTTTTATGACCAAAGTAAGGCGATGATCATCAAAAAAATTCTTTTACAAGATTTAACACTTTCTAGAATTGTGAAAGTTTCACCAAGAAATATATCAGAAATTTTATTTGTCACTTTAGTTTGATACAAAATCCTTTGCATAATAATTACTCTAGATCAGGGATGGCCAACATGTCAATCGTGGTTGGTCAATCACATCTGATTTTGAGTGAACCAAAGTGTTTTACTTTGGGACTTAAATAAGAACAATATTATTTAAGGACAAAAATCAAGTAAACTGAAGACCAGGGCTCCCAGTCCTGGCTTTTGCCACCAAGACCTTTTTTAGAAATCACTGTTTTTGGGATGAAAATCAAGAAATCAAAGTGATATCCAAAGTAAAGACTTTTTTTTATTTCGAGACCACTAGTTTTAAGATTGAATTTCTGCAGTGGTCGATCACAAGTTCTTAAGAAAAATAAAGTTTATCAAACAGCCAGACAAGTTGGCCAAAATGACTACTTAACCCAATGACTCTAAATTCTGGTGGAAAATTTTTTCTTTATTCATAAATAAGTGAATATTGAACATTTTAAGCTATTAGGTTCTGCTACAATATAGCACATGCTTTTCAACAGATTACCATCTATAAAAAAATTAAACATGCAATATATAATTAACCTCTTTGATTATATACAATGTAAAGTCCAAATTAGCAGTAACTAGATAATAGTACATGCACAGACCAAAAAAAGGTATTGAAACTAGTAATAGAAGTAAAACAATATCAGTACCTTTAAATAGAACTAAATTAGTTGAAAGGTCAAAGTCCATAACTATACACTTTAAGCAACATCTATACAATTGATAACATTTATGCCACAAATTTTCAAATCTAAAAATTACCACTGAGTAATTAATGAGTTAGCAGAAAGTTTCCACTATATAAACTAAAAATCTTTTAAGTTCTCATATTTAACCAACATCTAACCTGCAGAAAATATCAAAACTGTCTAAAATTTGTTTCATAAAAAGACATCAAAACAATTTGACATATAATCAGAAACAACATGCAAAATTTAATTCCAGGTGATTCATAATTTGTTTTTCATGGCAGAGACTTTAAATAAACATTTTATTATTTGATAGATAGTAATTCAATTAGAAGAACTAGGAAAACAAAAGAGTAACTTAAAAATAATCAACAATACCATAAAAACGAGTTGTATTTTGGTATTTTAATCAATTGACAAAAGCATACATATTTTAATTGGTTTTTTATTTTTTTGTATTAATATGACAGTAAACTTTTTAAAATTTTTTTATGCTTAATTTTTCATGCCATTAGGTCTATAAGTGCTCTATTATAAATCCCACAGTTTAACAACAACTTATATTTAACAAACATTTGCAAATTTCTAACTTCTACAAATTATGTTTTAATCATGTTTTAGTGTCGCAAAAGTTTCTTTGGACAACTAATTATACAATTGGTAAGTAAAAATAGATTAATATAATTAGTATACCAAATTTATTTGGTGATGCGGATCTAAAATGCCTGTAGTTGTAGGCACCTAATCAAACAAAAAACAAATAGCACATAATTGAAAATTTAATTGAAAAATTTTAAAACTTGATACAAAATTGTAATAATACACTACAGGCCTGTTTCAGTCTTGTTAGACCTCATCAGGTATATTTAATTACAATTAAGAATAATCAATAAGAGGTGCAAAAATGTACAAGTAATAATGTCTTTTTGCCAACCTAACATACACCACGAAAATGTTATTCCGTTTCATAAACATTTTTCACCACTCTGGTAGCCATTCCACAGGTCTGAGTCTTGCTGACTGGAAGACAAGGCAAAAAAACTTCATCATTATACAAAATTGCTGTAAGCTAACATAAAATTATACGTCAAGGAAAAGTTCACAAAAACGTACAGAATTTAGAAGCTGATAACGCGTTTTAAATCGAATTTTTTTTCCTTGTCTTCAGTCAACAAGACTCAGACCTGTGGAATGGCTACCAGAGTGGTGAAAAATGTTTATGAAACGGAATAACATTTTTGTGGTGTATGTTAGGTTGGCAAAAAGACATTATTACTTGTACATTTTTGCACCTCTTATTGATTATTCTTAATTGTAATTAAATATACCTGATGAGGTCTAACAAGACCAAAACAGGCCTGTAGTGTATTATTACAATTTTGTATCAAATTTTCAATTAAAATTTCAATTATGTGCTATTTGTTTTTTGTTTGATTAGGTGCCTACAACTACAGGCATTTTAGATCCGCATCACCAAATAAATTTTGTATACTTGTGATACAAATACGCATGATCCCTTTTCTTTAACACATGACTGGCCTTACAAAATAAGCTTTTAGATAATGCTGAGCTTGTCTCTTAAATCATCATTAATATAATTAGGTTATGAAATAAGACAATTTGGTTGATCATTGTCATAATAATGCCAATACCAAAAATAAAAGTTTGTTGTTGGGCGTTTATCTTGAAAATAAGCTTAATCTTCAGTAATACCAAACCAAAACTTCAAAAACTGGTTGTAATGTGAAAATGTTGACACTTTGCATACCTGTATTATTAAAATACTTCACACAACTAGCAACTAGTGTTGTTTAGCTGATTTAAAACAAAGTACAAATAAAGACAATAAATGCAAAAGACTATTTGTGGTACATTTTGGTAAAATAAAATTAAGTTGTTTTTTGCTTTGAATGTAATTTGTTTAAGTTAAACTTTTAAGCATTCCAATAAACTGCAACATAATTGAAAACAAAATCAAATCAAATTAAAAAACTATTATCTGTTTTGTGTGAATACATACATTTAGGTGTAACCTTATTTTAAATAGTAACAAGGTGATCTGATACAGAAAGTTCAAACCAATTAGTTATAATAGATAAAAAAAAAACTACAAAAAATGCATTAAAGTTCATGATTTATTGTTAGTTACATGTTTTTTTAGGCTATATTCCAAAAAATGTTCAAAAAGTTAATTTGTAGCTTACAAAAATAACAACTGTATTGCAATTGTTTAATTCATTAAAGATATCCAAGATAATAGCCAGTTGATATGCAAAACTTTTTAAAAAAATCTCAATTTGCATTGACAATAATTTTTTACCAAGTAAACCATTTAGATAGAATTATTTAACTAAAATTTTGGTCTAATATGAACAATAAATAAGTTAATCATTAACTTCTATAGCATATTTGAACAGGCAAGTATTGACTGGTATAAATTACCTAATATTTACTGACCACGCTTCAAAAAATTTCCATTGTAATCATTGTTCAACCACTGTTAGAATAGTAAACAAAAGACAAACGAGTAAATTTCAACCAGCTTTGTTCACTTAAAACTATTAAATTTACTTAGGCAAAAAAAAACTTCTGATTTATCAAATTAATGTTTTGTTTGAAAAGCAAAAACTGTTTCTATATGATAAAAGATAAATAAGAAAAAAATTATGTAATTGCAAATTTTGAAGTAATGAGGTTGGTTACCTATATTAGTATTTTGTCCAAGATAAACAATGTAAATGAACAAGAACAGTGAACAAGCAAAGTTGTATAGAAAATCGCAAGCTAAACAAAAAAAGTTTTTTAGAATATACATCCTTAAACACTAACTTATATAAAAAATATTTTTTTAGTTAAAAAGAAATAAATTATAATAAAAAAATATAATGAAAATGCTTTCTTCAAGATTTTTTTGGATCACGGTGATAATGTTAAGTCAAGCATTTGATTTAGGTGAGAATAGAATATTTTAATAATGTTTTACAATGTAATGCTTATTAGAATAAAACATTTTTAGGTTCAGGATTAACTTGTGAACCTCCAAAAATTAAAGTTACCATAAGAACATCAGAACCTGATACTGTAAGTAAACAATTCTTTAAAAATATCAAATGGTTATAAATGAAAATTGATATGACTAAATTACATGTTTTTATTTTGAGCATTATCCAAAATACTATAACTGTTTTGTAATACATCACTTTTATGCAAGTAAAAAGATATAAAAGTGCCAAAGCCCCAATTGTTTCAAACATAACCATAATAAAAAATTTGTTAAGTTGTTTTTAAATAGCATTATTACAAAATTTTCAAGATTGTGTGTAGTCTAGTGGTTAGAGTGCTTGACGGTGGTTCACAAGGTTGTGGATTCAAACCCAAACCTTGCACAGAAAAAAATATCTAACTTGCTTCCACACACTTTAAGAAACTCTTCAGGCATAGTCACAATGAATTGTTTTATGCTAGCATATGATTGATAGCACATGACTTGATATAAAAAAAGGGATGGCCTTAGCTAATAGTACAGAACAATACCAAAGTTAAAAACTTCAGCAATGACCCAGGCAAAAGGAAATCACTTTACAAAAAGTTTCCTTGAGAGTAGTTTAAATATTGGGCTCTGCCAGCCCACAAAGGCAATATGGCCATGCCCAACAGAAGATGAGCATAACAATAAAGTTTTTGTGGTCTAGCAGATCTCAACTCCTAAGATGTCACATCAGCATAGGCACTTGAAATGTGAGAACATTGCAGAGTTTAGCGACAGCAAAAAGCTGTAGTCAAAAAGATGCATCTAAAAAGCTACAGATATCAATATTAGATAACAAATAGGTGATGCAAAGTTAGCCTACTCAGGTGGGAAAAAAAATAAAGATACAGGGTACAGCTAAGAAAAATTTAATAAAAGCATAATTGGTATCAGAAAAAATAATCCATGTAAAAAATAGATCAAACCCAGTAAATTTGAATGTAGAAAAAGATGTATACATGCCAACAAGTGCTTCTATAAACGATAATATAAAACATTGGTTTTCACAATGGTCAATATCAATCCCTAAGAGTCAATTAGACCATCCAAGGAACCATCAAGAAGTCAAGAGGTTAAATGGGGGTCACAGAATGGTATGGCCAACTGGTCAATTATTAAGTGCCAGGACTACTGGAGCAATAAAACCACACAATTCAATCATTAATCATGCAAAAACCATTAGCAATTTTCCAACTTCACGAAATCTTGCAAAAAGTTAACATTTGAATAATTTCAAAACCTAGTTTATTAGAAAACATTTGGGAATTTTAACTCATTTAATTATCAACTGGTTTAAACTTATTAATTAATCATAAATTTAAATATTTAAATATGAATAATTTGTGAAATATTAGGTTGTCTCAGATGAAATGTCACATTTTGAACTGTTTATCCGCAACAAAACATACTTAACTAAAGAAAGTATAGTCGAAGCATTCACACAGTTTATGCCATCTTCAAAGAACGACACACTTTTTTCATTAATAAACTGTGTGAATGCTTTGACTATACTTTCTTTAGTTAAGAATGTTTTGTTGCAGATAAACAGTTCAAAATGCGACATTTCATCTGAGACAACCTAAATAGTAAAATATTGCCAAAACATACAATATATGTATTTATTTATTTCATCTCTATGTTTATCCTCCTGACTTACAAGAAAGTGACGAAGGCGCTACTACATACAGTAAGCAATTACCCTGACCTGCTTCTAGAGATGCCAAGACAGCAGTCTGTTCACTTGAAATTTAATAGAAATATTACTAAAATTTGAACTGCTTGCCAAGACCACCAATCAGGGAAAAGTGCTAAAAAGTGTCTTTCCCAAGGATACAACACAATGGGGCAAGTAGGTTTTGAACCAAGACCATGCCAATCACAATCCCAGTGCTTCAACCACTCAACCATGCTGCTGATATCCCAAAGTGACTTTACAAAAACTGAAATAATAATCAGCAATTTTAAGTATTTGTTAGAATTTTAAAAATAAAAAAGCACTAGATGTTACATATATACAGTGGAATTGATTGTTTGTCAATATTCATTAATAGTAAGGATGTGCCAAGTCAGAATTTTGCCAAAGCTTCAGCTTGTTGTTGCTGTTATTTTGTGAGGATCATTGCTCCCTCTTGATAAATTCTTTTTGCAAAGTATGCAGACAGCTTCACTAACATCCTCATTACTTATTTTGAATCCCATAAGTGATTTTCACCTTGTTTAGAGGCATTATGAATAATGATTAGCTTAGTTCTCCATTTTGCTAAAGCTAAGATCTGAAACATTAATGATCAACATGATGATATTTATACAGTTAAAAAGATGCAATTGTTTATAACAACTATATAATACAGTATACACTTTAGCAATATAATTAATTAGCTACTGACTAATTATAAAACATTATTTACAACAGACATTTTTTAAGCACTCAGACATGCAAGAAGTTTTTAAATTTTATATTAAAACCATAGACAGTTACAAATTGAAAGTTCAGACAGTAATAACATAGCACACACTACTATCGATCTGAAAGTCAGGCATCTTACTGCCATACTGCTTGCTTGGTGTTAGTACAACAGAAGGAAAGATGATACAAGTGGGGCTAACTGTAATCAGTGTAAACAAACATGTTTCAAAACAGATAACACATCACAGTAGCAATAGTATGTGATTTTGTAATAAGCTTTGTATTTGATATAATAAATGAATTATATCAGCTATCAGGTGTAAGGATCTTATAATAATGGAAAATTTCTTGCTGAAGCCAAAGCTTTGGCACATCCTTAATCAATAGATTAAATTTTTGGATTTATAAAAGAATTTTTTATCAATTGTTTATACCAGGGCTTCTTAAACTTTTTTGTTCTGTGACCCTGTTTTAAAAAATAAAATTTTGTGGATATTTAAAATTACGGGCTTTAAGCAAGAATTCTCAAAAATTGGTGTTCTCTAAAAACAAAATAGAGTTTCGATCTCGCACTTTGCAAATTTTCCAAAAATCATAATGATCTCTAGAAAAAAAAGATCTTCACTTTGAATTGATCTTGTTTTTCCATATTTTTCTCTGAAAATCATGCCGTTCTCTAAAAAAAAAAGAAGTTTTTCATTTCAAATCGATCTCCTTTTTCCATATTTTCCTCCCAAAATCATGGTGATCTCTAAAAAAAAGGTCTTTCCTCAAAATTGAACTGCGATTTATCTATTTTTATCGCCAACTTCAGATGTTCTCTAAAAAAAAAGTCCAAACTCAGAATCAAGCTCCAATTTGTCAATTTTTGTTCTTAAATTCTCTGATTTGCCGATTACATGTGCAATAACCATAATTTTTTCCAAAAGTTTCAAGGCACTACTGGGATTTTCAAAGTTTTGCAGCACAAAGCACAAAATGCCAATTTGTTTTGCAACCCCAAAATTATTTTAGGCAATCCCATTTGGGGTTGTGACCCATAGTTTAAGAAGCCCTGGTTTATATCAATGATTTGAAAAGGCTAGAATTGTACCATTATTGAAGTTGATTTCATGTGTTAAATGGTTAACTTTTATAACAAAATACCAAGTAGAAAACATTTTTACTTTAAATTAAGAGAAACAAAATCAATCTTATCCGGCCTATAACATTGCAATACACTTGCACATAACATACTATTTTGTATTATTTAAAGTAATTCTTCTCAACTCCTGGCTTAAGGCGTGTTTACAGCCATTTAGAGTACTTTTTTCGTTCAGCGCAATCTTGGTTTGTTTTATTGATGCTCAAATCCACTCATTTTTTCATTAAAATATGAGTGGATTTGAGCATCAATAAAACAAACCAAGATAGCACTGAAAGAAAAAAGTACTGTAAATGGCTGTAAGCACGCCTTTAGACTTAAAATAGGTAACTGTTTGATTTGTTTGGGTCACTGGCATTGTATTTAAGAAAGCATTTTTATTACTGAACACTAGGATTATTGATAACTTCACCATTTTTTATTTTAAAAAAAGTATGTTTATTTTTGATAGAGTTTTGCATGCTGATAACAAATTTGACATTATTTTTTTTAACAATGTCATCTGTATGTTTCATAAATGTATAAAACTTTCATCAATCAATGCAGAATATATGATTTTTAACATTTTTGATTGTATGCAAACAATTTCAATAGTTTTTCTTTTTTTATATTCTATATCTTATGATTCATCTTTTTAATGTGGTGTTTCCCCATGGATAGAGGTGGCAACACACCTCATAACCATCTTCTTCACTCCCTTCTGGCATTTGATTTCATTGGAAGCATCTTCTTGTTTTAAACCAACTTTCCTAATTTCATTTTTCAACTGTGTTCTCCGAGTCACTTGGTCTTTCAATTCCTTCATATTCTATATCAGGGGTTTTCAAACTGTGGGTCATGACCCCAAATGGGGTCACATAAAAAAATTTGGGGGTTGCAATCAAAACTAAAAAAAGTAAAGTGTCTTTACACCATTGTTGAATCATAAAACAGTAAGGTGGTGTGATCAGAAGGTGAGTGATTTTTTTACAATAATATTTATTGACAATCAAAATTAGAAAAAGTGAAGTGTCTTTACACCATTGTTGCATCATAAAATAGTAAGGTGGTGTGATCAGAAGGTGAGTCTTGTGGCATAATCAAGAGCACAGCCAGAAACAAAAGCAAAAAAATTACTTACTGAGTCTAAAGCTATGACTGATTTTTATAGATGAATGCGAAAAAATTAAATTATTTATTTGTCTTAATAAGGTAGCTGTGAAAGAATATAGAGCAATTTTTCCATCTTATTAAATGTGCTTGATAATGTTTATTAAATAAAGTCTGTTTTTGAAATTTTGTTAATTCACTTTAGGTTATTATTTCCATTTCTCATTGTTATTACATGGTTTTTCATGCACACGTGTTGTTTTCCATAGGAAAAAATTAGCATAAAATTAGCCTACACATATTAGGATCACACAAAAATTTATTTTTTAAAATGGAGTCAAAGCCCTGTTCTACATATATCAAAATATTATATTATAATACTCCATAAATAAGATTTATTCAAATTTTGGACTTTAAGAAGTAATATTAAATCTGGAGTAAAACCATCTGATTGTTTTGATCCAGATTATCAGCTTTCTTCAGAAATGAGGGCAAGCAATTACACTGACCTGCTTCTACAGATACTGAGGTATTACTGTCCAGTTGAAATTTTTATTTTTATTTATAGTTTTATAGAGATATGACTGAAATCTAGGATTGCTTGCCAAGACCACCAAGGAGGGAAAGTGCCAAAAAGTGTCATTCTGAACGACAAACTGAATCTTATGAGTAGGTTTGGAATCAAGACTATGTCAATTACAATCATGGTGCTTTTAACCATTTAATCACACTGCCAACAATACTTAAATAATATTTGACAACACTCAAAGATAGCTGCTTCATCATCCTTGTAGTTGTAATATGACAATGCAAATATTCACAGAATTTAAATGTAGTCAGCAAAAACACATCTCTAAGCTTTTCATCTGACACTTGTCAAGTGATAAATGCCAAAATGAAGAAAAAAATTCAATTAATTGTCCAATAAATCTGAGCAAAGATGATTGAATGTTTGAGAAAGCTGTCAAAACGTGTAATCAGCACAAGATTTTTAAGTATCAAACAAACTTTTTTTTTTGACAACATAAATTTGGCTTGCATGATTTGATGTAAATAGCTTTTAAAGCAGATAAACAAAAAGACAAACAGCGAAACGAAAGAATAGTAAATTTTTTTATCACTGTAGTTTTGGGTGCACATAGGGCTATTGAAAAAGTGTTGACCGATTGCAGGTTGACGAAACATGACTGGGGTTGAAGATTTGCCAAAACAAGTGGAGGTATTGTAAGAGTTCAGAATTTTGCCAGTTCAAATAAATTTTGGCACATGTTGATAAATTTTGTCCTGTAATCATTGAGAGGTATGGCCTACATACCAACTATCATAGTGGCACAAAAAATTATAAACTAAATTGCTTAAAAGCAAAGCAGGCAATACATCCTTTTTAATTGCAGGAAGAAGTAGGCAAGATGTAAAAATAACACATTGTTCTACAGCAAAAAAGCATTTTTCCAAACTAACTTTGATTTTACTTTCATGTCTAACTGAAGGAGTTCCTAATCAGGGCAGATGAAGATAGACAGGGCTTTATTCACCAAATGTGAAATAGGTGATGTAAAATCTTTTAACTTATGAGCAATAGTTTTCTCAATGATGTGGTTGGGGTAGCCATTTATTAGCATTGAAAAATTTTTCTAAATTCAGTTTGCAAGTCAAGCAGATCATTACGGCTTGATGTACAAATGTGGAAATTAAACTATTTTTTCTTTTTCCAGGGCTAAATGATTTCAAGTTCAGGTATTGTCCTGTAAATGTGGGTTTATGGTAAACAGATGTAATAAGTTTAGAGCCCACTTTTTCTACATGTAAATCAAGAAAAAGAAGAGACTGATTAACTTCTTTTTTAAACATAAACGACAAAGAAGGGTGCAAGGAATTTAATTGTAATCATTTCTGCTATCAAAGATATCAAAAGTATTGTACATCAGTGGTTTTTTCACTGTTGCAAACAATAAAGATTCATAACAACCAACTAAAACATTGGCTAGTGCAGGACCCAAGGGGGAGCCCATGGCTACACCACTTATTTATTGGTACAAGAGGTTGTTGAAGAAACTAAATTCAACAGATTTAGTTGCTATTTGCATAAGTTCAATAAAAACTTCATGCAAAAAAGGAGCTATAAGGTCACTGCCATAAAGGGCATCAGGACAAATATTAATAATCTCTGCCAGGCAAACATTAGTGAAAAGACTGGATATATCAAAAGAGCAAAAGAAAGAAGGGGGTAAATCAAGGAGGTCTTTTTATTTACCTGCTGCAGAAGCCATTTACATCAAATCATGCAAGCCAAATTTATGCTGCCAAAAAGTTAATTACAACTTGAAAATCTTGTGCTGATTATGCATTTTGACACTTTTCTCAAACATGCAATCATCTTTGTTCAATTTTATTAGACAATCAATTGAGTTTTTTTCCTTCATTCTGACATTTATCTCCTGACAAGTGTCAGATGAAAAGCTTAGAGATTTGTTTTTTTGCTAGCTATATTCAAATTCTGTACCACAAACCACTTGTTGGGTACAGATAAATGCTGGTGTAAAAGCGGTAATGACTCATCAGCCATTTTTGCTAAAGTAAAGAAACAATGCAATTTCCTTTGTGGCAGCAGTTACCCACTACTTGCAGCCATGCCTTCACATTTGTCTTTTTTTTGCCTGTTCTTGTCATATCTTCTTGAACAACCTCCATTCATCATTTCTTAGGTCTTCCTTTTTTTTTACCTTTCACATAAGTTTCATAGCCATTGCTGGAGCTTTTTTTTGTTTATTCTTTTAACATGCCCGAACCCAAACAAAATTATAAGGGCCAGTGACTACAAAAATAAAACATAGATGTAAAGGATATAAGGATGTTGCAAGTGGGCAATGCAAGAAAAGTTTGTTAATAAAGTTTAAAATCAATTGCATTTTATTGGGATTGTATTGAGTGATATGTGAAAAAAATATTACAAGTGAAAGTTGAAAGCAAGGTGTTTCAAAAGTTTGCTAGTGTGAAATTAATTGAGAAATTCTGAGAAGTTCAAAATTAAAGTAGTTTGGACAAATTGAAATGATGAGCAAAAAGCTTCAGTGATGCTTATGAAGATTATAATGAGAGGAAGAAGACCATAGAAATGATGGTTTGACATTGTGAAGAAGATATAAAGGAAGTGAAACATGAAAAAGCACAGAAAAAACAGGAAGGAACTGCATGCAACAACTAACCTCTGCCTATAGGAAAAATATGTGATATATCATACAATTGAGAAAAACAGATGAATTTAAACTGCTTTTGTCAACCATTTTCTTTCGACTTGCAAGAATATTTCAGAAAATGTGATCAATTTAACCAGCTTTTGGAGATGCTAAGATATTGCTCCCCAATAAAAAGTTGTTTGCTTTATTTTTTAAAACCTTTATATATATATATATATATATAAAATTAAAAACACTACAACAAAAAGGTTAAAACCACGACTGTCTGTTTTATCTTATAGAATCGTCAGGTGGTTACTTATTCAAATAGAATAATTATTAATTTAATAATTTTTGTTGTAGTGTTTTTAATTTAAATAAATTGCTCTAACCTGGTTATTGAGCACTGTACCAGCATTGAGAGACAATTTGGATATATATATATAGCCTATAATTTAAAGCTGATTGCCAAAGAAAGAAAGTGGCTTTCCTATCAATACAATAAACAATAAGAGCAAGAGTTAAACAAAGCTGATTTGGTGCTGAGGACTTATTGCCCAAGAATTCATTACATGCAAAACTCAGTACCTGACATCTGATTTTTAATCCAAGCAAATACAAAATTTCTTTGTCTTTGTTGATTTCCAAGATTGACTGACTAGTAAATAAATTTAAAAAAGTACAAAAAATTTTATTTTTCCATATTGTAATCAAGGTGTAATTGTGATAAAAACAGCAAAAAAAATTTTGTTTGTGGTGGGAAGGTGGAATTATCCATAAGTTGTTTTATTAATTTATTCATTCACCCTTTAATATTTATTTTCCTCTTTGTATGGCTAATACGTAATAATTACAAGGTAAGTTTAAATAATTGTTTGATTAAATAAAGCTTTACATAATTAATAGCTGCTTTTATCTATTGATTTTAGATTGATGAATATGAACAATTTCTATTTCAAGGAATAATGGCTTACTCCATAAGAAAATACTGTGGTACAACTAATTATGAATGCCCTGCAGAAGCAAACCTTATCAAGTAAAGTTGCAAAATGCTTTAGATAAAAGTATAACATGTTTAAATAAAAAATTGTATATTGCTTTTTTTGAATCTGCCAATTTTATCACATTTTTGATTTAATAGAAATGATTGCAAACTTAAAGGACCCTATTTTATAAAGAAAAATATTGGCAGATGCACCTAAATTGAAACTACCTGGCAAAAAATTGCAATGTTTAAAATTCATTTGTTCTTCTGGTAGAATCAGAGGCAAGTAAAACTTTAACAAATAACAAAAGGCGTAATATATTTATTAAAGAAAAACTCAACACAACGTTTTGTCCGTTACATTGAGTGGACTTTATTAGGTGAAAACAAAATACAATGCACAATGTATGTAAAAACCAAGAAGTTAAAAAAAATACAAACTAATAAACACAAGGTGAGAGGCAAACATACATAACAATTTAATAACTACTTTGTGCAACAGAAACAAATTTAACAGGTTGAAAACCCACATTTATTGTGAGATTTTTTATACTACTATATATTTTTGCAAAAACATTCCAATCTTTACCATTTATTGAATTTTTTGTATTATTGATATATAATGATTCTAAAAATTTTCGTTTATCATAATCAATGTTATAATTCATTATTCAATGCTATAATTCATTATTTCAAAATTCCCAAAATCAATCCTATGTTTACAATGTAAACAATGATTTTGGGAATTTTGAAATAATGAACTATAACATTGATTATGATAAATGAAAATTTTTAGAATCATTATATACCAATAATACAAAAAATTCAATAAATAATAAAGATTGGAATGTTTTTCCAAAAATATACAGTAATATAAAAAATCTCACAATAAATGTGGGTCTTCAACCTGTTAAATTTGCTTCTGTTGCATGAAGTAGTTATTAAATTGTTATGTATGTTTGCCTCTCACCTTGTGTTTATTAGTTTATGTTTTTTTTAACTTGTTGGTTTTTACATACATTGTGCATTGTGTTTTGTTTTTACCTGATGAAGTCCACTCAATGTAACGGACAAAACATCGTGTTGAGTTTTTCTTTAATAAATATATTAATATTATGCCATCTGTTATTTGTTGAAGTTTTACTTGCCTCTGATTCTACCAGAAGAACAAATGAATTTTAAACTAAGTAATATCCCTGGTAACAGTGTTTATACAGACGAAATCGGTTAATCGGGTACTGCTTAAACGGGTAAATCGGTTTATAGACTCAAAATCCGAAATCCCAAACCAAATCCTATCTAATGTTAAATAAAACAACCGGTTAATAGACTCACACTTATCGGATAATAGGGTCATTTTTCGCTCAACTCGCGGTATGTGTTTCTTTGGCCAGACATCAGAAATCAAGAGAAACGAATCGCAAGACAAAGTAAAACATGTCATTAATCTTTTTTCTTTGGCCAGATGCCCAAATGCGTGGGAAACGATCGTGAGACCAGGCTTGCCGCCTGCCACAAAGCGAACTCCTCTCTGTTTCTTGCGGATTTGTAATTGTCTGCGTCTTTAAGTAAACAAAAGATAAAGCGACAGGCGTGCGCGCAGCAGTGTGGTTGAAACAAAAACAACAAACTGTAGTCACATCGCACTTTAAACTTCTACCATTGCATGGTTGGAGTCTCGTTAATGCAAAACGTTAGACAAAAGGAATTAAACACACAACACTGCATGAAGCAAAGTTAATTTCCCAACGCGCCAAGTTGTTGTTAGATATGCAGTACGTAAAAATGTTAAAGGGAGGTACGAAGAAAGTGTGTGGTCCCCGTAAATTAAAGTTTTTAAAAATAAGTTTCGTTCCTCACAAACGGTGGTGTTCTCAAAGAAAACATCATAATTTAATTTAAACTGTACAGAAATGGAGACGGTTAGGTTTGCAAAAACAAACCAGTTCACGTATATTTTAAACGGTATTAGGATCGCATGACGCAGTTCTAGAGCCCATTGCTACCAAGTAATATAATGGTGTTCCCTTAGAATGACGCACGCTCCCGACAAACCTATTTTTGGACTATAACGGTTAAAGGGGTCAATCAGTTAAAAGGGTCAAAACGTCTGGCAAATGGGTGACCCCATTAACCGATTTCATCTGTATTAAAAAATTACAATAACAATCAAATGGCTAGTTTTGTTTTTTATATAACTGGCAATAAGGATTTTGAAAATGAAATCATTTATGCTTAAACTGCAAATTAAAGTGCTAAGAAATATCTTAAATGTACATGTATCACAATTAAGATTGAATAGACATGAATGCTTTAAAAGTTCTCAACAACAAAATTAGAGATAAATTATAAATCCTATAAAATAAAAATAAATCAACTACTGGCATGTTACAACTGAATTAATTAATCATTTCTTTAAAATATATAAGTTTTGGCTTGTTTGAAGCTTTTCTCAGATAAAAATTTCAATTATAATATCTTTAAATGCAAACTAAAAACGTTAAATTAGCTAAAACATATGGGTCTCTTTAAGAAGTCACCATAAGCAATTTTTTCACTAAAACTAACAAGGAATTCCCCTTTCAGCACGAGGATGAAATAAGAAACAAACCAAGTCATAAAGGATCTTTCAAGAAGTGACAGTAACGGCAAGGAAATCTGATTTAGTTTGACGAACAAAAATTGCTTACAATGACTTCCAGAATACACCTAAACATATTATGATAAAGCATGAACAAACTGCAATCAATTCAGAATTCAGATCTGCTGATTGCTACTGGCTGCACAAAGATAACAATATTCAACAGCTACATGCCAAAACCAGTCTGCTATAAATGGGAACACATCCCAAGCTTCATGCTACTCAAACAAGTGTCACAACCAGAAGTGCACGCAACATATCAGTAGTCACCCCAAAACATTTCTTGTATGAACTTTTACTTTTGATCTGTTTAAAAAGGTTTTTTGTCATCGTAGTAGTTGTAATATGACCAGCAAAATCAAGATTAATTCAAGCTAATAAACTAAGATTAACTCTACAGATTATTATTATTATATGTGACACACAATGGCACCAGAACCAACATTCAGTGATGCACTTACAAGTGAGATAGATAGATATAAAACATGTTTATTACAATTGCTACTGTGATGGTTTTTCTTAGCTGAGGTGCCAAATCTCTGCTGCTGCATCAGTTGGCCTTGTGCCAAACGTGACAAAAGGAAGCAAGTAGCTTTGTGTAAATGTATGGATCATGTACAGTAGATAATGGGAGAAATATGATACAAATTTTGATTTAACTCTGATTTAAATAATTGCTAAAAGCAAACAGCAGTACGTATACATACCACACCTTAGGAAACTTCTTAAATAAGAATACGAGGGCTGTTTGAAAAGTAACGGGACTGTGTAAATAATTATTTTATTTGAAATGCCACGTAAAAATTACAACTTGTCCCCTTCAAAGTAATCTCCTTGAGCTCAAATGCACTTTTCTAATCTCTGCTGCCATGCTTCTATGCACTTCTGGAAAGATTCCATTGGGATCACTCGTAGTTCCTTCGTTACGGCTGTTGTTATGGCTTTTGAGTCTTGAAAACGGGTTCCTTTAATGACTCCCTTGAGCTTAGGAAACAAGAAAAAATCACAGGGAGCCAGATCTGGCGAGTAGGGTGGTTGCTCCAGCACGGCAATGTTATTTTCTGCAAGAAATTGTCATATGCTTAAGGCATTGTGAGCAGGAGCATTGTCATGATGAAGCAGCCATGACTTTGTCTCCCACAATTCTCTTCTTTTCTCCCTTACCGAACGCATCAAACGTCACAAGATGTCTTTGTAAACATTCTGGTTAATGGTTTGGCCCTGTGGCAAGAATTCTAGATGAACAATTCCATGAACATCAAAGAAAACAATCAGCATCACCTTAATTTTGGACTTGAACAGCCTTGCTTTCTTGGGTCTTGGTGAGGATGCACTCTTCCATTCAAGGCTCTGCCGTTTGGTGAGTGGATCGTACTCGAAGATCCACAACTCATCACCGGTAACAACTCTACTCAGCAGATCTGGTGTAATTTCAAGTTGTTTCAGGATGTCTTGACACACTTGCACACGATTTTCCTTTTGCCCATCATTCAGCAACCTTGGTACCATTTTCACACAAACCTTCCTCATCCCCAGATCTTCTGTAATGATCCTCCACACCCTCTCACTATTCATGCTCAACTCATCTGCTATCATTCTAACAGTAAGGCGGCGGTCACTGCACACTTTTTCTCTCACACACTCAACATTTTCGTTTGTTCTGCTTGTTGTTGGCCTTCCACTCTTAGGATCATCTTCCACATCCTCTCTTCCCTCTCTGAACCTCTTGTGCCACTCAAAAATCCGAGTTCTTGACATCGTAGCATCTCCGTAAACTTCTTGGAGCAAATTGAATGTTTCAGTTGGAGTTTTCCAAGTCGAACGAGAAACTTCAAGTTGATTCTTTGTTCAATGCTCATTATTTGTTGACAAAAGAAAAAAAAAGAAAAAAATATTTACTAAATAAATTATCCCAAAACGAACTATAGTAAAGCGCCTTTCAAGAAAAGCCTGTAAAAAAGCATATGGTTGTCACAGAATGCTGAAACTACATTTTTACAACCACAAGACATTGCGCCATCTTAAAAAACAAAGCTTTTATCACTGTTGCAAGTGTTGTTTGTGCAAAGCATACAGTCCCGATACTTTTCAAACACACCTCGTAATGTGCCCATCACAAAACAGAAAACTTAATACAAGATAACATTTCTCAACAAGCAATGCTCAAGAACTTTAAGATTGGAATTGAATTTTAAATAAAATTTAAAAATTGTGATTGTTGTTGTTACAAACATGACAGATTGACACAATTGAAATGCAGTTTCATTCAGTTTAACTGGACAGCAATATCTCAGCATCTCCAAAGGCTGGTCTCAGTAATTGTTTAACCCCAAGTAATGCCTCTGTTGTTTTTTGCAAGTCAGGGGGATAAAGACTGATGATAATAATAATAATAATAATGATATATATATTTAATTTGTTATAGATTTCGGTTAATTTCAAACCTTTATACTTTAATTGTTTTGTGTAGCATAATTATGGATGTTCAGCTTAATTATTTGGTACAACAAAATATGGTTTTGTTGCAATTATTTGGATAGCCAAAAATGTAATTTTATATTTTCACATGAAATACAACTGTAGTTATTATACTAGTTATAGAATTTTGTTTCAAACGTAAAATTTAAATTTTTCATGCACTATTTCTATGTAGCTTTCAACAAGTTTTCAAATTTCAGATCCTGTCTTTCGTACAGATGTGGCTTTGCCATTGTCACACATTGTAATTAGTGATGGCTTTAATAGGGTGCGAACGGCGTGGCCACATTAGACCCCCTTAAAATACATCAAAAACTGGCCCTCCAAACACAAAAATTGCTTATTTCTTCATAGTAGCACCAGGACATCAAAGGCATGTCAAATAGAAAAAAAAATTTTTTTGAAGATTCTGCTCCTTAGGTTGTTGTGACTTGTGCTTGTGGAAATGTGGAAGTACAGATTTTTCTTAGAGGTCACAATGTATTGAGGCAGTAGAAAGTGCCTCTCCATGCTTTGGATCACCAAATAGTGCCCCCTAAATTGAAAATGGCTTCAGCTACCTTTTTTTAGTACACTAAATGATCCCCTAACCCTAACCCTCTTATGTTTTTTGAACCAGGCCCTCTTTTTGTAAGGCCATTACTGATCGTAATATATAGAGTTTAAATTTCTGTTTTAATTATACTAAATTAAATTGTCTCTAATATTGTAATAGTTTTGTTTTGTTTTTATTTCTATTTTAATCAGTGGCATACGCAAAAATATTTTCATGAGGGGGGAGGTTTATGAACCAGAAGCACGATTACTATCGGGTAATCCCGGTCATGGGCAGAACACTCTTTCAAATTTATGTTCAAAAGTAAAGTAGGCTTATGCCTATTATACTTTTTGAAGCACTTTGCAGTGGCATAAATCTTTTCGCCTAATTGTAAACACCATAACCGTACCTGCCGGGAGGCGGGGAAAAAATATTTGAGCAAAATCAGAATTTTTCAAGCAGCAATATGAAAAATTTTAGGGCAGCGACAGTAATCAAATGCAGGAAATAGTTACCAAATTTAGGTACAGACCTTTTTTGCTCTTCATCCTAGAATCTTAGACAACTTTTTTCTCCTATCCGTAAAGCACTAAAAAATCATGATTCGAGCAAATGTCACAAAATGTCAGCAAACCTTCATCACCCCCTTCAAACTTTTTTGGCTAGTACACCCATGGTAAACCCAACTATTAAATATGGGTTCCTTTAAAATGTACAGGTCGGTGTGGTCAGCGTGGGGGGCTAGGTTGGCCAGGTTGACTAGGTTAGTTATATGTATATATAATATTTATTTATTGTTGAAACTGGCTGTGTTTGTAATGTAAATAAGTAAAGCAATAATAATCACTCAGTTTTGATAAGTTGGCTAGTTTGGCTATATAAGATATTTAAATTTTGTTGAAACCGACTGTATTTGTAAGCTAATGCAGTGGTGTATCGTGACTTTTCAGGTCAGGCATGCAATGATGAAATGATGATGTCATCAGTCTCAAAATTTAGCTCAATTTTAATATTTGATAAAACAAGCAATTTTTAAAATTTTGCAATTTATAGTCCTAGTAAATACACTAAGTTTTTTCATTAGTTAATGAAAGGTAAAAACAATATTTTCTACTTTCTAGGGTTTCTCAATAATCACAAATATAAAATGTTTTTCCTGTATCAAAGTAGGCAAAAGTGCTGAGTAAGTTTGCTTTTTTCTATAATTTTTACTCAAACTCTCACTTCAGCACCTATCATCTGAAAGATGGGCGTAGGTAAAGAATACAGACCCCCCTTGCAAAAATAATTTAAAATAACAAAAATAAAATTATTTTATTTTTGTTTTATTCAAGTTTTTATATAAGTTATTTTTATATTTATAGGGTTAGGGTTAGGGTTAGGGTTAGAGCTAACCCTAACCCTAACCCTAACCCATAATCACGGGGGTCCGTATTCTTTACCTACGCCGAAAGATGATTAAGAGAAAAAGTCATAATAACAAAATCACCTCACTCCTAATTCTCTTGTAGAATGGCCTCTTAGACAGCAAGAAAATTTCTATGAGCGAGAAAAACTCACAATTAAAAAGCACATTAACAGACAGTTAATAGCAAACAAAATATAATTTGTAAAAAACCATGAGCAGAGGATGTAACTGAAAAAAAAACTTCAATAACTATAATTAACATAACTATTCTTTTACTTAAAAAGTAATTCTGCCCTACGGCGTTTTCCACAAAAGTGAGTTATGACATCATCATAAAAAACTGAGGTACTCATCAGCCTTTTCAACAAAGACTTTTCAATTGACATCAGTGACAGATTAGAAAATCTATTCTGACCCTGAGGTGAGATAAGCATCACTGATGAGCTCTAATAAGAGTGAAACTCGAGTCTGGTGTTTCTCATCTTTATGCAGCTTGTTTAAAAATTAATTCCAAATCCTCATAATTCTTCAAATCAAATATCAATTTGTTAACTTCAAGGAAACCTTCATAAAGCTGTCCTTCATGCATGTACTTATGAAGCTCATGCACATTCTTCTTGCAAAAGTGGTTATGGGAATATAAGACTGCAAGCTCTGTTCTTAGGCATGCAAAATCAAAATGCAAAATCAAAATGAGAACTATAACTCCTTTGTAGAGACTGAAAGGACCTTTCTGGAAACTTAGTTATGTTTTCATATTGATGAAATCGTTTGCAATCAAGGAGTTCCACAAATTCAATATCTTTCACTGACTTAAATCTTTGCTTCATCTGCATTATTATGGTATCAATGATTTCAAAAAAGAGTGTTTTGTACTGCAATTCTGGTTGTAAATTACACCGCACTTTTCTTCAAGTAGGATGACCACACTTGCCCACAACAAAATTCTATATTTCATCAAACTTATTGGTTTTAAGTTCTTCAAGTTTAGTGATGGTGTTTTCAACTTCACATGAACAGAATAAAATATCCATTGATTTCGACTGAAAAATATTGAACAGATATTCAGTGAAAGGAAATATTAGAGCATATATGATCAGTAAAATGTTAAAGTCAAAGCTTGAAAGAGACTGCAAAAACCCTTGGGCTTCATTAATTGACTTATGGTCAAAATTTTGGGGAGATTCGGTGACATGTTCAAACAGCTGGATTAGATCATCATGATTTTCTTTGACTGTTCCAGCTAGCCGTAAAGAGTAATTCCACCTGGTTGGGGCAAGTTTGGGAAATCATTTCTTTACCATATCATCCAGCACTGCAGTTCTTTTAACTGCTAGCTAATTCATTCATTTAATTTCATTTAACTGCTCGTACCCTAGCTAATTGATTTAACTGCTTGCTTAAACTAAAGTGTTAAAGTGCTTTCAAATTAATATGATTTCGAAATACATCTGAATGTGAGTACTGAGTAAACGTAAGCAGTTTGTAGCAAGCGATACTAGATCAGTTCTTCAACAACGTCACGCTCTATAAACATGGGCGTACATGCAATATCAAAATTGCATGCATAGATACGATATCAAACTGCTGAATAATCGGAGATTTAGATTTTAATTTAAGAAAAATTTCGCAAAACAAAAGAAATATTCGGATAAAACAATGTCTGCAATGGAATATGCATCTATAATATTTCTTAGAACTACCGGTAGGTCTCGTAATTCCTTCTAGCAACAGAGTCAAAAAATGCAACTTAGATTTTGCATGCGTGTTTCCAATTTTATTTTGTATTTAGTGATAAGCTCTAGCTGAAGCTGTACTGAATTATCCGAGTTGCAATCGATAAAACGTATTTATGCTGTTATATCAAAAAAATAATCAACATAATATCATCAAAATTTTTATGCTTTGAGAATTTTTTTCAAGATTATTTTTTTATTTTTTTTATATAATTATTTTTTTATAAAATTTCTAGGCATGCAATGCATGCCTTGCATGTGTAGCGATCGCCACATTTTCACGCTTGACATAATTGTATTTTTTTGTTCGTTTATTCATTTTTTCTTTTTGGATAAAAAAACGAGAGAGTCTTTGTTAAGTAAAAAAGTTCTTGTTCTGTTGGCTTTAAAAATAAAAAAGATCTGTAAAAGTTTGTGAAATTTACATGTAGCTAGATACTGTATATATAAATCTTCTAACCGCTACATATTGGTGACCCCGAGTGTAGATCTTGGATTTCAAGAATTTAAAGTTTGAAAAACTCAAGTCCTCAACAATCTACCATAAAAGAAAAAGTAATAATGCTCAGCTTAATATCACTTTATGTAATACTTATGCATATAGCAATTATATTTCTTGCATTTTATTATTTGTACGCAAAATATTTCCGGTTTTCTAATAATCAAAATGAAACTAGTGAAGACTTGCATAACACTAGTACAGTTCCGCCATCTTGTTTTCAACGAACTAATAGCAGCCATAGTGACGTCACAATCAATGATAGTTATCAAGTTATATTAGAGAGCTTGTCTCAACTTAATAAAAATGTGTCTTTAAATCTACCAGCGTTCTGGGAAAAAGAACCCATCGCTTGGTTTAAATGTGTGGATGTTTTTTTTTACTTCTCAGCGTATTTGTAAGCAAAGACATTTCGCCATGTTCGATCATGTGCTTAAACGTTTACCGCCTAAATATTTGGCGCCATTAAGTGATGTTATTACAGAGTCTTCGCAATCTATTAATCCTTACAACATTTTGAAGCGTGCTTTAATATCGCGGTATACCTTATCGGAAGACGCTCAATTAGACAAACTACATAAAATCCAATTAGGTGAAATGTCCCCAATCGAATTTTTAGCAAAGCTTCGGGGTTCTTTGGTAAGTTTTGATCACAATGAACCTACTTGCAAAAGACTTATAAAAAAGGTTTTCTTTGAGGGTATGCCCGTAATGGTTCGTCAATTACTGTCAGCTTCTGGCGAAACAGACGTTGATTTACTAGCACAAAAAGCCACTGATATTTTATCTGTAAGCCCCGCCAATCCTCCCACAGATGATAAACCGCAATACAAGGTCAATGAGTATTTTAATAAGCAGTTGGGAAAAATGTCGGACGCCGTAGACGAATTAAATCGAAAGCTTGAAAAGTTTACCTCCGACCAGCGTAATAAAGGTTCCGCACTCACATCAACAATTTCTAAGAATGAATTATGTCTTTTAACAACAAATGCTTCATTTAAAGCTCTTTTGTTAATTAAGTAGCCTTAAAAAAGGCTGTTTTGAAAACTCGAACGTTTTCGTCTAGCTCTCTTCAGGAGGTTTCGCTAGAATGAATTGCAGAACTGAATGTAGTATTTCAAAAGTTTTAAAGCTGATTCTGATTGGCTAAAAATTAAGGTTAATAATAGTTATCATAATAATTGAAAAGTATTAATAAATAAAATCACGTTTCGTCAGCTTAAGAAATTTTTTTGGCAAAAAAAAGGAACAAAATTATGCAAGCTTTGTGTTAAAATTTGGAAATAAAAAGAAAATTTTTACAATTATGCTAACAATTTATGTTTGTAAACAAACTCTTTCTGTCTACACAAATTAGGTTTTCGAAGAGTGATGAAAATTGATTCTAAGACTGATAAGTGGAAATCGGATCGTGCTTTAGAGAGAATAAAAAATTGATTGTCCTTATAGTGAGATGCACATTTTTGGTTATGTAACAAATGGTTTCCAATCGCTGAGTCACAGTGCGGTATTGAATTAGCTAGTTTACCTGTACGTTCTGGTTGTTTACGTTCTTTACTGGTTCTATTCCGAATAGACTTCGGCACATGCTGGCGGATTCTGTCCTGCAAACGTTGAGACGTTCGACCCACGTACCGACTATCACAGTGGCACACGTATTCGTATACGACGTTACTTTGTTGAAAAGTGGGAAGAACGTCTTTATGTATAGCAGGTAAAATTCGTCTGGTGTAAAAGACCACTCGTGGTTGGACCGCTCCAAAACAATTATTAATAGATAATTTTATTTTTCTTTCAAATTTCAGGGAATTTTCGCCAATCCAAGGTAGTTTTACATAGACAGGACATTTTTTGGGGCCTTCTTTAGTGTTTTGTTGGAAACGTAAAAGTTTTTTAGAAATTCCTCGAATCAATATTCGCTCTATTCTTGTACAAAATGGTTATCCAGAATTCCTTATTGATTCGAGAATTTCTAAAAAACTTTTACGTTTCCAACAAAACACTAAAGAAGGCCCCAAAAAATGTCCTGTCTATGTAAAACTACCTTGGATTGGCGAAAATTCCCTGAAATTTGAAAGAAAAATAAAATTATCTATTAATAATTGTTTTGGAGCGGTCCAACCACGAGTGGTCTTTTACACCAGACGAATTTTACCTGCTATACATAAAGACGTTCTTCCCACTTTTCAACAAAGTAACGTCGTATACGAATACGTGTGCCACTGTGATAGTCGGTACGTGGGTCGAACGTCTCAACGTTTGCAGGACAGAATCCGCCAGCATGTGCCGAAGTCTATTCGGAATAGAACCAGTAAAGAACGTAAACAACCAGAACGTACAGGTAAACTAGCTAATTCAATACCGCACTGTGACTCAGCGATTGGAAACCATTTGTTACATAACCAAAAATGTGCATCTCACTATAAGGACAATCAATTTTTTATTCTCTCTAAAGCACGATCCGATTTCCACTTATCAGTCTTAGAATCAATTTTCATCACTCTTCGAAAACCAAATTTGTGTAGACAGAAAGAGTTTGTTTACAAACATAAATTGTTAGCATAATTGTAAAAATTTTCTTTTTATTTCCAAATTTTAACACAAAGCTTGCATAATTTTGTTCCTTTTTTTGCCAAAAAAAATTTCTTAAGCTGATGAAACGTGATTTTATTTATTAATACTTTTCAATTATTATGATAACTATTATTAACCTTAATTTTTAGCCAATCAGAATCAGCTTTAAAACTTTTGAAATACTACATTCAGTTCTGCAATTCATTCTAGCGAAACCTCCTGAAGAGAGCTAGACGAAAACGTTCGAGTTTTCAAAACAGCCTTTTTTAAGGCTACTTAATTAACAAAAGAGCTTTAAATGAAGCATTTGTTGTTAAAAGCTATTTTAAAGTTTTGTACCAACAAAAAACTTTTTAAATGAATTATGTTTTTACCACAACCGTTATGGCAATCGACCTCATAAATGCATATCCCCTTGCTCTTGGCATGCAAATGATGCAATGTCTCATTCTCAAAAGAATCATTTAAACTGATAGCTCCGGTAAAGAAAGGCGACTTTACCGGAGGAAATAATGAGTGCTCAACTCTTACATCGCAACTACTGTAGCCTACATAAAATGTTCCATTACTAATTTGAAGTTTTTGATTGATACGGGCAGTTCTTGTTCTGTAATTCCTGTGGACCCTAATTCTCGAGATCATCCGTAGGATTATTTGTCTGCTGTTAATGGAAGCTCTGTCCCTACGTTTGGTTGCAAAAATATTACTATTGACCTGGGAGGTCCGGTGCCTTTAACTGGGAATTTTGCATTGCTGAGACGTTAAAACCCATCATTGAAATAGATTTTTTATCGCACTTTGATATCAAGATTGATCCTAGAAGAGGAAGATTGATATTTCCCGAACACACACCGCAATCTGCAAATATTAAATCATTCTGCTGGTTTCATCGACGTTTTGGTCCTCATGCACAAAAGTGTCGTGATCCTTGTTCTTTTTTATCTAATACTGAACTTAAGCCTAGTTTGCGTAATGACGAACCTCCAGTTTACAACTTAGGAGATTATGAGTTTCTGAAAGCTGAATTTCCCGAGGTGTTCTCTGTTTCGAACTTAAGGCTTCCTCCAAAACATGATATCGTTCACTACATTGAAACAACCGGTCCACCCATCAAACAGCGGCCACACCATCTTTCTCCCGAAAAACTTGCTGTTTTAAGAAAGGAATTAAGTCAGCTTGAGGAGTTGGGAATAATTAGACCCAGTTCCTCCCCGTGGGGATCTCCAGTTCATATGGTAAAAAAATCTAACGGATCTTGGCGAGTAGTAGGAGATTATCGGCGTCTGAATCAAGTAACCGTCAAGGACTCTTATTCCATTCCTTTCCTTCATGACTTTACCGAAAATATATCCGGCTCCACAATATTTTCCAGCATCGATTTGTTTAAATCATATCACCAAATTCATATTCACTCAGAACATATTGCCAAAACCGCAATTTGCACTCCGGCCGGAAATTTGAAATTTTTAAAGATGTCTATGGGCCTAACTAACGCTGGCCAAACATTCCAACGCTTTATGAACTCTCTATTTCAAGACTTGTCATTTGTCTTTGTCTATATAGATGACATATTAATATTTTCGTCCTCCATTGAAGAACACCGAGCCCCCATCTTCGGCAAGTATTTGAGCGTCTACAACGTAACGAATTAATCATCAATGCAGCTAAGTGCTTATTCGGCCAAAATTGGCTACGCTTTTTAGGGCATATCGTTTCGGACAAAGGTATCGCCCCTGTTGCATGTAAGGTTGATGCCATAAATTCTTTTTCGACCCCACAGAACGCCCAGTCTTTACGGCGATTTCTGGGCATGGTCAATTTTTATAGAAAGTTCATTCCTCAATGCGCAAAAATTTTGGCCCCTTTAAATTCCCTCCTCCAGGGGATTCCTGCCGGTCGCAATGCAAATCTTTCTTGGAACGAGGAGGCATCGACTGCGTTTGAGGACATAAAAGTAGCTCTGAGTAATGCAACACTACTAAATTATCCTCAGCACGACAGTCCGACAGCATTATTTGTGGACGCAAGCGATAAATTCTGTGGTGCTGTACTTAGTCAGATTGACAGTAGTGGTTCGCACAGACCATTGGAGTACTTTTCAGCCGCCTTTTCTGATGCCCAAAAATGGTACAGTACTTTTGATAAAGAATTATTGGCAGCTTATTTGGCAGTACATCATTTCACATATTTCTTAGAGGGCCGTCCGTTTACTCTTTACACGGACCACAAACCATTAGTTGGTGCTATATCTAGAAAAAAAACTCCTTTAAGTAACAGGCAAGCTCGACACCTATCGTTTATCTCAGAATTCACAACTGATGTTAGACATATTGAAGGAAAAAACAACGTAATTGCCGATTGCTTGAGCCGTCCTGAAATCACTGCTGCTCTTTTGCCTTCTTTCACAGATTATACCGAGCTGGTTTTAGCACAGAGGGACGATCCATCGATTCGCGAGCTCTCTCAATCGATGACTTCATTAAAACTATGTGAACGTGCGATTCTTAATTCAGGCCTTTTGTTACTTGGAGACACTAGTACGGGAAATTTTCGCCCCATCATTCCAAATTCATTACGAACCACAATTTTTGAGCGCATGCACAACCTTTCCCACCCAGGCATTAAAGCTACTCAAAAACTCATCGGAGAGCGATTTGTGTGGCCGAATATGAGACGGGATATTGCTGAAAAGTGCCGTACCTGCATTTCTTGCCAACAAACGAAAATTACCCGACATCAAGTTACACCCTTACAGCATTTCAGAACCCCAGATGCCAGATTTCACATATACACGTCGATATCGTCGGTCCTCTTCCCGATTCTTCTGGTTACAAATATTTACTGACAGTTGTAGACAGATTTACGCGTTGGCCGGAGGCCATACCCATGAAGGATATCACTGCGCAATCTTGTGCAGATTCTTTTCTCTTGCATTGGGTGGCCCGTTTTGGATCTCCTACAATAATCACTACAGATAGAGAGGCCCGATTTACGTCTCTCCTTTGGACAGAAATGTGCCAATTTTTGAGTTCGAAATTATGTCACACAACAGCTTTCCATCCGGCTGCAAACGGATTAAACAAGCGATTCAATCGCAGTCTCAAAGTTGCATTGAAATGTCAATCTTCTCCCAATCTTTGGTATCGAAACTTGAGTCTTGTACTCTTAGGCTTGCGATCGGCCATAAAAGAGGATATGGGGTGCGCTGCAGTTGAAATGGCTTTAGGGACTTCTATACGACTCCCCGGGGAATATTTTGAAAATTCGACTCCCGTAGAGTTGTCCGAGGAAAACACAGTCCAACCAACTTCACAGTATGCTAAGACACTTTGTTCTTTCATGAACTCATTACGTTATACTGTACCACGTCATCCTAAAAAACAACAAACTTATGTCGACCCACTTCTTTTCCGGTGTTCCCAAGTATTTGTTCGCATTGACAGTGTAAAATCTCCGTTGCAACGACCTTATTCGGGACCTCATTTTGTACTTGAACGACACGATAAATATTTTGTCATCGAAAAAGACGGTCACACTGACACCGTAACAATTGATCGTTTAAAACCGGCCCTTGTTGAGCCTATATCTCCCACTGGCTCCTCAGTCGAGGGGCAAACTTCCGAGACTCTATCTTTTTCGCCCACATCTTCGAGTGAGATTGATAAGATTTTTGCGGAAGACGTAGACGAATTCCCCACTAATCGCCTTTACTCCCGCAAAGGCAGACTGATTACAAAACCTATACGCTATCGGGACTAGTTTTTATTTTTTATTTTTTTCGATGTCTTGTTTGGTTCGACGTTTTAATCACGTGTTGCATTTTGCGTGTTTGCTTGTATAGTATGATTTTTTTTGCCTTTGTCGGTGCATGTAGAATTTTGTAGTATTTTCTATTGCAATCGCTTATTTTTATTTTTTTCTTCTTTCAGTGGTATTTGCCTTATTGCAGCCATACCACTGGGGGGGGGAGATGTGTAGCGATCGCCACATTTTCACGCTTGACATAATTGTATTTTTTTGTTCGTTTATTCATTTTTTCTTTTTGGATAAAAAAAAACGAGAGAGTCTTTGTTAAGTAAAAAAGTTCTTGTACTGTTGGCTTTAAAAATAAAGGAGATCTGTAAAAGTTTGTGAAATTTACATGTAGCTAGATACTGTATATATAAACCTTCTAACCGCTACACATGCATGGAGAATACGCCCCTGGGCTAATGTAAATAGATATAAAAACATTTGGCAAAATATCACTAACATAATCATTTGGAAAAATGTGCGTGGACGAGGTTGGTAAAGTTGATTTGCTTTGATATGTGGGGACCAAGCTAAGGTTGGTAAGTAGCTTGGAAAAGCTTACTAAGTTGATAAGTTTTTTCAAAACTAAAAATTTTATTATTTCTGCTATGTACATTAATTTAGATTAGGCCTACATATACAGTTGAGTCAACAAAATTTTAAATCAACCTCGCCTACCTAGCCAACCACGTCGACCACGCCGATCTGTACATTTTAAAAATACCGTTAAATATCAATAAAAGCTTTCTTGTGCTAAGCTTACTTTTATAATTGAATTTAGTCAGCTCAAGACGAACTCAATTTTTATAATAGCTGCTACCATTAAAGAATGGAGACAACTCACTTATACCAGGGCGTCGAACCGTTTAACTCACTTATACGCCGGGCTCGTGACCAACACGGTCTCGGTTCAAAACCCACTCGCACCATTCTGCTGTGTCCTTGGGAAAGACACTTTACGGCACATTCCCCTGCTTGGTAGTCCTGGCAAGCAGTTCTAAATTACAGTCATATCTCTATTAAAATTACAAGCGGACTGCAATATCTTGGCATCTCCGGAAGCAGGTCGGGGTAATTGCCTATCCTATGTATTAGCGCCTCCGTCGCTTTCCTGCGAGTCAGGAGGATAAATATAGAAATAAAATAAAAATAAATAAATACCAAGGCGTTGAACGTTCCGATTCAGGTTTAGGTTTGGCAAGTTTTATTTTTAATGATTCAGCTCCGGTTCAGCTTTAGCAAATTTATTTTTTCGTGTTCAGTTCCGGTTCAGCTCCGGTTCGGGTTCAGAGAAAACAAATAGCGGTTAATACAATTGTCGACTCATGTTGTCAATCCTTCTAATTTAATAAAATATTTTTATGTTTATTTTTGCAAGCGGAGCCTATAAACCAAGGACTTGGCTTGTAGATCGTGACCATGCATAGACATACCGAAAGATTTGGGAAAGGAGGGCAAAACAATTTTGCCCGCATCATCATTTTACCAGGAAGCCCAAACGTAACAAATATAACTGCCCATGCCCAATGCCCATAACGACCATATCCCCATTGCTACCCATTTTGTACGGCTATGTTTGTAGCCAAATGATAAAAAGTTAAAGACTAAATCTATTCACCGGCATGTTATTTGGGTATAAATTGTAAAACCAACTTTGTATAATGCAACAAAGTTAGATAAATGTGTAATAATAATTTTGCGAGCCCTACAAATGCAATCGCAATTTTTTTGTAATTTCATTTTTATTGTCAAATTTTCAGGCAATTTTCATTAGTGACAAGCAAAGGCGCTAAAGTTTGGAAGCCAGGAAAAATGAAGACCCCCTGGCAAAATTTTTGTCTCCTAAAAAAAACTTTCCTCCCTTCAGCCTCTCTTAAAATTACTTTGCTGTAATCAATTTAAATTTCTTTTATTTTGCCAGGAGAAAGTTTCCAGAAGTTTTCTATTGAATACGCAATACATCAGACATCGCTATATCAGTGAGCACTAATTCTACAACCACAATCTTGTTTAAAATAGCAGTTGCTCTCGAGGCATTAGTGATTTGTTAAGAATCATCACTAGAGTCTTAAAACTGCGCGTTTATCGCAATATCGACACATTGATAGTAGTAAAATGAGGCAAGAGAAGGGGATCTAGGGGGCTTTGCCCTAAACGACGATGTACAAGCTTATCAAAGTTCATTTTTTATACTGATGTGTGTAGCCTAAGCATTGTAGATTTCTTTTAGACTGGCAACTTATCTGCGAATATAACAAATAAGGTGTAGCAATAATAATAGATAATTGATTCCCTACCCCCATCCGTGCGTAGGTCTATGATTTAAATAAGTGAGTAATTGTAAATAAAGTCAAGTTAGTGGTTAGGCTAATTGTCTGAGTTTGAACTATGACAATAAAACTTAAACATAACGCCTTTAACCCTATAACGCTCAACTTTTTTAAAGTGATTAAAAAAATTCTTTTTATGTTTAATTTAACTTATGTTTAATGTGGCTTTCTACCGACTTACGTTTTTTATTGTTTATCGTTTGATTTCAATAGATTTCAACTCAGAAAGACAATCGCGCGGGTATTTTTGTATCTAATACTCGCGGTTTCTGAGATATAGCCGGTTTTTCTTAACGACCTACGAGTACTCCGATGAGCGTTAGGCTATAGGGTTAACAACTACAGTTCAAATAGTTTCTTAAGTAACTCGCGCATGACAGTAAAGTGCCCTGTCTACCTACACATCCCATGGATTGGAAACGTCTCGATGAAGTTCGAAAAGCAGATTACGTCTACTGTAAAACGCTGCTTTTTCTCCGTCGAACCACGTGTTATTTTCAACACCCGACAGCTCCTTCCAGCGATTAAAAAAGACGTGTTGCCTTCCCATCATCACAGCAATGTTATTTACCAGTTTTTATGCCACTGCGATAGTCGGTACGTTGGTCGCACGTCTCAACGGCTAGAAGAGTGAATTAAACAACACGTTCCTAGATCCATCACCAATCCTCGTGCCTCGGCCAACCGCCAAAGTCTTTCCCGCTCTTGCAAGAAAAACACGCCCACAACAATTTCACGAATCCGCCATTGGTCAACATCTTCTTGACAACGCCCAATGCGCCCTTCATTACAGCAACGAAACATTTTCTATTCTCGCTCGAGGTCGCTCTTCGTTTCACCTTTCTGCTCTTGAAGCGACTTTCATTAAATCTCTCAATTCCCTTCTGTGTAAGCAAAAAGAATTCGTCTACTCTTTGAAAATTTCTTAATCTTTTCTCTCATTGGCTACTTCTTTCAGCCAATGAGAACTCTACTTTCCCCCTTTATAACTTAGTTCGGTTTCAATTCTGCTTCATTCTGACGATTTCCCCTGAAGAGTGTCAGATGAAAAGCTTTGGGAAGAAAAATCTTTTACTTTATGCAATCTTAAAATTGTATTTATTCTCCATATTTATTCTCCTGACTCGCATGAAAGGGGCAAAGGCGCTATTTATCTATAACCAGTGGCGTACCGAGAATTTTTGAAAGGAAAGGCATATAATCACAAACAAATATGCTTAGTGGAAAAAAATTTTTAAATTGTAAAAAAAGATCTTCAGTTTAAATCTGTCTCGGTTTGTTGATTTTCCTTTCCAAAAACTAAGTGATCTCTCTAAAAAAAAGAAAAAGGTCTTCACTTCGAATCAGTCTGGGATTTCATAATTTTCGTATCTAAAAATAAATGACTTGTAAAAAAACAAAAAAAAGGAGGTCTACACTTGGAATTTGTCTTGGACTTCTGCAGAAACGAGCGATACAAAGCCCTAAAAATCAACACGTATGGTAATCCTACACTGTTAAAAAAACTGCTGCGTGTTCTTTGATCATTGCAGTCGGCGTTTTTGATGTTTGCAGAATTTTGCAACTTTTCTTTAATGTTTTTTTAACAGTGTACGTAATAGTTATGTCCAAGGGGGGCCCATGGAACTATACCCCCCTAGGTACGCTACTGTCTATAAGGCAAAGATAAATGTAATCACCCCAATCTGCTTCCGTAAATGCCAAGACATTGCTTACCGGTGGAAATTTTTATTTTGGTTTATTAGTTTTTTATTTAGAGATTAAGCAAAACTTAGAACTACTTGCACGACAGCTTTCTCAAGGATACAACAGAATGGCGCGAGTACGTTTTGAACGAAGACTGTGCCGATCACGTTGACATCCATCGAGGTTTTTTTATCCACTCCATCACGCTAACGACAGTAACTGATTGAGATAACGCAGTAACTCATCAAGTCAAATTATTACTTTTGCTTATAATAGCAATACTATTGTTGAACAGAAGCTTTTACTTAGGCCCATACTCTTTCAATTTATAAAAATTAATCTATCACAATTTTAAAACAGTAACATAGGACTAACTTGATACACTTTGTAATATATACCAAAAAATGTAAAGAAAAGGTTAACAGGTGAAAAAGAAAAGCAAACACGAAATATAACGATATTTATGCCAGGCGACTTTTCTTAATCGCGGGCCAAAACCAAACTCAGCAAGGTCTCGGCAGGGCGTATTAAATTTTCACTAAGAATTTTGTTGAAATAAGGTTTGATTTTTAAGCATTTTAAATCATTTTAAATCTTAATTTTGACAGCTCATCACAAAAACAAAATATAACAAATAATAATTTGTCGGCAGCGTGGTCTAGTGGTTAAAGCGCCGGGCTCGTGACCAACACAGTCTCGGTTCAAAACCCACTCGCGCTTTTCTGTTGTGTCCTTGGGAAAGACACTTTACGGCACATTCCCCTGCTGGTGGTCCTGGCAAGCAGTTCTAAATTACAGTCATATCTCTATTAAATTACAAGCGGACAGCAATATCTTGGCATCTCCAGAAGCAGCTCTGAGTAATTGCCTATCCTATGTATTAGCGCCTCCGTCGCTTTCCTGCGAGTCAGGAGGATAAATATAGAGATAAAAAATAATAATAAAAATAAAATTTATTATAGTCACAACACTAATGAGATATTTGGTGCTGTTTTTGCTTGAATATTCATTTTGATCCGGCGTTAAATTGGAAGTGGCAAGAAGCATTTTGCACGTGGCCATCGTTAAGCTTTGTTCTTGACTTTTTCTTGGTGACTTTTATTAACGAAAATAGCTGTGGGCACGCATAAGTGCCGCCAAACATTGATGCCATCTTTTCGGTATGATTGATCAAGTTGGAATATTGTTTGCACTCAAGATTCTTCTTCTTTTTTCGGCTTCTCCCTACTCGGGGTCGCCACAGCACGACAGTAATCTCCATTTCACTCGGTCTACTTCGTCTCCTTCCCTAGCTCCAACCCTTTCCATGTCTTCTCTCACCAAATCCATCCACCTTCTCCTTGGCCTTCCTCTTTTCCTTCTGCCTGGCACCGCCATCTCCATCATCCTTTTCCCCACGTAGTCTTTTTCTCTCCTTTTTACGTGTCCATACCAACGTGGCCTTGCATTCCGAAGTTTGTCTCCCAGCTTTGCAATTTTCGCAGTCCCTCTTACGTATTCGTTTCTTATCTTGTCCTTTCTTGTCACTCCCAGTGCCCATCTCACCATTTTCAACTCTGCATCTTCCATTTTTCCCACCTGTCTTTCCGTCACTGCCACCGTTTCCATTCCAAAAAGCATGGTTGGTCTAACAACACTCTTGTACATTTTACCTTTAATCTTTGCTGATAACTTCCTGTCGCACAGAACTCCAGACACCTTCCTCCAACTCATGCTTGGATCCTTCTTGGATCCTTCTCCTTACTTCTTCTTCACATCTTCCATCATTACTAACTGTTGAACCCAGGTATTTGAAGTTTTTTGCTCTCTTTACCTTTTCTCCTTGCAGCTTCAACTCTTCTCTATCATCCACACCCCCAACCCTCAAATACTCTGTCTTGCCCCGGCTCACTTTCAGGCCTCTTCTCTCCAGTCCATTTCTCCAAATCTCCAAATCTCCTCTAGCTCCCTATGGTTTTGTCTACACAGAACCATGTCATCTGCAAACAGCATATCCCATGGTGCGTCCTTCCTGATGTTCTCCGTCAGCCTGTCTATAATAATGGCAAAAAGAAATGGGCTGAGTGCTGAACCTTGGTCGAGTCCAACACCTACCTTGAATTCTTTAGTCAACCCTGCTGCACTTCTCACCAATTGTTGTCGCTCCGTCATACATATCCTGGATAATCTTTATGTAGCACTCTGATGCTTCAGCTAACCGCAAGCATTCTCACAGTTCCTCTCTGGGTACCCTGTCGTATGCTTTTTCCAGGTCAATAAAGGCACAGTGCACTGCCTTCTGCCCTTCAGTCCACTTTTCCAACAGCATCCTTAGACAAAAGATTGCATCGGTGGTACTCTTTCCTGGCATGAACCCAAATTGTTGCTCAGCGATTGTCACCTCCTTCCTTATCCTCGCTTCTATTATCCTCTCCCACAATTTCATAGTGTGGCTCATCAATTTGATCCCCCAGTAGTTTCCACATTCCTTGATGTCTCCTTTACCTATGTACAAAGGTACAAGCTCCTCCTCCATTCTTCTGCCATCTTCTCTCTTCTCAAGAGTCTGTTGAAGAAGTTTACTCAAAACTCCACACCTTTATTGTCTAGAGCAATCCATGCTTCCACTCTACTCTACGCATTCGTATATAAATTCGTATATGAATACGTGTGCCACTGCGATAGTCGGTACGTGGGTCGAACGTCTCAACGTTTGCAGGACAGAATCCGCCAGCATGTGCCGAAGTCTATTCAGAACCAGTCAAGAACGTAAACAATCAGAACGTCCAGGAAAACTAGCGAATTCAATACCGCACTGTGACTCAGCGATTGGAAACCATCTGTTACATAACCAAAAATGTGCATCTCACTATAAGGACAATCAATTTTTTATTCTCTCTAAAGCACGATCCGATTTCCATTTATCAGTCTTGGAATCAATTTTCATCACTCTTCGAAAACCTAATTTGTGTAGACAGAAAGAGTTTGTTTACAAACATAAATTGTTAGTATAATTGTAAAAAAATTTTCATCACTATTCTTTTCATTACATCACCAAAAAAATATTTAAAATTAGCTTGTTGGCTAGACTACTACTTTAACTTTTTTTGCAGCACCACTGATGTGATCATATCAAACCAAACCGATCGCTTTGCCATGTGTGTTGAAGTCAAATGTTGCAACACTACCCTCGTGCGAAATGCAATTAAGTACGTATGATATATTTTTATTATTACTTCAAAATTAATAACAATTAATGCAATTATGCAGCAGTATATGAACTTAAAAATTTTACGTTGAAATCCACTCAATATACCGACTGAAAAAATCTAAATCCAGTTTTTGTTAAATATAAAGTATTTCGATGTCCAAATCCAATAGAGCTTTTTTTAGCCACCTACTGAAAACGGCAACCGTTGCTAACCCTAGCAAGCTTCGGCTTTATTTAGTTTTTTTCAGTAGCCAAGTCATGAAGCGGATAGCTTATTTCAGTGATTTGAATTGCAGCTGGGAGTATAAAAATAGTTTAAATTTTACAATCCGTTAGCTAAGTAATGAAAACTAGTTTCTTGAACTCAGTAAACTAGACTTTGGTTGTAGTCAGATACTGTACTGCATTCATTCATTCATTCATTTTATTTTATTCTTGACCACCAACATGATCAGTAAATTTTACACATTAAAAGGTAGTCCGAGAGTCAAGAAAAGGTAGACGCAAAAAAACGTCAGACGTTAAAACATGCAATAACCAGGCACGGAAAAAAGTAAGAGAAAAAGAATACGGATCATGCCTGCGTCACCAAAAGAACAAAAGAGAAAGGAAAGAAAAAGAAAAAAATTCAAATTAAATTGTATACAAGTGTAGACATCCGAGCCATACGAAGAGAATGTTGTATAATCATGGGTGGGAGAAACAACAAACTCTGTGACCCAAGGGGTCAGGCAGGCAAAAAAATTCACCAAAAGAAATCCTGCCGCGGGTCAAAAGGACCATTTCAAATGTGTATGGCCGGCAAAAAAAAACAAATCAAAAAAAAAAGAAAAACAATTTTAAACTACAAATTTAAATTGCTGTTAAATTTTGGGATTTTAGTGTCATCTGTAATCATTGCTTGGATAGTTGACAACTGGTTACTTGTTTTCATTTGGGCTACCTAACAAAAACAAAAAACAAAAACCAAAACTAAAAGACTTTTTTATTAACAATAATTATTTACTATTTAGCATTTAATTTTTAAAATTATTGTAGCAAACTGTATCGCTTAATATTTAAATTAGCTCCGACATTAATTAAGAAATAACCGATTACTCTGTGTATTTGCACGCTAATTTGTGAAGGTTTTTGCAAAAAGACCCCAAACATTGTTTTTTATTTTTCAATGAGTTTGGAACTTTATTTCAAAACATAGTACTTATTTTTTTAAAGAAATTTTATAGCTCGCGGTAATTTTACTTTTAAAATATATTCGATTTCCATGTTACATAGCGTAAATTAAAACCAAAATTAGGTGACGACCAAACTATTTTGTAACTGTATTATGGCAAACAGATTTTGTTAATTTGATTTACAAATATTAACTATTTACGCGTCTGTGTCAACATTTTTTGTAGAAATGTGTAAAATAATTACAATAATAATGAAATTATATCTGGTTTGTTTCTAGTGCTTATGTGTATTCTTGTAACTTTTCGTATGTCCAATCTTATTGAAGTCAAGTTGCATGACATACTGAATTTCAGTCAATTTTTGTGGATACGTTCTGACAGTCTTTTTCTTTCAATTACTTGGGAAAAATAAAGATTATTACTTATTACAAATATTAGCTTATTACAAATATTTGCTCATTGCCTTTGATAAAGTAGAGCTTCTTGTAGCCTTCATCTTTTACAGTTACTAGCTAAAATTAATGAAAAAAATTCAATACTGAAATAACTATTTTAATACCATACTTTTTTTTAGTTTTTGAATAATTTGGTTTTTGCATTTAAGTACCTTTTAAGTTGATTTAGATTTTAGATTATTTAAGTAAGTAAGCATTCAAACTCTTAAATGGTAGCTTACTTAATGCAAAGACCAAAATTGTAGTCGGTAGCGTGATTGAGTGGTTAAAGCACCGCATTGTGAACGACATGGTCTTTGTTCAAAACCTACTCGCGCCATTCTGTTGTGTCCTTGGGAAAGACACTTTACGGCACTTTCCCCTGCTAAGTGATCTTGGCAAGCAGTTCTAAATTTGAGTCATATCTCTATTAAATTTCAAGCGGACAGCAATATTTTGGCATCTCCGGAAGCAGGTCAGGGTAATTGCTTGCCCTGTGTATTAGCGCCTCCGTTGCTTTCCTGCGAGTCAGTTTATATTTTATCAAAGACAATGAGCAATGTTTTCTACTCTTTTGTACTTTCACTTTTTGATTATCTCATGCATGTTTTAACGTCTGACGTTGTGCTGGTTCTTCCTTTTCTTGATCTTTTTAATATTTATAATTTTTGTGTTTAACGGTTTAATAATGATTGAGAATAAAAAAATAAAAAATGAAAATAAATGAGCAAATATTTGGTATAAGCTACCTTTACTTTTCTCGAGTAATAAAATTAAAACATATCAACAAATGTTAATTCAATTTTATTATATTGTGATGTTTATATAATTACGAATAGGAATACACATAAGCACTAGAAACAAACCAGATATAATTTCATTATTATTGTAATTATTTTACACATTTCTACAAAAAATGTTGACACAGACGCGTAAATCGTTAATATTTGCAAATCAAATTAACAAAATCTGTTTGCCATAATACAGTTACAAAATAGTTTGGTCGTCACCTAATTTTGGTTTTAATTTAAGCTATGTAACATGGAAATCGAATATATTTTAAAAGTAAAATTACCGAGTACTATAAAATTTCTTTAAAAAAATAAGTACAGTATCTGACTACAAGCAAGTCTAGTTTAATGAGTTCAAGAAATTAGTTTTCATTACTTAGATAACAGATTGTAAAATTTAAACTATTTTTATACTCCCAGCTGCAATTCAAATCACTGAAATAAGCTATACGCTTCATGACTTGGCTGTTAAAAAAACTAAATAAAGCCGAAGCTTGCTAGGCTTAGCAACGGTGGCTGGAAAAAGTTCTATACGAAACACAAAAGCTTATTCGGGTTGCGAAGACTAACTAGGTGATCTTTTCATGGTTTTTCGCTGCAACCTTGTTGCAGTATTGCGTAATATCTTGCACAACTCTGAAGTAGATGCCTGCTAAGCCTTTTTTGTCAAAAATTTGTTTTGGGTATGATCCAACCACACCTCAATTTTTTTCCGCCAATACAACAGTATCTACATACGAATCGGATAACAATTTTGTTTACGCTTTGTTTATATGTTTTTTTCCTTTCTATTTTTTACTCCTAATAGGTGCTGCAGCTTTTACTAAAAATTGGTTTCTTATCTTGATCGCATTTTATAAAGTTTATTGTTTTGTTGCTTCTTTTTTTGCTCTGCTTTTTATTACTTTAAAACAGGGATGTCGAACCTTTTTTCATAACGGGCCAAATTATAAATTTAAGTATATTCGGCAGGCTACAAAATACATGTATATAAAATTTCCTTTTTTTAGTATTAAATGCCATGACCAAATTATGAGTATATAAACAATTAAAATTATTACGTAATTAGTATTAAAAGTATTCATGCTGGAGCTGCTTTGAAGACCCAATTATGTGACTTCTTTTCTTCCTGCTTCCACCAACTTCAAATTCCCAAGATCTGGAGAAGAGCGCTTGCCGTCACAATCCCAAAGCCGAAGGACCCAAAGAGTTTTTGACCGATATCTCTGCTCTGTGTCACCTACAGAATCCTCAAGAGGCTTATCTACGCCCGCGTCGAACCAATTATTTATGCACTGCTCCCTAGAGAGCAGTTTGGGTTTCGACGCGAAAAGTCAACCGTGGATCAAGTCATTTTATTGACAAAAAACATCGACGATTTTTTTCGATCAGACCGCGGCATGTGCTCTGTATGGCACCGCGGCCTCACCTGCAAGCTGCTACAAAGTTTTGCTGAATAAGCACTTGGTAAAAATGGTCATAGAGCTTGTCCGAAACCAAAGTTTCACCCTTATTACCTGTGACGACAAGCAAAGCAAGCTTTGCAGTTTGAAAAACGGCATTTTTCAGCAATTGGTCTTGGCTCCCCCCTTTTTCAACATCTATGCATACGACCTGCCCACCACAGTTTCCAGAAAGTTTACCTGTGCATACGACGTAGCATTGTTGCACTCCTCTGGAGACTGGAAGGACTTGGAGGGAATTTCAAGTCAAGATATGACCGAAGTTTTTGCTTACCTTTAGACTTGGAACCTGAAGCTCAGTCACTTTAAGACGGTGCTGGCAGCCTTTCATTTAAGTAACCGACAAGTCGAACGTAAGCTAAATGTTAACAACAGCAATAGACTTTACCATTTTGTCCAAACCCATCTCATCTTGGGGTAAAACTGGAGAAATTGCTCACGTTCCGTTACCATCTAGTGTCATTGCGCAAAAACTATCTTCGCGCGTCACACTGCTGAGGCGACTTGTAGGCTCGGGATAGGGTGCTGGTGCCAAAACACTACGCATAGCCGTTTTATCTTTGGTCTACTCAACAGCTGAGTACTGCACGCCAGTCCGATGTCGCAGCGTTCACACTCGCCTCATAAACAGTTCTTGAATGACGCCTAGCGCACAGTCAGTGGATGTCTTCGTCCCTCTTCAACGGACCACTTCCCCATACTTTTAGGCATCCAGACAGCTGAGCTTCGCCCGAAGAAGAGCGACATTCTCCTTGGCTTACCGTGAATCTCTGGACCCTAACCATGTGTTAAATTCCTAGATTGGATTTAGAAACTCTAAAAATGTCTTATCCTTATTCCAGCCTCCTAATGAATTAACACTTTTCCTTTTTTTTCACTAGCAGCATCGCTGCTACTACTGTAATCTTCTTCCACATGACTCCGCCTTAGTTTAAAGTTAATATCTTTACTATCATTTAAGTCATTAACTAATGATATTGTTAAAAATGTTTGGATATCATATAACACAATCAATATTGATTTAATAAATAAAACAATGCGAATACTGACAATAATGCTTGGGGCAAGTGTTTTATGACAAACTCCGCACACAAAAGTTCATTGGACGTCACTCGACGCAGCAATCAACTGACGTATTCACTTTGTCTCCCATGACAGTAGTGACATTGAATTCTTTACAGTTATAAAAATATAACTAAAAAATTGAAGTGAGTAGTTGGCTGCAGGTTGGACGTTCCTGCTTTAAAAAGTACCAGTGCTGGGCACTTGAGGCGCAATAATAGTGGCGCAAGGTTTCGTTGCAAAAAGCTCTTCTATTACGTTTTTTGACGTAAAAACTTTTTCTCTTGTAACTGGTACGTCTAAAGCGTTCAGAAGTTTAAAAAATCTTTAAAATAACACGATAAAACTTCATTCAATAACAACACTTTAAAAATTCATTCGGTAAAGTCCATTTATTGCTTCTTCAAGTAAAAACAAATAAAAGTTTCAAACAAATGAAAGATAAAACAACAACCTTAAAAATTCATTTGGTAAAGTACATTTATTGCTTTTTCAAATAAAAGTTTTGTTTGTATACAGTACTTTAAAGGAAAAACTGTAAAATTAAAATAATTTTTGGGAAGTACAAAAAATTCGTTTGGGAAAACTTGCCCTGCGCCGCAAGTTCCTTAAGGGACTTGGGGTTGCACACTCGGCGCATGGTTCTTTAAAAATTAAGGGTTTTTTCAGCCACCTAGCGGCATTTTCTAACATTGACAAGCTAATAACGGGATAGCTTACGTAGGTGATTTAAACTAGAATTGCTTCTATAACGTATCTTAAATTTTATAATCTGTTAAATAAATAACAAAATCGAAGTAATTGCAATTATTAGACTTCGTTTCGCTTGTATAGTCAGTAACAATAAGTGGGATTCTGATCATAAAATTTACTGAATCTATTGTTCATTTTACATTTGGGTAAATTGTTTTTTTCAATTTATAGTTGCAATGCTACATAAAAAAAATTATTTAAGCGACTGTGCTGTTGCGTAACTAACTGTAAGTAAATTTTGTGAATTGAAGTAACAAAGAATATTTTTTTTGCTGTTATAAACCAAATTGCAGTCACAAAAAGATGTTTTAAATCCTTTAATAATTTATAACTAAATCTACATTTTTGTGTGAATAGGCAAAGCAATTACAAACTAGAGTTGTACAATTTGCCACAATCTGATTAATCTACTTCTGCTTGTATAAAGCCTATCTGTGTAATCTAATCACTTTATTTTTTGTCGTTCCGCTTCAAGTTCAGGTTTGACAAATTTTATTTTTAGTAATTCAGTTCGGCTCAGCAAATTTGATTTTTACAGTTGCAATTTCAATTCAGCTCCGGTTTGGGTTCAAAAAATATCATTAGCGGTTAAAAGAAATTCTCGATTCGGATTTCGTTCATAAAATATTTTTTCTGTTCATTTTCGCAAGCGTATAAACTGAGAATACGGCTTGTGGATTGTGGCCATAGATATCCCAGATCAAAGGATTTGGGAAAGGGACCGAAACAATTTTGTCCGAATCATATTTTTGCACAATTTTAGCAAGAGCCCAAACGTAAAAAATATAACTGTGCAGAATACATTAACTTAATAATATTTCCGAATCTTTTTGGCGATACAAAAATATATTTTGAAGTGTTGTGCGTTGAAATAATCAATTGTCGGCTTTCCCACAAAAGACAATTTTATGATTGATTTGGCGTTACAGCACGTCCATGAAATGAAATAATTGGACGGAAAACAACCATTTTTCTTTCAAGAAACATTTTTATAGGTGCGTGTTATGCCTCGAAAAACACACTCAGTACCTTGTATATTTCAACAAAGTTGAATGAATGTACTCTGTAATAATGATTTTGCGAGCCGCAAAAGTGCAAGCAAAAATTTTTTGTAATTTTATTTTGAATATCAAGTTTTTTTGGCTATTTTACGCTAATGACAAGGTCTTAAAACTTCTTTATACTAGTGGGTGTGTCTGCATTTATCTACTCCCTTTTGGACTGGCAACTTACACGCAAATATATGAAAATAAGGGGTAGCACTAGCAACTTTGCAAGTCTTTTATTAAAGAACAAAATTAATTAAACTACTAGAAGTATGGTATAATTTTTACTAATTTTTTTGGATTTTTTGTAGAAAGCCCCCGCCAAAAAAACACCCCCGCCACCGCTCAAAATAAAACATTAGTAATTATCTAGTTAGAATTTTTATTCATTGATGGAATTCAGCACTGAATTCAGCGATGTTAGCAAATATTTTGTCGAAAAGTTTTAAATCAGGAAATTTCGTGCGCCACATAAATTCACAGAGATAACTGTCAACCATGGAACGGCGAGTGCCACATTCTCGTTTGTTGCGCAAAACGTGGCGGGGGTGTTTTTCTCAAATCTCACATTTTTGCATTAGTGGCCGGGGCTTTCTACAAAAGATCCATTTTTTTTAACTACTGTAATAGCAAGTTGCATCAATTTTGCAAAGACTATGACTTCAATGTTTTATTTCTACTTTATCTGATTTTCACAGGTGAGGTACTGTCTCGCTTGCCTCTCCTGACGGCACGTCCCTGTCTCTATAAAACTAAAAAAAAAAATAAAATAAAAATTTCAATCGGACAGCAATATTTTGGCATCTCCAGAAGCAGGTCGGGGTAATTGCTTGCCCTATGTATTAGCGCCTCCGTCGCTTTCCTGCGAGTCAGGATGATTAATATAAGAGATGAAATAAAATAACTAAAAATTGTTTTCGATAATATGTAAATGGCTACAATAATATGTAACTAATAATTTGATAGTACTACCAATTTCTTATGAATTCATGATTATTTGCACGGAAAACTACTAAATATGTGATTAACTTGCATCGGATATTATCAGACAATCAATAACAAAAAATAATATTCTAAAATTGAATTTGCTTTTCATCGTTCTACGTACAAAGTACCAATTTGCTTTTCATCGTAGTACGTACAAAGTAGCACAGTTGCCTACGCAATTGTATTTTAATTTAAGCTATACATAAAGTGCAGTGAGCATGCAGATTATAATCACATTTGTTATGTACTGTATGTAAAATGTATTATTTGCATATCCTGATGTATATCGTAGTGGCGTGCGGTGACCTCTGAGACTTATCATGCAATTGGCATGCCAAAACCAATTCATAAAATTGGGTATATTCAAGACCAATTTTCGTCCTAGATTCAAGGTGATCTCTAACAAAAAAAGATCATCACTTAAAGTCATTCCTTGGTAATGCAGTTTTCGTCCTAGAAATGCAGTGATCTTTAAAAAAAAAAAAGAAGACATTGCGTGAAATCATTCCGGGTAATGCACTTTCCGTCCTTAAAATGCAGTGATCACTATATAAAAAAAAGGTCATCCCTGAAATTATTCCGGGTAATGCACTTTTCGTCCTCAAAATGCAGTAATCTCTAAAAAAAAAAGTTCCCGGCTGAAATCATTCCAGGTAATGCATTTTTCGTCCTCAAAATGCAGTGATCTCAAAAAAAAGGTCATCACTTCTAACCAGTCTCTGATTTCTTACTTTTCGTCCTAAATTCATGATATTCTCTAAAATAATCTAAAAAAAATTCGTCTCGGATCGGCCTCGGATTTCATCCGAAACAAGTAATATTTCTCATCCAATTCAACGATATCTACCTCATCGCGCAAAAGTTCGTCATGCAATTCTTAAAAATTTGGTCATGCCCTGATCGCACGCCACTGGTATATCGTTTTTCGCTGCTTTCTTTTTTCAGCTTTTTATGTGTTTTTCTGCTTCGGTTTGGGTTGTTGTCACTGAGAAATAAAAAACAAACATCGTAATTGGCTATACATGCAAACCTTATCTAATAATTGCCATTAAGTATTATTTTTTATTATTTTAATAGCAGATTATAAGATTTAAGATAACTTTAATAGTTGCAACTCAACCTTAAATCACCTAAGTAAGCTATTGGTATTATCAGCTAGCTGTAAAATCAACTCAACAACGGCAAAGCTGATTTGTGCCAGCAACGCCGCCAGGGGACTGGAAAAAGGCTTATTGTTTATATTTATTTACTGAGAAAAAGATCTTTCTGTTACTAAAAACTCTTGTCAGATCAAATACAGAGGAAGAAGTGTTTTTTTTTTGACATCAATTAAAAAATTATGTCGTCATATAGCCTGCATTAGTGCATTCTGTTATCTAATACTACAAAGATGTACAAAGATTACTACAAAGATTAGAGTTTAAACCAAATTAAAATCTGGCTTCCACAATTAATTTCAAAATAGAACCTAAAAAACTTCGTTTTTTTAAGTCAAGTAAAGCTATAATAAACAATTTTATTTCAACTTGCTTCTTCTTTTAATTTCCTGGCCCAGATCCAATTTCTCCTTAAACTTGTGTGCCAACATCCGTGTTCATGCCAGCTGTTAAAATTAAAGAAAACTTAATCAAGTAAACTGATATTTTCCTCGTTTATATTTGTCATCAGCCAAGAAGATGATCGATGTAAATGTATTAAAACTAAATTATTTTTTCAGATTAAAAAAAGAAAAATATTAATATTAGCTTGATTTACAACTTTAATTTGCCCAACCGTCATTCTTGTAGGACCACATCGGAATGTGCGGATTATGTTTTAATAGCTATTTGTATACTTTACGTCAAAGTTTAATCCTCCCGAGAGCTAGACCTAAAAAGTATAAACATAGAATTTTACTTCTTATTTATGACCTCACACACACATTGCAATCACCAAGTCACACGATCTGTTCGGGTTCAAAAGTATTACAAAAACAAGTACTTAAAAAAAACTTTATAATTCACAAAGATTAAAATTCTGTGTAGATGTCAGAATTTTATTCTGAAAAACAATTTTTAAAAAAAAGGCTGACGTCATTATTTTTGGCGAGGAAAAATAAGGACAATAATCCAAAACTACTGATAACTAAATTAGCTCCATACTGGCAGGGGAGTAGGGGGGGGGAGTAGATCTATTGTAGGATGCATAATCCTACTCGAAAAAGTTATTTTTGAAAAATCACTTCGATTTTTTTGTCAACAGTGTTGACCTTGATTTCCTTTCTTTTTTGTTTTAATTTTTGTGTTCTTACTTCGTGCCGTGTTGACTAAATTGTTTTGAGTGCTTTCTCAACATATTATTCCATTAACCGTGAGTCTGAGACAAACAAAACTAATATTTTCCATGCAATACAATATGAAAGCCGAATTTGTTTGAACTGTAAGTTGTTGACAAATATTTCTTCGAACAGTCAAGCAAACTGCAGTCATTAAAAATCAATTAAATTCTATTGTTGTTTAACCTTTTGATCCAAGAAAGAAATACGACCTGATCATAGAAGAATAACAATATCGAACAATTCTGTCAACAGACAATCCCAACCCAGGTTCAACGGCGCTCTACTCCAGACGGACGACACGCTGCTGTACGAAGGAGTTCCGGTGATTTTGGAACCGGAAATAGAACCCGCTTTTCCTACTTGGCTGATTCCATTCATAATCTTCATGGGCCTGGTGATCATAGCTGCGATCGTGATCATAGGCTACACTGTTTATCAAACGTAAGTAAAAACACTTTAATTCATAGCCTAATTCAGGGATGGCGAACCACTGAACCACGAATCTTATGGTCCAAAATTTCTGCATTTTCGCAAAATTTCTGGCAATTTAGGATATGAAAACTTTTTCTTTTGTTTTTTTAGTCTTCACCTTAAACTTTAGTCGAAAATAGAGATTTTGGATGCTGATCCAAAGTTAACAACGTTTTTTTTTTTTTTTAGTTTTCACCTTGAATTTTGATGAAAATTAGAGCCAATGGCCCACTTAATGGCAATTTTGATAAAATGTCAATTTTTGACCCGTTTTGTAAAAAATTTGGTTCGCTCTCCCTGGCCTGGTTAAAAGGTTTGAGAGAAGGATAAGTTAATTAAATTAGTAATTAGGCGGGGTTTTTCCACTGGCTTGCGACGTCGCCAACAATTCAAATTAGTTACCTTATTTGGATCTTTATTGACTAAAATTATTGATTCATTTTCAGCTGAAAAATGAGCATTTTATAGTTTTTATGTTTTTATAAGATCACAAACTTTACAAATTATTTTATTTGGCAGTAGTCTTGTATTTTGATTTTATTTTGATTTTGATTGTATTTTATTTTGATAGTACCAGAGGGCGAAAGTAAAAAAAGGGTTAAAAACATTTGATCTTGTCCAAAAAAATTTTTTTGAAAAAGGACCAGATAACGATTTTTAAGGAGTTTGGAAAGACATTTTCTTCGGTTATTAGCATTGGTCTAATTATGCAAAATGCTTGATTAGCAATCCAACTTGGATGGTTGCAAAGAAAACTAAAAAAAGGTTGAACCGGTGACAATTCGGTTAGAACAGAATGCCGAGTATAAAACCGTTCGTGAAAAAATAATAATTAGAAATTTGTAAAATTTTGCGTTAAAAAAACATTTGATAGAACTTCATCGATGTCTTCGCATTGAGCAATTCGATAGATCTTTGACCAATTGAAAAAACCTCGATAAAACCAATGATTGTGCTGTTGTTAATACTAGGTATATTTTTAAAATCTTTGTTCATGATTTCTGTTTTGTCAATTTTACCAGAGATCATGAACGAAGATTTTAAAAACCAATGATGTCAAAATTTTAGAAGTTTTATAGAGTATCACTTTGAAAAAATTCGTACTAAAATTTAAAATTAAAACTTCCTTTTTTTGTTATATAGTCGCAATGCAATTTGATTAAATTGCGGTAACAATAAAGAATCACCCAAGGGATCACAACATATTAACACGTTTGTTGTCGGGTGTGTCCGCGTCGTGTACGCGGCAACAACGTGTTAAAGTGAAAATATTAATTTTAAGGAAAAATAGATTACAAGATCCTTATGTTAAAGAGTTTACCAAAATTCCTTACAATATTTCTATTGTTGAACTACTATATGAATATAAATTTTTGTCTATATACTTTTGTCTATTAAATAAAACTTTTGTCTCAAACAGAAAAAAGAAAGAGGAAATAGTGGAGTCAGACGATGAAAGTAACGTGTTGGCTCATGACAACGCAGCGGTGGAAAACGAACCGACATTTACTTCCATGTAAGCCCTATGGTTGCAACCTCACATCGATCAAACATGATAATTACAATGTTAATACTATTTTTCGTAGTCTCTAATTTAGATTTCTGTAATCAGAAAGTTGCCCTGATAAATAAGTGGTTTAACTGATTAATTAGAATAAAGATCTATTTCATTGAAAGAAACTTTTTGCGTCTTGTTTGCATATGTTGACTTTTTGCGATTCGCGACAATTTTTCGTGTCAGTTATTTTAAGTAAAAAAAATTGTTTTTAACAATTATTTTGAAGTAGGGCAATTACTAGAAAACTTCTGAAGTAAAGTTTTGGTGCTATAATTTAAGTTGCGTTACTAAGCAATAAAAGATGACAAAGCAGAAATTTTTCCTCGCTAGGAAAACGTATGTAGCCGAACTGGTTTAAATGCACAAGGCTTATCGCTAATACTTCATCATGCTTAATTGAACAAACGAATTGAAGGCTCGTGTGCAATTTTTTTTTTCGAAAGAAAACGTTGTTTCGTCAAACTACCGTTGCAGTGCAAGTAATCAAACCTCACCCGATTGTTCACTGTTGCTCGAATTTGATTCAATTATCTTTTAGTTTTTGGTTTTTCATTCTTTTTACGCTGGCTCTGTTCATATTTTTATTAGTGGTCGATCAAATCTTTCAAATTTCTCGTTTTTTCAAAGAAAAATTTGGCAAAAATTTATGATTTATGCAAATTCATTATCATTTACAATTAATTGACAAATCTTTATAATTTTGTGCATCCTGTTGATAGACTATCTAAGTGGATGTTATAATTCAACTCGGTATCTATTTTCCGTAGTAATTTTGATAAAAAAGTCAAAATAGACATTAAAAAATATGTCGATTTTGATATTAATATTGTACATTACTATTTTTGTGTTTAAGTAAAACAACTTCGAAAAATAATTTGTAATAGTGTTGACAATTAAAATATATTAATAGCAAATTGCCACAATGAGCAAAGAGTAACAGAGATCAGCAAAAAGAAAAATGTTATTTTCGGCTTTGCTTTTGTAAATTTTGCTTACGAACATGGCGTACTCTATTTAATTAAAACTCTTCAGCAAAAAAAATTATTTAAAATTAAAATTAATTTAAATTAAAACTCTTTAGCAAAAAAAATTGAATTTTTTCTATAAAAAGATGATTTACAGTTTATCTTAAGTCTGACAAATTTCAGCGCAATTTTTTATTTTTTCATACCAAGGCAGGCCGATTTTAAATATTTCTCAATAAGCCCAGAACAATCGACGTCTGTTTCCCATCTTTCTTGTAATAGCAAGGTTTGTTTTTTGTTTTTTTTATCAAGGGCCTTGCGAAAATCAAAGAAATTTCTGATATTTTTGGTGAAATGTTTTGGAATAGCCGACAATAAAAAGTCTTAGTCTTCAGCTGACGATGATCTCCAGATGAAGTTTTTTTTTAATCACTGATATAAAGTAAAAGTGAAAATTAAAGAAAAGTCCGCATTCAGTTGATGCTTTGTGCTTGATGATGACAGCTTCCTGCCAGCTGCTGAAGTTTTTCTCAACAGACTGAGCACTTACAATAAGATTAAACACGCCACAAGAATTTCAAATTTTCTCTTGGCGGTGTCTTGGTTTCAAAGAGAGATTCATAAGATAGATTAAAGCATGCTCTTAATTAATTAAGTCACACACTCTTAAAGCATTTGCAGAGTGACTCATCATGTTTCTTGGCAATTTCCAATTTTATTAAAACTTGTGAATTAAATTTTTTCTCCTATTTATATTTTCCATTTTCATTGGTTATGCTGCGTAACTTGAACAATATTTTTATTGATAAGCTGTAGTTTTCGAAAAACAGACGAACCGGTCCATATGTTTTGCTGCGTTTATAAAATTTTTGGTAAATATTTACTTCATCAAATAAATGCGACGCGGCCTCAATATACCGTAGTATTAAAAGGTGAAAAGCCAGGCTGCCGAATTAAAGAATTTTTCAATCACAGTCTTCTTGTCTAGCGGAATTCCTAAAATTTCCGAAAATCTCATAATCTCTCCGTTTCAATTCTTTAATTTACATTTTTTAAGGGAGGTGAGTCTTACGAAGCCACTAGCTGTCTCTGCTGGAGCTCTTCAAAACCAACGAAATGCACGACATTTCGTATCGGTTGCAAAAACTTCCTTTTCGTCTTGCAAAAAAACAAAGCAGAAAACTCTTCCGGTGATCACGTGATTGTTGTGATGCCAAGGAGTTACTAAGCAAAAAAACAAGAAAAGCGCCTCGGGCGACATAGACACGCCTCTATGGAACCAACCAACATTCAAAAGTTTTGTTTACACGTTCCGAAACTTTCAATGCTCATTTAGCTTTATTGCACGCTTGACTGGCTGCCGGTTTTTAAAAACGCTCCTTTGCAGATTTGACAAAACAGCGCGATATTTCTTCGAAGCACTCGTAAAATTATTTCAACTTTCTTTGCTTCAAACATTTCGCGCGAAACTTTTATTACAAAACAAAGAAATCATTAATCAACACGACAACAAATAGTTCTGTTCAATTGAAACAATAAAAATTCGTTTTTAGAACGTCATAAAAAGATGCTTCATATAAAAAGTTCAAACCATACATAAATTTTGCTTTAACATCCTCATCGTACCATGGTAATTATTAAATCTTGTTTACTCGTAGAACAACCGCCAAGTAATTATCCTGACCTGCTTTTGAAAATCCCGAGATACTGGTGTTTAGTTTTTAGTTATTTATAAAGTGATATAAACGTTATTCAACCCATAAATTTGTTATATATCGTCTCTTCCTCGACTGCAACAATATGAAGAAGACGGAAGGCAAAGTAAAATCGCATCAATCATTTAAAAGCACTTCAAACCTATCTGTCACGTGGCCAATTAAGATCCCATTAAATAACAATGCGATATCCGGCTGAAACAACTTAATACTAAATTCAAACTATTAATTCAAAATTATGATATTTGTTGACAAGAAACGGCGGGTTGATGGAAACATCGTCAGATAAATGTAAAAGAGGGCAGATCTAACTGTTTCTAACGACATTTGTTTTTGTCCTTTAATTGTGACAACACAAACCCGCGGAGTTCGATTCCTACAATGTAGGCACTGATTAGGTTATTTATTCGTTATAATAACTTTGTCAAACACATTGCTTACCAACCCGACAGTTCGAGTCTCATTGCTTGTGGCCGGATTCTTGAGCGGAAACAACGTCACGGTACTGAGGAGGATCCGACACTTGACCCGATGCACGTGATCGTGTCGCGTCACGATAAGTAGGCAATTGATCTACGGACTGTCTGCTTTGAAATTTTTTGAACGACTCTCGATACGACGACGCGGTGCGGAGTGAGGAGGAGTTGTCGGGATTGAATTTTCCTCGCACAAAAGTTGAGACCAGACCAGACACTGTTTTCAGATCGGGGGAGTCCCCTTGTAAAGAATACTCCACGTAAATGGTCGATTCGTTGTTTTGTAAAACCCTGAACAAAACAAACAAAAAAATCTAAGAAAGTTTCTTGGTACAATCTAACGTCGCTTCAACACCCCCTCCGACCCCCACTTCAACACCCCCTCCGACCCTCACTTCAACAAACGAGAATTAAAGTTGCAATGACAAAAACATTAACGCAAAACAAATTTATGTAATTTGTTATTAGCAAGTGACGACCACAAACTTACCCATCGGAACAACTTGGCTCTCCTGCTTCAATTCGATTCTCATCAAGGAAAATCCGAAATTTTCGATAGCATTGCAAGATCTTTGTAATCAGTAGAAGAAAAACAATAAATCCGGTTCCTAGTATTCCAATCGTCAAATTCAATGACGTGCTCATTGCAAAGTAGGAGGAACTTAAAGAGTTTCCTTCATCCGAAGATTGCGGAGTAACTTCAGTTGCTGTGAGATTAAACTCAGAGACATCTGCTGCTCTTGACTGCATCAGTTGAACTTCCAATGACATCTTAATAGATAATTTCTGGGAAGAGACACAAAAGGCACAAGCTTGTAAAAGTACAATAAGCAATATGGCTACGTCTACGCTGAGACAGATTTGATTATTTTTTTCTACTGCATTACGTATGATAAAAAAAAGCCTATTATCGGCAAGTGACATAATTGTCTTATTTCGCTTAAATATTACGTTTATGTTGTTAATGATCCTTGACAAACAGTTGCTACATTCTTTTCAAGAAAAACTTCAAATTTGTTTTAAAAAATTGAATTAAAAAAATTGATTCGAAAACTAAACTTGACACTAAATATGAAAATATCAATTAAATTTTTGTTGACAAACAAGCAACTGGATTCGAATTTGAGTTTACTTTGCCAGAAATCCAACCTTTCTTTTATAGAACTTGCCAATATGAATAAAAATTCTAGATTGTTTCCAACCCAGCCGTCCCTGCCTTCAGGCTCAGCATCAAGAACAGCAGATATTGGTAGTTCATAGTTGATTCGAGTCGCGAGATCTGTTGAAACATTAAAAAAAAGTTTTTTCAGCTTTCTAATAATTCTAATAATATAAATTTCTAATAATATCAAATTTGATGTTATTTTTTCTTATATATTTTTTACTGTTTTTTATTACGAAAAAAACATTTAATTTTTTTGACAGAAATAACAATAGGCTCGGCAACCATAGAATTTTTTTATTTTTCTATAAACTTTTTCACCGATTTTTGTCAGTGCGCACAAAACTCTAAATGTTTTTATAGAGTTATAACGCTCTTAACTATTTTCAAATTGTTATTAAGCCATTTTTGCTATTCTTGTTTAAAGTAATTTTACGAAGATTAAAATTTTAATGAATTTTTAAAAGCAAATGTAATTTTTTTCGTTATTATTTAAGATGAAGTAAAAAACAACTTGCGGGCAAAAGTTTTGAAAAACATTAAAGTGAAATTCAAAAAGTCCAAATAAATAGTAAAAACATAAGCAAAAGTTTAATTGCATTTTTATCAAGTTGCATTTTTCCATTGGGTTAATAGTGGCCGGGCCTGTGCAAGTGGTATAGTTTTCAATCAATAAAAGATAAAAAAAATTTTTTAAAAAATATTAAAAAAATGCAAACAAGAGTGTATACAAAGTAAAGCTTATGGTTTGGTTAGCAGTCTAGATACTGAAAATTTAAAAAGCACAGTCAAGACTTATCCCATATCTGTTGGTGAAGTGTCTGCATGGCCCTCAAAATGTTACAGAAATGTGATCTAAGCACTTGGAATATTTATTAGATTTGTTTGATCAAAATATCCCTTCTAAAAATTTCTTTAATTCTTAAATCTTTTCTTCAACATAGTATGACACTTTTGAATTTTACTGTGATGTTAATACCATAGTAATTTTAGTTTATAAATTACTATTAAATTGCGCTGTTGGTACAGATAATGTTTGTGCAGAGCATTTTGTTTATAGCTGTAGCAGCTTTAAAAATTTATCTAAGTTTGCTTTTTAATTTGTGATTGTCCCATGCAGTAATGACCTTGCAAAAGGGGGGTGGGCCGGTACAAGAATAAAGGAGGCACCGTCATGGTGCTACTATGAAGAAATAAAGGAATGTTTTGCTTAGGGGGCTATTTTTTGACTTTTTTTAGGGTGACCGGTGCGCCCGCTCCGTACTAAAGCCATCACCGGTCCTTGGATTTTTGTCCTCTTCCTGCATGCATACAATAAATCTTCTTATTCTTGAAAATACTAATTCTAACGTAAACGATGCTTATCGTTATTGACCCATTGCTGTGTCCCCTGTCTTGGCTGAATTATTTGAATTTAATATATCAGATATTTCATTTTAAAAATTAATTAAATATAATGTTCCAATAAGTTTTTGCGTCTCTCTAAATTTTAGTATTTCCAGCAAACTATGCAGATCCGCTGGAAAAGTTATTTGTCGAGTTCATTTTTTGTTAATAATAATGTAGGTAAAGGTGGTGTACTAAGCCTTTTTGTATTTGTTGTTTATGCGGGTGATCTTCCTTTAAAATTAAATAATCTTAAAGTTGGTTGCTTTTTAAAAACCTCTTGTCTTGATCACATACGTTTGCTAATGATTTGTGTGTGTTTCTCTTCTTCACCTCCTGATCTTTAGACCTGGTCAATATTTATAACAAATATGCCTGTTCTCATGATATTGTTTTTAACTCTTGTAAATCTGCTGATATTTTATTTCGCCTAAAGAACTTTGAACTCTCTATGTTTTCCTCTGTATTACTTGGTTTAGATAAAATTATATACTTAGGTATCATAATCGACTCATCTTTAAGTAGTATCAATCAATCTTTGTTTATTCATTGTAGATTGCCATTTAAATACAAAACAAAAACAAAAAAACACAAAATAATAGAAATATTGAGCAATACTACAACAGGGTTGCAGCGAAAGACCATCAAAGGTCACCTAGTCAGCCACAACCCAAATTTTATATTTAAACTAATGAATAAACAATTACAGAAAAGAAAAAAAAGAATAACGAAAAAAAAAACATAGGCCTAAGCAAATAATAATAATAATAAATAAATAAATAAATAAAAAAAAAAGCAATCCAAATTCTATATTTCACAATCTATTTCAACACAAAAAAGTATAAAAAAAAAAAAAAAAAAAAAAAAAATTTTTTATGGGTTAACAAATAAGTAAACATTTATTAATCTCATCATATATCATAAGACTTCATTAATAGTTTTTTGAATTCTTTTTTAAATGAAACATAAGTCCGAGATTTAATTTCTTGAGGAACTTCAGACCATATTTGTATTCCAACATACTGAAGTGTTTTTTTACCATAGTTTGTGCGGAATCTTGGAAGAAAAAATTTACTTTTTACTTTATATCGTGTATTGTATGGATGAATAGATTTTAAATTGGTAAAATAATTGTTAAAGGAGATAGGTAATAAACCATTTTCAAATTTGTACATAAATTTAGCACATTCTAATTTATACAAATCTGTAAGTTTTAGCACATGAAATTTGGCAAAAAGATTTCCAATTGCATTTCTTTTATGGTAAAACAAACTAATTCTAATAATCTTTTTTTGTAATTTTTCTAAAGGACTAATCGTACTTTTATTGGCACGTCCCCAGTTAATTAAAGAATATTGCAAATAAGACTGTACTAGTGAAAAATACACAATTCTTAAGGTACATAAAGGAACATAATATCTTAATTTATAAAAAACACCACATACCTTTGAAATTTTATTGCATGAGCTAGATACATGAGATCTCCAACTCAGTTTATTATCAAGTAAGATTCCAAGGTATCTTACATATTCTACACATTTAATTTCAGTATTATTGATATTGATTTTGAAAGCAGAAGATTTTAGACATTTATTGGAGATTATCATATATGATGTTTTGGAGTAATTTATGGATAGTTTATTGCATTTCATCCAATTATCTATTTTTTTAAGTTCTTTATTTGCTTCGTTTTCAAGAATAGTTAGATCTTCATTTGAAATATGAAGGTTAGTGTCATCAGCAAATAATGTAGTTTGACATTTAGTGGCATTTGGTAAATCATTAATATAAATTAAAAATAACAATGGATTAAAACATGACCCTTGTGGAATACCACATTGTACAATTGTAAATCTTGAAATTGCTTGTCCAATTTTTGTGCATTGTTTTCTGTTTGATAAATAGGATTGTAACATTTTCCATATTTTACCACGAAATCCATATCGATAAAGCTTTCCAAGTAATATTTCATGATTCACAGTATCAAATGCCTTACTTAAATCCAAAAAAATTGAGACTGTGAATTTATTTTCGTTCAAATTATTCAGTAATTGGTCATATATTGATGTAATTGCAGATTCAGTTGAATGGTTTGTTAGAAAGCCAGTAATTACGATATGGACGGACAAACCAGGTCTCTCTACAGTAATGCAAATAAGTCAAGGTCAAATTTTTCTTTGTGCTCCACTTTTATCGAAAATATTTCCTGTAAAGTCATATTATATGTCTTTTTGTGCTGATTCTTTGTGGTGCAGTTTTAACCTTTACGCAATTAATCGTCTTCGTGTAGCTCGTTTAGAATAATTTATGATCTTCCTCGTTGTATTAGAGCTGGATTAAACAAATTTGTTTCGATATTCTGACATATGAAGTGATTATTCGTAAATCATTGTGTGAATTTATTCACCGATGCATGGGCCTCAACCAACCTTTGGGTAAATGCTTTGAAGAGATTTTGATAATTTTTTGTTTTTGTAAAACTTTTTATCCAGATAATGCACAACCTGATTTTGTAAGCATGTTGTAAGTTTTACTTTTTGTTTATGGTACGAGAAAATTGCCGGATATGAATAAGTAAATTAAAAATTAAGCCTTCGATTAAAAAAAGTCAACGCAAACTCATTATTGTAACCATTTTTCAAGGTTTCATTTATCTTTTTTATTTTTATTTTTTTATTTTAATCTCTATATTTATCCTCCTGACTCGCAGGAAAGCGACGGAGGCGCTATACATAGGGTAGGCAATTACCCCGACCTGCTTCCGGAGATGCCAAGATATTGCTGTCCGCTTGTAATTTAGTAGAGATATTACTGTAATTTAGAACTGCTTGTCAAGACCACCAAGCAGGGGAAAGTGCCGTAAAGTGTTTTTCCCAAGAACACAACAGAATGGCGCAAGTGGGTTTTGAACCGAGACCATGTTGATCATCAGTCCGGTGCGTTAAACACTTTTTCATTTCCGACTTGGTGGCCAATGCCAGAGACGTTTAGTAAGGCTCAAGCGTCCAGTGATTCTACCGATCTGTTTTAAGATATAGATACAAAGATATAGCTGTGTTGTTCAACATTTCTTAATTTTTGATATTAATGAAGTTACACGAGGTGACCGTAATTATGAGTTGCCGCCAAACAAAAAAGATGTTTAAGTTTTTTTACCAGGGTACAGAATGGCGACAGCTAGATCTGAACTGACGTCATTCGCGGACCCTATCAAACAACAAATCGAGGAACCCCGCCACACAATGTGGGCGCCAGCGCCTTAGGGGCGTTTGCTAGAATAAAAGGGTCGCTGGCTGCAAACTGGGAAGTTGGGGGCGCTGGAGTAAATCGGAGCAGTGTCACAATATTAATATTTTCGCTGTTAATTTATTTTAATTTTATACTTTAATTTGACTTTGTCTTGCTTTTCCGGTTCGCATAGTGTCGGTAATTACTCATTATCAATCGTACAATTTAAAAAGTTTTAAATTATCTTGATGAATTTTGTTAAACTCTGAGAATGCAACAATTTTACAATCACTTTGGAACAATGAAAAAACGAAAAACTGTTGGTAGGGTGTTTTCAAATTTATTTCAGAAAAGCAATATGGGTTCTTGCGTCTTACAATTTGTCTTTGATGATTGCAAGAGGTAAACCATGGCCTACTAATAAACATTAAAAGGTCATGGGTAAACCTCATACGATCGGTTAAGAATTAATCTTTCCATCAGTAAAGGAAGTTTTGGACATTGTTTTGCATCACAAAACATCTTCTGCAGTTATCAATCTATTTTTTTTTTAATAATAATGTAATACAGAGACGAGTTGATGACATGGCTACAGATATAGAAAATAGGCTATGCAGCATAATCAGGAATACAGAATTCAGTTTCCAACTGACGGTGCAGCATCTATGATTGGTCGTTACCGTGGCTTCATTGCACTACGAAAAGCAGCAAATCCCCACGTGATTACGATTCACTGCGTAATTCATCGGCAGCATTTGGTGGCAAAGAATATGAACGGTCGTCTAAACCTTTCCTTGAAGACAGTCATTAAGGCAGTAAATAAAATTAAAACCTACGCGCTAAACACTCGCCTATTTAAACAATTGCGCAATGAAAATAATTTGAGCGCTCACTATTACACACTAAAGTAAGATGGCTTTCCAAGAGAAACTGCCTTGCACGATTTTACTCGTTTTTAGTCGTGGAATTCTTGCAAAGTTGCGATCCCGGCCTTGCAAAAGAAGTTATTGCTGTGAGAAAGGATATCGCCTACTTATCAGAAATATTTTCCAAATTCAATGAATTGAATTTATTCCTTCAGGTTAGCAAAGTGAATCTAATATCAAGGTGAAATCGGCACTCTCTGAGTTTGATAATAAGCTCGTGGTATATGAGAAATTTAGCTAGACGAGAATTTTCCCAATTTTCAAGCTTGCCACGACTTGTGATAGAGACATATCTAATGCTGACGTAGACATGTAGGAGTTACATAAAGGTTCGATTTCGGGATGTTTTTAATTGGAAATTCCTGGCTGGATAATTAACTCATTCAATAGTGTATCCGGGCATGAAATTCTTGAAAACTTGTAACAGTGCAAAGCGATTTTGAATTCAAACCAAAAATCAATGTTTCGCATCAATCTTTCTGGCTGAAGAAACAAAAAATTTAAATAATCTCACATGTGGAATCGGTTCAAAAAACTTTTTTTGCCATTTCCAGCTCCTACTTGGTAGAGCGTGCGTTTAGTGCCGTGACCACGCTTCTAGATAACACAAGAAACCGCCTTGATATAGTCAGACGGGGACACTTACCAATGTTCCGAAATGAAACCGGATATAAACAGACTAATTACTTTGCACCCAGATCATCCGTCTCATTAGAGTTAGACATTAAGTTGTGATGAATGGAAAATATATTTCCTTTTACATTTTGTGGAAAGGGCGTTTGATAGTCACTAAGCTGTCAGAGGTGTGCTATTAGAAAAAATTTTGGGAAACACTGCTGTAGGCCAATTAAGCGTGGTTAGGTTTAGAAAGACAAAATCTCGTGTCCATTATCGATTATTTTGTTGCGCTTTAGGGCGTATCAAAGAAAACTGGGACGAGAAACAAAACAGGTATTAGGCGTACGCCGAACAAGATATAGATAGTGGTTAAGTACTACTGATAGAGAGTCTATTGATGGACTCTCTATCGGTAGTATCAAACAGCGAAATAAGTTTCAAAAAACCTTTGATCAAATAAATTAATATTTTTTAGTTTATATGACCATCCGCACAGATTGGTGCAAAAAGCTAATTAAGGATGCTTGGTTTTGTGAAATTTGATGTAAAAATCCGACAAAAGCACCAGACAGGAAAGTACAGAACATTAAAACCAAGACATAAAACCCTTAATTAAAGTTATCATTTGGTCCGCGGCAAACGCATAATCCATCTATAAATTCTTCTAATTACGTGCTTATTGTCTATTAACAAAATAAATATTGTGCTGATGACTCATTACACAATTTGTCGTTGTAAAATTATTAAATAGAAACCCGACCAGTTGGATAAGAAGAAATGTTAATATAACTGACAGTTAGATAAAAGATGCAAAAATAAACGGTGATTTATTGTCTGTCGCGATTTAATGGCAGCAAAAATACAAATTGAACAATTAAAAAGCAGTGAATGCAATCACCGAGGCTAATCCTTGACAGATGATTCCGGTTTGTCGCCGACTTGAGGGGGTTTTATTGCTTGACCAGGCTGCAATACTGGCCCTGCGGAGAGAATGTGAAGAGGGGCCCGCGCAGGATGAGGAGCTGTCTGTTCGACAAAATAATCACGTTCAAATAAAACAAACACGATCCACTGCGACATGGTGAGGCTTTTATCGGCTCTTCATATTAACCAGCAGGTGGCGATCGTGATTTGGGTCTAACACTTTTAATTCTTTTGAATTTATTTAAAATGATTTCCGGCAAGAAGTCCGGCATAAATTAACGGGGAAATTTTTTTCAGCCTCCGCAAACGGGGCGATAAGCAACCGTCCTGTTGGGCGGTTGGTGACGACACAATGCTCTTTGTAACATCAGACCAGCGTACACTGCGCCAGTGCACGTCAGCAGAGAGCTGGGAGCACAAGATTGTTTGCTTTTTATTCTAAATGCGGAAAAAAATTTCTTAAGGTCTTTGGTTCATAAAAGTATTTTTGTCAAAGCTTAATACAATCACTAGAAATATAAGTTTCGCGACGATCATGCACAAGGAAAAGAACCTTTTTTTCAGTAATTTTAGGATGAAGCTACTAGAAAAAATTGTTTTTCGTTTTAAGTGCGGCTAAAATAAAATTGCTATACTTGCTAAATACACCGAAGCGTGTCTCCATATTATTTAAGTCGGCATCCTGCTTAGGACACAGAAATTAAAATCCTGAAATCGGTTGTTCCTAGTCAGAATTTTCAGCAAAAGAAATAGCGGCGCTTGTAGTCTGTGACCAGCTTCTACATTTCATTCCGCTAGATGGAGACTTCGAACACTCTCGCGATTTTTTGCTTTGCTTAGATTTTAAGCGCGGAAAAATTAATAAAAGAATAAATGCTTCATTCCACGCTCGTAGTGGAAACGAGTCTTTACATGAAACATCCGGTTGTACGAGGGTTGAAGCGTGGAAAGCCGGCAACAGATTATCAAAAAAGATAATGTTCCATACATAAATCAAGTATTCAAATGACCCACCTGGACGTTGGGGCTGCTGGTCTTGCCCCCCGTGGAACCGACCTCGATAGTGCGTGTGGTGTTGTGGGGGCCTCTGTGCACGATGTGAAGAATTCTTCCTTCATCGATGTTTCTCGACGGCGCTGGACTCATCGGCTCGCTTTTCGCAACACGAGATATGTACACAGTCTTAGGGCTACGTTGAGCATTATCTAGTGGCGTTATCCTTCGAGGAATAGCCACGCTAGATGGAGCAAACACGGGAGCATTTGTGGGCGGAAATGGTTTATTTTTAGGGAGAGACTGGGCGGTGACAGTCATGACACGCGGAGAGGGGGCGACGTTGCGCTGTATGATCTTGATCGGCCGGCTTGACATTGCGGAAAGCTGTTCAGTGAGTCGTCGGAGGGCGCTAGTGGACAACACCTGCTGGTTGCTTCGCGGCGGGGGGTCGACAACCCGAACCAACTCAGCGCTTGGTTTCTGGGAGCTGGGACCCCCGGTAGGCTTGAGGATGAGCTTCAATCCAGCAGGGGACTGGGATGCGGCCTCTTCGGAAAACTTCCCCTGGGAGTTTTTGTCAACATGGTTGATCAAGAGCTCTCTGGCGTCACCGGTGGACCCATGGCGCATGATCGAACGGGTCATTTCGAGAAGCTGCTGCTGTGAGACTTGTATGGTGCGGACGCTCGGCCGCTTCGGTGGGGCGCTTTCTTTAGCCACATCTGCACCACCAGAAGGCAGTGGCATCGATGGAGCAGCCCCATCGCATCGCGAGGTTTCTTGTGGAGAATTTTCTTTGGTTCCATCTTGTGGACAAGATAATAGTTAGTAAAAGAAACCAAAAAAATCGGACACAACTCACCTCCTCCTTCCCCCAGGGTCGAGTTTTCGTTATCTCTGTGCTTCCTCCTGAGAAGAAAAGAAGAGTGAAACTCGTCCGGAAATTTAGGACATCGGAAGTTCGAGGCGGGGTCGCTTGGAACAATGATTATAATTGTAACAAACAGGAAACCAAAATAAGTGCTTAAGATTCACTTAGAAAATCTATATTTTTGTTGTCGGTGTCGTGGTGTTCATTTTTTGAAAATTATGTAATCGGTGAAGAAGTTACGAATTGTAAAAAATTTTTTGGTGACAAAGATTTGGCTTGAATGGTTTACGCAATGAAGTAAATAAATGAAAAGGAGAACGGCCAAGTAAAATAATGGTAGATTTGTTGTCACTGATTAGTTGGGGACAAATTGAACAATTTCTGGGCAACTTTTGGCCCGGAATTGAAGATTTGCAAAGTCGAGAGGAGGTAGACCAAAGATTAAGAAAATGAACAGTTCTAATTAATTTATGCGCGTTTTGCCATCCAGAAAATGAATTGTTTTCTTGACAGTTTTATCTGCGATCAAGTTAATACGTTTCCAAATTCACATTATCTCGTAACCATTGCTACGGGCGACCCACATACCGACCATCGCAGCGGCACAAATCTCTGCTTCGCTAGAGTGAAGCAGGAAACACTACCTTTTTCGTTGCAGAAAGAAGTGGGAGAGTTGCAAAACAACACGTAATTCCACTGCAAAGAAGCGTTCCTCACCACCGGCTTTGATTTCACTGTCGTATCTAATTGAGCAGTTTCTAACCAGGGGCAGATGAAGATGAACGGAAAATTTCTTAACTAGGAACGAAACTAAAATCAAAGCTAGCATTGAGAAATGCTTCTATTCAGTTCATTTTTTGGTTCAGCTTTATGAGAAAATAGACGAATGTCGGACAAAAAAGTTTTACGATATATTTATTACTTGCTGTATGTATATTTAATGCCACTGTCTGTTTGCACGCCACATACCGCACGATTCAAAGGAACTTTTACAAGCCATACAGGTTAAACGTGAAGGCTGTAAGCGATCCGATAGTAATCACTGATAACATGCAATCAATCCTTCCACCAAAGCGTTCGACACCGACCTTGAATCACTGTTCTTCAACCGACTCCTCCTGGTCAAGCGCTCCTTCTTCCTCTTCGGGGCTCCCAACTGCTCAGCATGGATTCGTTCTAAACAGATTCACATAGAACATCAATACATTCAAAATTCACATAACACGTTCAGTAATGGCCTTACAAAAAGGGGGGCTCGGCGCAAGAAAAGTAAGGGGGGGCCACTATTTAGTGTACTAAAAAAAGGTAGCTCCAGCCATTTTTAATGTATAAAGGTCTTCAATTTAGATGGCCCCACTATTGAGTGATCCAAAGCGTGGAGAGTCGTTTTTTAGTGTCTCAAGACAAAGTGATCTTTAGAAAAAGGTCTATACTTTAACATGCACAATTTACAGCAACCTATTGAGCAGAGGCCAAGCATGCTGCAACCACTGATTCAACATGTTTTATTTTCTTTTTGACATGCCATTGACGTTTTGGTGCTACTATGAAGAAGTAGAGCAATTTCTTGTGCAGGGGGCCACTTTTTGATGTATTTCAGGGGGCTCGGTGCGGCCGCACCGTTCGCACTCTATTAAAGCCATCACTGAACACACTAACACATTCAGTTAAAAACTCACAGAACACACCAAGACGTTCAAGATTCAAAAAACACATCAATACATTTAAGACTCACAAAATACGGCAATAAAAAACCAAACTGACCGAGATCTTCGGGGGAACGATCCGCGTGCAGATAGAGCCAGACCTTCGCGGATGCGTCGTACCGGACACAGGGATCTGGTTCGTAGTGGAGCCGATCAAGCGCGCCGCTGACGGCAGCAGTGACCTGCACAGTTTGAACATGAGCAATGTATCGAAGTCATAAGGTAGTGTGTATCACAGTAATATTCCCACTTTTGTACAAGGTCTTTGGAATACGATTCTAGTTTGAAATGATTGAAGATTTATCGGTGATGATGTAAGATGAGAAAGCAAATTTATGGCCGATCGAATCAAGGGGACATTGCTCAATACGATTTGGGACCCACCTGAGCGTCGGATATGCCGGGGGCCAAGTATTGGGACTCTCGGACAAGATCGCAGATCACGCTGCGTGTGCCCCGCCTTCCGGGGAGGCGGGCAACGGCATCACGGGTCAGAGCAAGGAGGGTGACTTGTGGGGGTCGCTCCGATTTGAGGAGACAATGCTCCCTGGCTACCCTTCCTTCTTTGGTAGGTCCAACAGTCCCTGCACGTCAACATAAACAAACTGAATTATCTCTTATATACAACAGCGCGTGAATATACGAGACAAGCATATTGCGCGGTTAACGAGAATCGAACCCAACCTAACAATGAAAGAGGGGATGAAAAGAACCCATACAGCGTACCTTTCACGGGGGGCACTGGAAAGCGCGACCCATCGATGTTATAAACAAAAGCTTGATGGGCGTAGGTGAAGCGACGTCGCTCTTGCAGGTGGAACAAGTTGCCGCTGTCAGCGCCATCCGCGCTTGACACCAGAAGGTGGGGAGGAACCTGCGAGGTTGGAGGTCAACAGCAGGCAGGAAAACAAGCGCAACGGCTCACCTTCTCCATCCACTCCTGACACAAGCGCTGAAGGATTTTTTCTTCGACATCTTTGCTTAACGAGTTAAACCAGATCCAAACACCCTCCTTGCTCTGAAGGAATGGTTTAGCATCGTTCTCTTCCACTACAACATAATTAATCACGTGAACTAAAGTGAGGGTTTAAAGATTAACAGCATCAATTTACCAGGAGTATGACTCAAAAATTCCAAACTTGATTTAATCAACTCATTGTCATTTCCAAAATTATTCGTCCAATCATATCGCGAGGCCTCAGCCGAGGCTAGCCAATCAAAAACCAGGAGTTGTATCTACAGATAAAATTAAGACAACTGCAAGTCATTTTATTCACAGAATCATAAGAGTGGATGAATAAAAGCGAGAATCGATACAACCTTGATGTTTGTGATTAGATGCCGTTTCGCGTTGATTTTTTTCTATTTTTTTGGTGATTTAAAAGGTAACACTGGCAAGAGAATTATTTCAAGGTCAAGTGCTTACCTTGCGCGTCGTTTTTTATCAATTTGTTTCCAATTTTAACGATTTTTAAGAGACTGGGAAGCAGTAGCTAAGTAACTGGGATTTACTGAAATTTACAGCTGAGTTTTTTGACTAACTCGGGCCAAATAAAGTGTTGGCCTTCTTCAGCTCAATCACATAATAAAACGCAATCAATAGGCAATTGCGACATTCTTACTACTGTTTGGTCGTCAGTCAATCTTGCTTATCAGCTAAGATGACACAAATCTTATATTTGCCAGAGAACAACCAAACATTAGGCACCGAATCCTCGATGAACCAATTGCTACAAATTTCACTACTTTTCTTGCTCATTCAAATTCGGAGCTTTGACGTGAGCCTGCCATCGTAACAAGAACGATCGTCGTAGCACACGAGGGCGACACTCACCGATTCGGTTGACTTGTCCGAGGTCAAGTTGATGACGTCACGCAGTAATTCGAAATAACAGGAGGGCGAAGTGATTGCCCGCCTGCAGGAAAACATCAGGGTTATTATGCCAAGTTTGAACAAAATATCAAGTTAGTTGTTTACTGAGGGGCAACGTCATTACTTCATTTCATTTCATCTCTATATTCATTCTCCTGACTCGCAGGAAAGCGGAGGAGGCGCTATACATAGGGCAAGCAATTACCCCAACCTACTTCCGGAGATGTCAAGATATTGCTTCCCAGTTGAAATTTTTCATTTGATTTTTTAGAGATATGACTGAAATTTAGAACTTCCAAGCAGGGGAAAATGCCTAAAAGTGTCTTACCCGAGAATACAACAAAACGACGCGAGTAGGTTTTAAACCAAGACCCTGCCAATCACAACCAATGTTCCCTTCAAGCTGCGCGGTCGCGCGGCCGCTCAGCTGGCCTCCGCGCAGTGCTTTACTTCTCCCGTGCACTGTGCTGGAAAAAGCTGTGTAATTTGGTCCAGCGTGTAAATTTAAGTCGCCCCCTCTTATGCGAATAAAATTGTATTTAAATGCAGGTAAAACTAATGATTTACACAAAGCGAATACTATCTGGAAGAAGAGCAAAGACTGGCGTGTAAAGGTTTAAAGTTGTTATTACCATTTCAGTGTTTAAATAAACTTAAAAGTTTTGAGTGAAAACAAATTTTTAAGTACCTAATAAAAGACATTGCTGCGGCCCTGCGATCTGCGGCCCGCGATGGGTTCAAACAAATAATAAAAAAATTTGAGGCCGATCGGAGACAATGACCTTTTTTTTAGAGAACAGCTTGGTTTCAGTATGGAAAGTAGTAAATTAGAGAAGTATTTCCAGCGATGACGTTTTTTTTTTTAGAGAAGACCTTGATTTTAGGAGGAAAACTAAAAAATCCGACACAAATTCTTAATGAAGATCAATATTTTTAGAGATTACTATAATGTGACCCGCAAATAAATTCAACTTTCAAAACTAACCCTTTCAAATTCGGCCCTCAAGCTAAAAAGTTTGCCCACCCCTGATTTAAATGCTTGATTTCCAGACAATGAACTAAAACTTTGGTCTGCTTTTGATCCTACTGCTTTCAAGTTGCTTTAATATTTCATTGTTCAAATAAACTTACAAATTCTAACTTACAATTACAAAGTTGTTGTCGTACATACTAAGCATTTTTTTGCATACACTGATTTGAGAATGCGCCGGTTAAAAAATACTTTGCACATAAGAATGTCTTGCTTAGAGGGAACGTTGATCACAACGACGGCGCTCCTAAACTACTCGACCACGCTGCCGACACTCTTAAATTATTCTGCGTATCATTTGGCGGAAAAACAGCGAATATGATTTTGTGAGGAGTCATCAACCGAACCAACCGGTAAAAAAGCTTAGCTGTGAAAAAATATTGGTCTTGTTATTACTGCAAAAAAATTGATTTTGCAGTTACTGTCCAATTAAGTCGTGGGCGTGTAAATTTTATGTTCAACGCACTCGCAAAATTGTCACAAAACGACGCAAGCAATAAGAAACAATCAACGGCTGGACAAGTTTGTAAGATCACAATCATTTACATCTGCTCGACAAATTTCGGAAACATATACAGTATGTTATATACAATGAAGTGAAAGATCACAAATTTTGCATGTCCACCATGAAATTACACAGCAGCTGCAAAATCAACTTTTTTACAGATTGTTTTTTTTTCGTTTCATCTCCATATTTATCCTCTTGACTTGCAGGAAAGCTTCGGAAAGCAATCGCCCAGACCGAAGATGCCAAGATATTTGTTGTCGGTTGAAATTTATAATTTTAATTTTTCAGTTTTATGGAAATATGACTAAATTTAGAACTGCTTTCTAAGACCACCACGCAGGAAAAAGTGCCGCAAAATGTCTTTCCTAAGGACACAACAGAATGGCGCAAGTAGGTTTTGAACCGAGACCTTGTCGACCACAAGCACGGCGTTCTTAACCATTTGACTTCGCTGCCTTCAAAATAATTCTCCAACGGAACAAATGCGCAATTTTTTCGCCGAACAGTCTGGAAAGCTACGTCAGAAAGACTAATAATTTTTAACTTTTCTACAGAAGGTTACTACAAGTTTTCACTGACTGAGTAAAAACGACATTTAGTTACGTTTTTTTTAAATGCAATTTTTTTATTACTTTAAATTTATCAAAAGTGTTTTAAATCTTTTCCTAACACACGACGACTTCTGAGTGGTTTTAATTTCTTTTGAGTGTTAAATCAATATTTAAAATAAGAAAAATTAATTTTTAAGAAATTGATAAACTTTCTCCACTTACTTTTCACGGACTATCACGGCTTTTTTTTCTTTTTTAAATTCTTTATTAAGTCGAGAAGATTTAAATTTTTTTGCTCTTGAATAGGAAGAACCATCCAGTGGTCGTCTTTTTCGGAGGAAACCTTTTGTAATTAAACTTAAAGTAAATCTGGGAAAATTTTAATTTAATAATTAAAAAAACTACTCGTACAGTAAAGAATTAAAAAAACTACTCAATTAAAAAACTACTCGTACAGTAAAGACGTGTATTTTTCTTCTCTCGTTTTAAAAAAATGACTCGAGGAAAAGAAAAACCTTGCTGCAGTAGTTCTGGCTTTAACGAGGAAGATCGAAAACAGCTAAACGAAATTAATTCTACAGTTAAAGGGCTAATAGAAGAAATTCGCTACTTAAAGCATGAAGTTGTTCAAAACAAGTTAGAAATTTCGCAGTTAAAAGTTGAAAATGAAAAATTAAAACAAATGGCGAACTTGTCAATTTACAAAATAGATGAATTAGATCAATATGACCGTCGAGAAAACTTGAGAATTCACGGAATACAAGAAAATGATAGTGATAGGGATGATGGTGAAGAGGTCGTTATGAAAATTGCTGAAGAATTAAACATTGGTATAACAGCTTTAGATATACAGAGAGCCCACCGATTGGGTAAGCGTAACAGCAATTCAGTGCCCAAACCGCGTCCGATTATTGTCAGATTTATATCTTACAAAAAACGTAATGAATTCATGTACGCCAAGTCTAAACTCAAAAATAGCTTAATTTACAAAAATGCTTACTTAACTGAAGATTTGACTTCTCTTCGAGCTAAATTGCTTAAATATGTTAAAGATATCTGTAAAAATGACTTTGTACTCTATCATACAATTAATGAATCTATTCGAATGAAAAAATCAGCGAAACAAGCTGGGATAGCATTGCAAGAAAATGAAAAAGATCAAGGTGTTGGTAAGTGGCTCTATATCACATCTCCAGACGATTTATTTAAACATAATATTGGTATTGACTTTGTAAAACTAAATTATAAACCACTTTTGTTGAATCATAATTGTATGACTGGTTGTAATCCAAATTAAAATTTTTTTCATTGTTACAATATTTTACATTGTTCTTTTTATTTTCAATTCAAATGGCTGTTAAACTTGTTTGTAAAACTCGTGGTAATGATGATGTAAAAACCAATATGTGTGAAAAATGTGATTCTTGTAACATTGATTGCGCAATCTGCATGGAATCTTTTAAAAATAATCATACAACGTCTGTTAATCAAGCTAATCAGTGCGGCGCCGTTTTGCACTCGGGCTTTCAAAACGGTGTCAAAGGTTACTACAGGTCAGATTCCCAAACTATTTTAAGTAGGCCTAATGAACAGTACTATCCTTTTGCTATGAACAATAATATTGATTCTAGAGGTGCTATTGAAAACTTTCAAATTTCTTCTGATGGTATTGAGTATAATGAAATACTGTTTAATAAATCAAATTACCATTATTTATCGTGTATCAAAAACCTTATTCAGAATAAACAAAATAATGAAATTTTCGCGATTCACTTTAATGCACGAAGCTTGCAAAAAAATATTGACTATTTGCATTATCTTGTAACTGAATTTAAAAAGAAACCTGAAATTATTGCCATATCTGAAACAAAACTGAGAAAAGGTGAAATTAGGATGAACGTTAAATTGGACGGTTATAACTTTGTTCATGTAGATACCGAATCCAACGCCGGTGGAGTCGGCCTTTTTATAATAGATAATCTCGAATATCAAATCTTGAATGATGTATCAATCAACATGTCATCAGTAGAAAATATTTGGATTAAAATAAAAAACAGCAACGACCAACAAATTGTTATAGGAGTAATATATCGTCATCCTATCTCCACATCATCGGTTTTATCTCAATTTGAAAATGAGTTATATGATATATGTGACCATTTTAATAATAAAAATACTGAATTATATATTTTGGGAGACATTAACATTGATCTTACTAAGTTGGACTCCAATAATACGGTTGGTTCATATGCCAATAGCCTAATAAGTAATTCACTAAAATGCTTAATTGATAAGCCTACTAGGATAACTATATCAACAAAATCGTTGATTGATCACATATACACCAATAATCTTAAAACTTTGTATAGTGGTATTTTTGTATGTGATCTATCCGACCACTACGGTGTTTTTGTAATTATTCCAACAAAAAAAAAGCAAACTAATCTTAATAGTTATAACCATATGCTAATTCGTGATATGAAATCTTTCCAACTTGAAAATTTTTTAGCTAATCTTTCAGATGTTTTTTCTGATTTCATTGTATCAAATAATATCTCTGTTAACTCCCAATTTCAAAAATTTCTACAGTTATTTTCTCAAACAATTAATAGACATGCTCCTTTAAGAAAAAGAAGTAGAAAAGAATTTAGAATGCAGCATAAACCATGGCTAACTCGTGGTATCATTCATTCCATTAATCATAAAAATAAAATGTATTCTAAATTCCAAAGCTCCCTAAATATGAATAAATTTAAAGAATATAAATCTTACCGAAACATTTTGAATAGAACGATTCAGGCCGCTAAACGTATGTATTATAACAATATAATTGTGCAAAATCGCAGTAAACCAGACCAAATTTGGAAAACCATACATGAATTAGTCAATATTAAGAAAAAAACAATCTTTTCTCCAACCAAATTAATTACCGATGAAGGCAAAACAATAACTGACAAGATTGATATAGCAAATAACTTTAATGAATATTTTGCTAACGTAGGAATCAATCTTGCAAAATCACTAAAGCAACCTAAATCTATTAATACTAATGAGTTGTCCAATAAATTACACAATTCATTTTTTCTTACGCCGACAAATGAAGATGAAGTGTCTTCTCTCATATCTATGTTAAATAATAAAAAATCAACAAGACATAACGACATTAACACGAAATTTATAAAATTTAGCAAACCAATAATTGCACCAGTACTCAGCGATTTATTTAATCTTGCTTTTTTGCAAGGTGATTTTCCAAATTGTCTCAAGGTAGCCGAAATATTTCCTCTATTTAAAAAAGGCGATATGTGTAAAACTAGCAATTATCGTCCAATTTCGCTTCTCTCTCAGTTTCACAAACTTTTCGAAAAACTCATTCTTAATAGATTAATCAATTATCTCGACAAATACAAATTGTTAAGTGAACATCAATTCGGTTTTCGTAAGAATTATTCTACCACTTTAGCCATTAGCAATATTTATGATAAATTAATCAATAACATTGATAATGGTTTATATAGCTGTTGTTTATTTCTTGACTTATCTAAAGCCTTCGATACTGTCGATCATAAAATCTTATTAAAAAAAAATGAACTTATTTTTTGGAATCTGTGGTATAGCTTTAGATTTATTCAAGAGTTATCTCACTGACAGATATTTATACACAGTTGTAGCTGAAACCAAATCTAATCTGCAAAAAATTTCTTGCGGCGTTCCACAAGGATCCTGCCTAGGCCCAATTTTATTCCTACTGTATATAAATGACATGCCATTAGCTTCTAAATTTGATATTACACTTTTCGCTGACGACACCTATTTAACTTTAGCTGATAACGATTTAAATACTCTACAGACTCGTGTAAATAATGAACTAAACAGTTTAAATAATTGGTTTTTGAAACATAAATTATCCTTAAATTATTCTAAAACAAATTTTCTACTTATTAACAAAACACCATATAGACCAGTTGATTATATTTTTCAATTAAGTTTCAATGGTACCTCTATTAATAGAGTTCAAAATATAAAATACCTTGGTGTTTATATTGATGAACTATTAAATTGGTCGTTCATACTTCCTATCTCTCTCTACAACTGGCGAAATATAGAGGATTATTTTGCAGATTGCGTAATTATGTAACAAGGGAAACCCTGGTCACGTTATACCACAGTCTTATTCACAGTCGGGTTCAGTATGGTGTCATCTCCTGGGGAAATGCATCAAATATTTACCTGAACAAAATTCAAATAAGAATGAATAATATTGTTAGATTAATTACTAAATCATCAAAATATTTTTCTATCAATCCTCAATACAAAATGTTAAAAATTTTAAAACTTGATGAAATTTATAAGTTAGAACTGGCCAAATTTATGCATAACCTTCATCACAACAATCTTCCATTTATATTTAAAAGACAATTTACCTACCTTACTAATTGGCATACTCATAAAACCAGATGTGCTGACAGCTTTAATTATTTTCTACCACGCGTCAAAAAAAAATTTTCCCAAAACCAATTATCATTCAGAGGAACAAAATTGTGGATGGAGATTGATAGCTCTCTTAAAATCTTAAACACTATTTCTTTCAAAAAAGAGTATAAACATTACTTAATTTCCAGTTATTAAAAAAACTTTTCTTTTGTCGGCTTCGTGTGAGCATGAAATTAAGATACTCAGGGGCCCTGTGTTTAGTATGACTGTTTAGTAACTATCCTTCAAGGGGAGTGTTATTCGCGTTTGTATTGTAACAACTGTGCCTGTTTGTTTTCTTTCGAAGTTCGTTACAGATATCTTATGAATTTTGTTGTGCTGCCGTTATTATTGTTTTACTCGTTTATTTCGTTTTTCGATTTTGTAATTTTCTTTTTTTCTCAAGGAGCACCTTGACTTAGAAAACCGAAAGGTTCCTCGGTGCTCCTTACCAACATTCCAAATTGCTTTATTTTGCATTTTGTTTCTTTCGTGAATTTTTTTTTTTTTTATTTGGTGAAAAATAAATAAATAAACAGTCTCATAAATTTGACATCCATAGTTAGAATTTAGGCTAATATAACAAATGCCCTCCAGCATGATTAACATTTACCAGGCAGATGAAATACCATTTTAATCACTTACCTGCAGTTTTCTTCGGAGTGCCATAAGCTCGACTGCAGACTTCAATAAGTTTTATGTTGCTGGCGGCAAGATCTGGGGAATTCTATGCAATTGACATATAATAGTTTATCACGAAAACGAGGAAATTAAACAAGACATAAATAAAACAAAAGTTCTTCCTAGTTTTTTTGTCTTTAATACATTGAAAAAAACAAAGTCAACTTGTAACATTGCTATTGCTTCACGTACTATTTTCGCTAAACGACGTTTTTTATGTTGAATGAGCATTTCCTTAATTCTGCTTGAAGTCACAGATGGTGTTCTGTCTAGTAGCACAGATCTGGGAATTTCAGCATCTGGGAGTGAATCAGAATCTGAAGATAGCACATCTTCCAACGGGTAGTTGTGAGAAGTTGAAACATCTCGTCTTACATCACTCAAAATTCTGCAAAAATTTTCAATTTGCAAAAATGCACAATTTTTTTTAGGAAAAGATTTGATGACGACTGCAACAACAATCTTTACAACAAACTAATGCTACAAATTAACTACTGCAGCTCAATTTTATAAAGCTTGCAAAAGAATCCAATATCTTACTTGTGGTAAATGTTTGTCACAGATTTAATGATTGTGTTACGCAAGGCTCGATCAATATGAAGACTACCCAATCCTCTGTATTTGACCAGCTCAAAACAATTTGGAAATGTGACTGCTGATAAGTGACACTAAAACAAAGCCAAAATAAGCAAAAACTTACTAAAGCATGACATAACTGCCATTTAGTACATTGAATTCTAATTGTGATTTTTTAAAAAAACTACACAAGATAGAAAGTTAAAACTTTTTTTATTAGTTTCATAGCAAATTCAGCAATAGTGCTGAATTTCATTAAAATTGAAGTGGATGGGTTGACATTTTCTACAAATTGGCTGATTAAACATGGATTGACACGCACATGCAATGCTACAGAAATAATACACATAATGAAGAAAAAAGTAACAACTAAAAGATAATACAATCTCAATGGCAAATGGCAAACAAACCAATGAAGGTCTTTCAGCAAGCAGTCATTCAGATTATGTTTTAACAAAAATCACAGATTTAACACATTTGGCTCAAACAGAAACGAAATGTAGCAAAATTGAAAGCAATTAAGATTTGAAAAAATTGAAATTTTTGCACAGATGTGTTAATGTGTATTGCAAATGACAGAAATCATAACAAAGACGTTACTTGATTTACTTTTGTGTCAAGACCTTACATTACCTTGCAGCTAAAAAACAGCCACAAATTACACCCTCAACATGGTGTTTAATGGCTAAGAGAGTTTGTTAAATAATAACAAAATAATTAAAACATAATCAACATACCCTTTGTGAAACAATGATTTCCTTTAAGAGTTCATTATAATAATGACTTTTAAGGTATTTGCTTCTGGCTACTATTGCTTTCTTTTGACATTTCCGTAAAAGGCATGCTTTTTTGGAAAAAAATCCACTTTGAATTTTGTTATAAAGATTATCAATTGGGTTTCCAGATGAAGAAGAGCAGCAAATAGAAGAAAAAGCTGTAAGGTTACTTCCAGAAAATAATCGCCTACAAAAACATCTTATAAAATTAAATTCCAAGTGCAGTGAAATTTTATTATAACGCACTTTGATTTAACACAAACTTGGATATAACACAATCAGTCAATGGATCCCTTTCCAATTAACCCAAAGACAAGGAGGAAAATACACCATCCCCACTTCCCAAAATATCTGAAGCCATCGAATACCTGCAGGCCAGTCTTAGTTGGTTAGAAACACAGGAACTGAACCTGATTAAGATTCTCCAACTTAAGAGCATCCAGACATTGCTAGAAGCCAGAAACATTCCTCTTAAACAGTGTACAATAGACATTTTCTTTGAAAGCAATAAATGGTAATATGTGGTATTGAGTAAAACTATGGATTTACTATATATTTACTGTGGTTTTCAAGTGATGCTTAAAATAAAGTAATTACATATGTTTAAATCCTAATATGTGATCCCACTTTTTACACAACAATGTTTTATGGACCCCAACAATCATGTTATAATGAAGTTTCACTGTATAAATCATAAGATTCAAAAAAGAAATTTAAAACCTAATTCATTGTCACCAGTGGAAACTCAACTAAGTTTGTATTTAGGAACACTACTGGCCCTTAATGCTCAAAATTGGTTTAATTTCATTTGCATCAAAATTTATTTATTTTCAATTTGGGAGCTAGGTTGTCTAAAAAGGTATATTGAAATATTCATATTTTAGTTTAACAAGTTTTGTTCCAGCATATTATATACTGGTTTATAGTATATAAAGTAAAATTAGTCTGCTTGGACAACACAAATTACAGGGTGAATGCTTTAATAAGAACCTCACAGACCCTTTGTGATCACCTTGTCGCAATTTATGAATTTGTACTATTACATCAAGCCATTATATGTGACAAATAAACTAAATTAAACAAACAAATTTATCATCATAAGTGAAATTTTAACATGTGAATTGACATGAGCAAAAAACTGAAGGCAATAAATGACTAGAAAAACAATCTAAAATATTAAAAATATTAGTTGGTAACTTGATACTCATCATAAATACTATGACCTGCTTTGTACATTTAGTAATCACTTAACATCAATTATTTAAAACTTAGTAGAACACAGTAATCACAAAAATCCTTTCAAATGCATAGCAGGATGTGGCATTTCTTAATTTTATCTTTATACAAAAAAGTGATAAACCAACAAGATAATGGCACAAAGTATCATGTTTTGATCAATTTTCTTTATTTAAAACTATGTCTTAAACCACGTATCTTAAACTTATAAGCTTATGCATGCCTCATTCATGGCATAAGTGAGATCATACAGCAAACCCAGAAATGCTAAACCATTTTTTGTGTAATAAAGTGTCTAATGTTTATTTCAGCATCAAAATGAGATTTTAAAAAAGTTATGCCCTCTAGCAGTTAAAAAAATTTGAAATCTAAATGTTTACAAATCAAAGTCTAATTGGTGACAAATAAACATGAATGATTGTTGGTTTTGTATTTAACACTTGATTATAAACAAATGTTCTGTTCCCATGCTTTACATCATTTTGCTTGCAAGGTTTTCAATGTTCAATTAAAAAGTATTTACTAGCCCAACTTTGACCTGCTCAGATGAGTATCAGTCAGTCTAGTTCTCTGACTTGTTTTGACAATTATTATAAGAAATAATTGTTCACAAATATAATTTGGCTAAACAATTTCCAAGATTTTTTAAGTTAATTTACAAATGTGATTGCAATCTTCATTGATTTCAGGTAAAAATAAAACAAAAGTATTTAGCTTCAATATAGGCCCACTTTATTTTTAGCAGAGAACTACTCAATTGTTAGCAGCTTTATTTGATTACATTCATTAGCTTGGACAACATTATAAAAGAAATAGAAAGGATGCAAATTGGTCTACAATCAATAAAAATATCAAAACATTTTTTGAATTCTATCAAAAGAGTTTTAAAAAGATTGGTACATTTCTTAATGTCTATGAAGATTTAGAATTTATAGATCTAGTGTTTTTAAATTGTTTAAATTTAGAAAATGAATTGAGAAAAATATTCTAAAATAGCACAAAAGGGCTCATTTCCACTGCAAGTTTTGGTGGGAGTATTCTTTTTTTGTTTTATTGATCCTTTTAGTTCTTTATAGAGCTTAAGCATGAAAAGAAGTAAAAAAATTAATAGAACAAACCCCCGCCAACATTCAAAGTGGAAACAAGCCCTAATTCTACTGAAACCTTATTGCAAATCTTGCAAGGTATTTCAAAAAATAAAAACTTATAAAATGACAGTTGTGCAAGTGGCAAGTTTGACATGCCTGTCTTAAACAAAAGCTTTTTCAAAAAATTTGTCTTTAGATTCAAGAAAAGGTAATAGAACTATATAGTCTTAAAAGGGGAATTATAAAAGTCATATTTTTGTGTCCCAAAATAATACAATACTATTTTTAGCATCTGGGTAATCCAGCATAAAGTTGTAATACTAAGCTCTTTCTTAAATATACACCAAGCTTACATATAATTACATTTTCTTAACTCTTTCTTAGTTTTCCTTGGTCTTTTTTTACAAAGCTTTTCTATGATTATTTTTCTTTCTAAGCTTTTTTTATGCCATCCTAACTTACTTGAACGCTTTTTTCAATTTTTACAATGTATAGCAAAGTAAATAAATAAATATGAAACCTTGCCACTGTTATAAATTAAAATAACAGAAGATATGATAAGTGTCATGCCTTTTATAGGCTAAAGCCAGCAACTTTATTGTTGCAGAAAAAAGGCAGTTGGCTAATTTGCTAAAAGGACACATCAACAGAAGTAGTGTGATTCATAAGGTAAATGGTATCAGGCCACTTACCCCCATCACTTTTCCCCTGGTCATATACCCATGTAGTATCATTTTATTTTGGCCATATACATAGGAGGAAGTGGTTAGTATGTGACCAGGGGGTAAATATGTAAATTAGTATGTGACCAGGAAAATAAAATAAAAATTAAAATTAAAAATAATAATAAAATCCTTGAATGATTAATTAAACGGCTTCCTTACACTAACAGGGTGCAACTGCACAGATATAAAGAGATCTTTTCTCACCATCAAGTGACGTAAACTAGATGAAGCCAGCAAATGATGTGGAATAAATGAAGCCTAGACATATATATATATTAATGAAAACAATAAGACAGAATAAAAATTTAAGATTTAAAATCCACAACAGCCTGTTTTGCCAAAAATGGCTCATCAGGTGGAATCTTATTCAAATACAGGGTGTAAAGAAAGTTTCCGATCGATTTTTAAATTTATTGTAATTCAAAAACTTCAATGAATTATGAGAAGTTCTGTACGTCATTTTTCCACTTAATCCTCCTTTTCAATGTTTCAGATACACTTTTCAAATTTTTTTGGCTAAAATAATAATAAAATCAGTAAAAGAGCTGCAATCATTCAACTTCATCATGCGGGACATTCAAATTTTAAAATTATGAAGTTGCTAAAAGCACCAAAATCGACTGTTTGCGATACAATCTTGCGCTTCCAAGAACTTGGAACCATGGAGGATCGGAATAGGAGTGGACGACCTCAATCCGCTTGCACTCCAGCGAAGATCAAGGCCCTCAGGGAGAGAATTCGGAGGAACCCCAAACGATCCTTGAGGAAAACGGCTAAAGACATGAATATCAGCCATGAGTCTGTCAGAACAATTGTTGAACAGGGTCTCAAAATGTCCCCGTACAAAATCAGGACAAGACAACTCCTAACTGACCTCCAGAAGCGAAAAAGAAAGGAGAGGGCCAAAATTCTGCTGAACCGTCTGAAGGGAGGCACGGAGAAAGGCGAAATCGTTTTTTCAGACGAAAAACTCTTCTTGGTGGAGGCGAAGTTCAACACCCAGAATGACAGGATTCTCGAAAAGTCGCCCAAGGACCTCCCTGATCATCTTCGATTTGTTTCACGCCGACAGAAACCCTCGTCTGTGATGGTATGGGGTGCGATCTCCAAATCTTGGAAATCTCCCCTCATTTTTGTTAAAGAGGGGGTCAAAGTGAACACAGATTCGTATGTCAATGATATTTTAACCCCTGCCCTCGCATCGATGAAGGAAAAGTTCAAAAATAAGTCCTTCACCTTCCAACAAGACGGCGTGCCTTCTCACACATCAAAGAAGATGCAGAAGTGGTGCGAAGAGCACTTTCCTTCATTCTGGACCAAAGATTTGTGGCCACCATCTTTGCCCGATCTCAATCCTATGGATTTCTGTGTGTGGGGTATTCTGGAAAAAGAAGCCTGTTCTTCACCCCATAACAATCTGGAGGATCTTCGAGCTTCCCTGAAACGAGCATGGGAGAAAATTCCTCAAGATGCCCTTCGTGCTGCTTGTCAGAATTTCCGACAGAGGCTCCAACGTGTTATTGATACAGATGGGGGTCATTTTGAATAAACCAGATTTTTTTATGTTCATGGAGCTTTGTTCTATCACCACAATAAACCTTTTGTTGATTTAACCTTCTGTTATTAGCCCTATATAATTTTGTTTAGGATCGGGAACTTTCTTGACACCCTGTAGAATTTTTATTTCTATTTCTACTTGAATATTTCTATTTACAGGGTGATTCACAGAAGTGTTGACAAATACTTTATTCCATTATTAACTTCGCATTACCTCTTCAGATTGTTATTATATATTCTAGAGTAAGTTTTCAATATCAATAAGAATATTTAATCTAGAAAAGTAAGATGGCAAAGACAGTAAATGACATCGTTGAAGGGTATTGCAAGAAAGGACTTCCACCTGCGAAAATTTTCCGGTTGATGAAGCGATTTGTGAGTCATGGAGGTGTTTACAAGGCTGTGAAGAGGTTCAGGGAGACTGGAAGTTGTGCTCCAAGAATCAGAAGTACTCCTGAAAAACCCATCAGGACAAAGGAACTGATTAAGAAGGTCAGGGAGAGGTTGAGGCGGAACCCTTCAAGGAGCGCAAGAAAACTGGCTAAGGACACCTCTGTAAGCATGAGCACCATGCAAAGCCTTCTCAAGGATGATCTCCACGTCTACCCGTACAAATTTACCAAGAGGCAGCTCCTGTCAAACACCACTAAGAAGAAAAGGCTTGATAGAGCTAAGGTTTTGATTAAAAGACTTGTTGTTGGCACGCGGCCTCAAGTGCTTTGGACAGATGAGAAGCTTTTCACTGTCCAAGCTATCCACAACCACCAAAATGACAGGATTTGGATTCCAAACAAGGACATGGTGCCAGTTGAACGTTGCAGTTCATTTAGGAGGCAGAAACCTTCTTCTGTGATGGTTTGGGCAGGAGTCACTTCAACAGGCCTGAAAACACCTCTAATCTTTATCGACAAAGGCGTGAAAATTAACCAAACTATCTATCGTTGGATGTTGGAAGAAAAAGTCATTCCCTGGGTTCAAGAAACAGTGGGAGAGGAAGGAATTACACTTCAACAAGATGGGGCAACCTCCCACACAGCCAAAGCAGTCCAGCATTGGTGCAAGACCAATTTTAAAGGGTTTTGGGAGAAGGAAGTATGGCCCCCTTCTTCACCCAATTTGAACCCAATGGACTTTGGGATTTGATCCATTCTGGAGCAAAAAGCCTGCTCAACATCCCATCCAAATATCGAAACCCTTAAACGAAAACTGAAGGCGTCATGGGAAGAAATTGACCCAGAAGTGGTGCGTGCCATGTGCGCCCAAGTACTTCCACGTCTTAGGCGCCTTGTGAAAAACAAAGGGGGCTACATTGAATAATTTGAATTTTATGTGAAAGCCCATTAAATTTCCATTCTATCTATTAAAAACTTGTTTCTTTTGCCCTTATAGTAAGTTGGATAATTCAGTTTTAATTTGTCAACACTTCGGTGAATCACCCTGTAAATAAGATTCTGTCTGATGAGTCATTTTTGGTGAAACAGGTTGTTGTGAATTTTAAATTTTAAATTTTTATTCTGTCTTAGTGTTTTCATTAATAAATTCTGCTCTAGCTTTTTGGTTATCAAGCTCTGTGCTGGTGAAGTAAGGCAAACAGATATATATATATATATATATACATATGTTTACAGCAGGTAACATTAATGAATGATGTAAACAAAATTGAGGAAGTTGAAGCTGCTTATCGATGTGGAAAAACCCAAACTAGACACTAAAGAATTTATCAAATACAAAGAACGATTGTCATCATATTCAAATCACATGCCATTAATCTTAATTTCATGATACTGAGAATAATTATGAAAATGGCAATTGGCATTTGCAGCAATAAATCAAATTAACTGTAACCTATTAAAAAACAATGAGTGTGACATCAAAACAAATTGCAAAAATGAAAGTTGGAAAACTGAAATTAACAAAATGAGGTTATAGTTAGTTTTGTAAAGCAATAATTGGACAATAATTAAGATGTAAAATGTGAGAAACCAAAGTGTTGCATCTAAAACCAGTACATGAGGCTAATTCCCAACATCACCAAATACAATAAGCCAATAACACTGAACAGATAGACATATAACTATGTACAAAACATAACTATAATTATTATAGTGACAGTAAGTTTTTAATAAATTCATTGCATGTACAGGGTGATTCAGTGAAGTGTGCACAAATAAAAACTCATCTTTCGGACTTATAATTAGGTCAAATGAAACAAGTTATATGCTGTGAAGATAGTAAATTTAATAAGCTTTCAGAAAATATACAAGTTATTCAATATAACCCCCTTTGTTTTTGATTACTTTCTGAAGTCGTGGCAGAACCTGGGCACATGTGGCACGCACCACTTCTGGGTCAATTTCGTCCCATGCCGATGTCAATTTTCGCTTTAGAGAGTCCAGATTTGGATGAGAAGTACGGCAGGCTTTTGTCTCTAAAATAGACCATAACCCAAAATCCATAGGGTTCAAGTCTGGTGAAGACGGCGGCCAAAGCTCTTTCTCCCAAAAACCTTTGAAATTGCATCGACACCAAGCTTGAACTAAGTTGGCCGTGTGGGAGGTTGCACCGTCCTGTTGAAGAGTAACTCCTTGTTCTCCGACTACTTCTTGGACCCAGGGAAGGACTTTCTCCTCCAGCATTCGCCTATAGACGGTCTGGTTTATCTTGACCCCTTCTTCAATGAATATGAGAGGAGTTTTCAGCCCTTTTGATGTTGCGCCTGCCCATACCATTACGGAGGTGGGTTTTTGTCTTCTGAAAGAGCTGCGACGCTCAACTGGGACCATGTTTATGTCTGGAAGCCAAATCCTGTCATTTTGATGGTTATGGACAGCTTGAACAGTGAAAAGTTTTTCGTCTGTCCATAAAACTTGAGGCTGCGTGCCATCGACAAGTTTCTTGACCAAAACCTTTGCTCTATCGAGCCTTTTCTTCTTAGTGGCCTCCGACAAGAGATGTCTTTTGGTGAACTTGTATGGGTAGCTCTGGAGATCATCCTTGAGAATCCTTTGCATGCTGGACACGCTCACAGAGTAGTCTTTAGCAAGTTGTCTGGCACTTCTTGCAGGATTTCTCCTCAACTTCTCTCTGACCTTTTTGATCAGTTTCTTCATCCTTACGGTTCTTTCAGGGTCACTCCTGATTCTTGGAGCACAAGTCCCAGTGTCCTTGAACCTTTTCATGGCTTTATAAACTCCTCTACGGCTTACAACCTCCTTCATCAACCGGAAAATTTCACTTGGTGGGAGCTTCTTCTTGCAATACTCTTCTATCACGTCATTGATCGTTTTACTCATCGTTTATTTTTACTTCAAATAATACCAGATTTTAAATTTTAACTCTTTTTTACTTCAAATAATACTTATTAATTAAGTTTATTTTTACTTCAAATAATACCAGATTTTAAATTTTAACTCTTAAATAATAAGAAACTGAAATGTTAATAATTGAAAGTTAATAATGGACGAAATACATGTACATAAAACTAAGAAAAGTATTTGTGCACACTTCGCTGAATCACCCTGTATAACCAGTTTTTCAAAAAAAGTTATTTATGAAATGCCAAGTTTTACAAAGCTTTAAATTATACATATTTCTTCAAAGAGGCAGTTTTCAAAACAGTTTTAAAACAGGATTTTTGTACATTTGTTATTTTATAAAAAAAGTCTGAAGTAATAATATTTAACAAGGTAAACTAACAAATAAAAGCATAAAATTTGTCAATATAATCATAATTACCTCACAGTGTCTTCTTTTTCAGTTTGTGTTAAAGAGTTTGGCAAAAACTTTAGTAAATGAGCCTTGTTGTCACTTGAAAAAGATTCCCAAATTGCTAATGATAAGAAATCCTTTAGTGCTAACAGCTGATGATTACAAACAACAATTAGTAATGCAAAAAATTTTTATCATTGCTTTAACCAGTTTTATGTTGTGTGATACAAATAATTGACTTTTCAGTTAAGTCATCATTGATCTAATCACAAAAAAATTGATATTACCTACAAATGTTGTATATATTGTACAGCCATGTAATAGATAAAACAAATATCATCAGTATAGCTAAGTAATTTGGTTCTTGTTCACTATTTGTCAACCTTACTAAATAAGCTTTTAATTTTGGGAATTCTTGAAGGTCTAGAAGGTTAGTAGTGACAAGCAGAACAAGAGTCAGTAATTTATAAGTTATCATAATGAGATATTATATGAATATGATAAAAAGAGATCATGGTTAAATTCATTCTTTAATTTTTTAATTTTTGAAAAGAGCATTTCATGATTGAATCTCCTTTGGTGGATTGTCTCAACAAACAGTTCTAAATTATTGTCAAAATACTTTTAAAAATTAAAAAACTTAACAGAATAAATTAAACACGCAGCACTATCTGGGTCCCTCAAAGAAGTCAATGTAAGCCATTTTTTCAGTAAAACTTATCCAAAATCATGTCTCTTCAAGAAAACACCATAACTGTTATTCATTGGTGAAACTAACCTGGAATTTGCCCTACAGCACTAGAAGGCAATAAAAAACAAAGCAAGAGAAAAAGGATCTGTCAAGAAACAATAGTAACAACAGGGGATTCCAGGTTTGTTTTACTAACAAAAATGGCTCATGGTTGCTTATTAAAAAGACTTCCAAAATCCCCCCAACAGCACTGCGATTTTTGTTAGTGAAAATAACTCGGATCTCCCAGCAGTTACTATCATTTTTTGAGAGATTCTTTTTCTTTTGGTTTCTCTTTTATTGCCTCCTAGCGCTGTAGGGGGGATTTCAAGTTAGTTTCACCAACAAACAACAGTCTTTTCAAAAAGTCACCATATGCAATTTTTGTTTATGAAACTAACCCGGATCCTCTGCAGTTACTAAATAGAAAAAGAATCTCTTACAAAGTAATATTGCTTCTTGAGAGATTCTTTTTCTCTTGGTTTCTTCTTTATTCTATCCTAGTGCTGAAAGGGATATTCCAGTTTAGTTTTACTGAAAAAAATTGCTTATGGTGACTTTTTGAAGAGACTCGATTTTTGTTGTACAAACAAAATCAACGGAAAAGTAATTATTAAAGAACTACAGTTGGATAAAATAAATGATAGCATTGTGTAAACAGTTGGTTTTAAAAATTATGCAATAAATTTGGATTATATAAACATGAAAAACATTAAAATAAACTTATCTAACTTTTTAATTTCTAATTAAGTACTGCTACTTTATTTTAATGATAATAATTCTCGCTAATCTTGACAAGTACAAAACAATTTTAAATAATTTATCAAATAAAACCACCACAAAACATACCTTTTGAAGAAGATCCTCAGAAAGATTATGCGAACCATCACTCATAATTTAACTATCTTAATCTATTTAATTATCGAAAAATAAAATAATAGTGATTACACTCCTCAAATCGAAAAACTATATATTTATAGTCTGTCTGTCAGCTATAACTTATTTGCCAGTGCCGCCACACTATGCCAAGTAGGAATAAACGGATAAGACCACTACTTACTTTTACTACAAATGATAATTCAAACACTTGTACCAGAATTGTTGCAGAAAAACCCATTCAATGGTAGCAGAAAAACTTAGGAAAAACCAGACCGGACCCGAAACCGGATCCGTAAACCCGTATTAACCGTTAATAATAATAATAATAATAATAACAACGTCTTTATATACCGCTCTTACACCCAAATCCTTGAAAGGAAATTTGTATGGCTCAGAGTGGTTTTTCTAAATGATAAAAACAAACACACATACACAAGGGCAGAAAACCTTTACGAGGGTAAAAAAATTAATCGAAAAGCAATATATACAGCAATATGAAAAAATCAATTATTAAAAATATAAAAGAGAAGATTATTGACGCATATCGCAAAACAAATCTTTAAAATAGGTGGTTTTTAGATCTTTTTTAAACTTTGTAAGACAGGTTTCAGTACGCAATACATATGGTAACGCATTCCAAGAAACACATATTTTATGAGATATACCATTTTGAATATGATATCTAAAGTTTAAAATGAAACGGTCATTTCCAATTCTGAGATTTTCTCGCAAGGATCTATAGAAGTAGGTAGTATCTATGAGGTACTGAGGTGCTAAGTTATTAACTATTTTTAAAGCAATTAAACACAATTTATACTTTATACGATACTGGATTGGTAATATATGACACTCTTTATAGTACGGAAGCAAGTTGTGATTATTCATGGGAATGTTACAAATAAATCTGATACATGCATTAAGTACTCTTTCTAGTTTATGAACAAGATACAATGGTATATTTGCATAAACAGAATTGCAATAATCAAGACGTGATAGTATAAAGCATTTTACCGGCATAATTTTATTCCGAGCTTCTAAAAATGAAAGTAAATTTTGAAGTTTAGTCACTTTATAAAAGCAGATTTTACAAGTTTCATTAATCATGCGATCAAAAAATAATGTTTTGTCAATAAACACATTTAGTAGTTTTATACAGGAAGCGGGGTCCGAGTCTAAATGAATACTGCTTTTCAAAGATTGGATACATAGCTGAAACGCTGTAAGAAATCTTGCCTTACCACAAACTAAAAGTTGCGTTTTATTCAAGTTAAGTTTCAAAAAATTGCAAGACACCGTTATTACTTTTTGTACCCGAACCGGAACTGAATCCGAAAAAATAAAATTTGCTGAATCTGAACCGGAGCTGAACAGGTAAAAAAAATTGCCCAAACCTGGACCTAAACCTGAACTTTATTTTAAATGGATCCAGTTCAACCATTTCATGCACAAATTTTAATTTTAAAAGTTATTTCTAATAGAATCAAAATCACAATTTTGTCTTTGAAGTTGCCGCAACTTTTTTGGTCACGATACTTGTTGTATGGCAATAAAGAAACGTCATAAACGACTTTTCAGGCGAGGAATAAAGCAAACAAATATGCGCTAGATACATGAACGTCCGCCGGGGGGAGCAAAAGGGGTGCTTGCCTTTTTTGAAATAATATATAAATATGCATTAAAAACCCTTAAAAGTTAAGGCTCGTTTTCATTACGAGCATGGAAGAGAGCATTTTTTGTTTTTTTAATCATCTTTCCGCACTAAAAAATATAAGAGAAGCAAAAAAATCAATAAAACAAGCAAAGAATACTCCACTCCACGCTTGTACTGGAAACGAGCCCTTATGCATAAATTTTTTTATTATTATGATCTTAAATGGCTAAATGTTTAAATTGTTTAAAATTTTAAAAGTATAGACTACCTAAGATAAAGACCCGTTTTCACTACCAGCGTGGAACCAAAGTCACAGACTATGGTGGAACGAAGTACAGGGTGTTTCAAAATAATTTGATATCATTTTGCAATCTAATAACTTCGGCAGTTAATTCCTATTAAAATAACTTAAATTTACACAGTATGTGTAGAAACAGGCCAAAATTTTGTGCTTGAAATTTAATATGTTCATCTTTTCAGGTGTAGAAATTTTTAATTGATAAATTATTTGTACCGCGTTTAAATCTGTGTGTTTAAATGGTATTCACTAGCAGAGAAAAGGCGTTTCTGTATTGCAGTATGCTCGAACAAACTCAAACAAGACTTTGCAGCGTGCGATTGTGAGAAAGTTCTTTAAGAAGTCAGCAACAGCAAAGCAGATTTGGAGCTGGAAAAAGAAATTCAAAGACGAAGGCTGTCTGTGCAGAGCAAAAGGATCTGGACGACCAGCAACAGTAGAAGGGAAGGTCGAGCGGATTCGTCAAACACTCTTGCGAAGCCCCAAAAAGTCCTAAGAAGAACAAGTATGGAGACTTTGATACCTCCAACGACAGTTTGGTGGGTAGTAAGGAAACGTTTAGTAATGAAACCATACAAATTATAACTCGTTCAGGCCATAACTGCAGATGACAAGCAAAAGCGTAAACAATTCTGTGTTAATATGCAAGAGAAACTTGAAGAAGACGAGTTCAATGAACGTCTTGTGTTCAGTGATGAGGCCACATGTCATACGAATGGCAAAGTCAATAGGCATAATGTTCGCATTTGGGGCGAAGAAAATCCCCATGCCACTATTGAGCATGAAAGGGACTCACCAAAAGTGAATGTGTTTTGTGCCATCTCGAAAAACCATGTTCATGACCCGTTTTTCTTTGAGGAAAAAGTGACTGGCAATGTTTATCTGCAAATGCTTCAAAACTGGCTAATAGATGAGCTTATTGCAAATAAACATGAAGATTTTATTTATCAACAGGACGGTGCGCTTCCATCTGAGCTTCCAGTGAGCTTCCACCTCACTGGAAACTCACTGTGCAGGCTTATCTCAATGACAATTTGCCAAGGAGTGGATCGGGCGTGCTGGTGGTGAAGACAATGTGATGTTGAAATGGCCTCCACGTTCACCTGACCTGACCCCCTGCGATTTTTTCTCTGGGGATATGTGAAGAGCTTGGTTTATGTCCCCCTCTTCCTGCAAATGTAAACGAGCTCAAACAAAGAATCACTATTGCACTGAAGACCCAAGATATGCTGCATTGTGTTTGGGGGGAGCTAGACTACTGACTTGACGTGTGCCGGGTAACAAGCGGCGCGCACATTGAACATTTGTGAAATCTTTTATGGTCAATACATTTTGTTTTGGTCAACATTAAACCAGTTGAATTTCATTTGCATTCTGTTGGATTCCAACCATTCTGTTGGGTCCTTGGGAAAAGACATTTTCTCCTGCTTGGCGGTCTTGGCAAGCAGTTCTAAATTTTAGTCATTTCTCTATAAAACTAAAAAATCGAAATAAAAAATTCAACCGGACAGCAATTGACATTTTCGAAAGCAGGTCGGGGTAATTGCTAATTGCCTTATGTTTCGCGCCTCCGTCGCTTTGCTGCGAGTTAGGAGGATATATATAAAGATAAAATGAAAAAGTGCGTATGAAGATCTTTCATAGTATAAGAAGACTAAACAAAGTGTGCTTTAATCAGTATTAAAAGAGAATTCCTTTCAGTCAAAGTAAAAAATCAGGTAATGCAAACATTTTCCGATACAAGAGCGCTCATTTGGAAAAAAAGAACTAGTTTGCATAAGTTTGTAACTGAACTGTTCGTATGTTCTAGACTAGTTAAATGTAAGAAACACTTTTTTACCTGTTCAGATTAATTCGTTTATAGTTCAAAAAAACAGAAAAAGTAGCAATACAGAAGCATCATGGTTGTACAATTTCACATTATACGTATTTATAATAGAAAATAAAGATAACCCTATCTTCTACCATGCTTCAAAAGTGCTTTCTTTTTTTTGGTGGACCTATTGGATAATTATTTACATTGAAAAATACAGTATCTACTTTTTAATAGGTGAATTGTGTCTTTAATTACATGCTTCAGGTCCACAGAATAAAACAAATAAAATAAGCAAAATATTGTAGAAAAACAACCAACATCAAAAGCCAGCAATAATTTAACTGTTTTGAATTTAACTTTTGAAATCTTATTTGTTTGTCGACACTACTGTAGTTTTAACAAATTTCAAATGCTTGTCTTTCTCACATTTCTCGGTGCTAGACTAGAGTTAGAAAGGGGCACACAATCAAGCAATTGGTCCCAGGCATCATTAGACCTCTGCACACCCCTCCTCACAACTCACATCAACAGCCATTCCAGTGTTCCCATACCCTTGTCTCTATGCAGATGATTTTGATTGTCAGCACATTGATTGGAGCTATAATTACACCAGCCCAGATAGATAATGCCTGGCTGACTGGACAGTCAAGGAAAATCTTTCCTTCTGGTATAACCTTAAAGATATGCTCCTACCTTCTTTTTTGGTCGCTGGAACACTAGAACCAATCTTGACCTGGCTCTTGGGAGTGAAGATTTGTACAGCTCCGACGAACTGGACAGTGAAAGTTTCCTAGGTTTCAACATCGACCATCGCTAATTACAACCTCAAAAAATCTGGCCCCAGTCCCAAGTCAGCCATACAAGTGTTGGAACTTTTGCAAGGCCAACTGGAAACTGTTACGGCCTTATTACAAACCATCTATATCAGGAATTACTATCGCCTAGCTTTAGCTCTATTGATGAGGCATATAAGACCTCTGTAAAACGATTAGATCTATCAGCAGCAAAATTTCAGGTTTTTCTACGGGCCCCGCAGGGTGAAGCAACTAGTTCAACTGCTTCCGCCTTGCTGTCTCATCTTGATGAAGAACAAAACATTGCTGGCCCGAAACTGTCAATAACATCGACTTTATGCACTTTAGTCGGCTGGCATAAAATAAAATTAACAACTTGACGAGCATTACCAGACACACACGCCGTCTCTGCCCTATTACCACCAACTCGATATATATATATAAAATCACGTCATGTGACGCTAGGTTACGGTAGGTTATGCTCGAATTTAATCGCTAGCGATTATAATAGAGTTTACACTCGGTCATCGTACGCGTTTACCGAGAAACAGCCTATCAGAGAATCGGGACGAAAACGTACTACGTCATTAGAAGTCTAGTTACAAAAAAAACATTCAATAGAATTGTAAAAAGGCTTGCAAATAAGTTAAGTAAGATAAATGGGAACTTTACCGACTATACGATTATTACTTGGCCATGAGAATTTACTTGTAATAAAAATCAAAACTATTGGAAAACAGAAAATTAACCACAGTTTTGCAAAGTCGTCAGCGTGGTCGAGTGGTTAAACGACAGTATTGTGATCGACACGGTCTCGGTTCAAAACCTACTCACGCCATTCTGTTGTGTCCTCGGAAAAAGACACTTTGCAGCAGTTTCCCCTGCTTGGTGGTCTTGGCAAGCAGTTCTAATTAAAGTCATATCTCTATTAAAATTTCAAGCGGACAGGATATCTTGGCATCTCGGAAAGCAAGTCGAGGTAATTGCTTGTCCTACGTATAGCGCCTCCGGCGCTTTCCTGCAAGTCAAGAAGATAAATATAAAGATAAAAATAATAAATAAATAAATAAATAAAATAAGTTAAAATTATTGCGGATGGCAACTGGAATGTGATGATAACAGACAGGACGGTGACTACTTGGCTGGTTGGGAAAGTATTAATAGTCTTGCCCCCTTATACAATATTAAGGACGCCGCCAGCTTTTACTCCGGCCGCTGGAACATTGGCACCAATCCAGATCTAGCTTTCGCTAGCGTAGGTCCAAACAGTCGCTTACCGGATAGACGTGTTCTTGAAAAGTTTCCCAGGTCACAACATCGACCTTCGCTTATTACACCACCAAGGTTTGCTATGGTAGTGCCAAGCATGCCTGTTAAGCGATAAAACTTCCTCAAGGCCAAATGGAGTCATTACATTGCTTTGACGAATAAATTCGCAAAGACAATGTTGCCGCCTAATTCACTTGATGTGGATGCGGCTTACCAGGACTTCTGAAACATCATCAAGAATGCAGCCAAAAAGACTATCCCACGCTGTTATCGAAACAACTGTATTTCGTGTTGGGATGCAGAGTGTGAATCCCTCTATAGAACTTTCCTGCAGTCTCCTAAGATAGAAAAATTGACTTGGGCTGCCACAATTTTACTTGCCAAGCTTGACAGGAAGCGGAAGGATCGATAGTCCAAAGCAGTTCGGAACATCGACTTTTCACACTCTAGTCGTAAAGCGTGGAATATTTTAAACAATTTTACTGGTAGGTCGCGGCACTTTCTTTGTCACTGTCCTGTTTCAGCTGATGCAATTGCATCTCAGCTGGTTAGAAATGAAAGATACGAGGCGATTGACCGCAAGTCATTTCGACTTGTCTTTCAAGAAGTGTCTGACCTTTGAAGGGCCACAATACCAGACGCCGTGAATATCTCTAAGAATTTCTTACAGAGAGAATTTACTGCTGCCCTCCAACATTTAAAAACAGGTAAAGCTCCGGGACTTGATTCCATCTGCCCCGAGCTTATAATCCATGCTGGAGCTGCTTTGAAGTCCTGGTTACGTGACTTCTTTCTTCCTGTTTGCGCCGATTCAAAATGTCCAATATTTGGAGAAGAGTGCTTGTAGTCACAATCCCCAAAGCCAATAAAGCCCGCAGGGGTCCAAAGAGTTATCGAACGATATCTCTGCTCTGTGTCCCCTACAAGATCTTCTTGAGGCTTATCCGCTAGTTTCCGTCAGCGTAGGTCCTTACAGTGTTCTTGAAAAGGGCCCCTAGCTACACCTTAGTAGTCATCTTTGTAGTCACTCGACACCCTGTGACTTGGATTTTGAGTTAGGCTTGTTGCCTTTAACTCGAAGTCCAAGTCATAGGGTGTCGAGTCCAAATTAGTTGAAAAACGAAAAATGAAGTCCAAGTTATTCTGGATGAAAATAAATCCAAGTTCTTAGGTTGAAGAGTTGGGTATAAATTTGGGCTCTACTCTCCGATATTGTTAAACATCCCTGGGGGTGTTAAGGCAAACTTTTAGAACCCTGAATACGATGATTAAAAAAACTTTTTTAAAAATACCTCAATTTTTTTGATTTTCATGTAGGATTAATTTCTTGTTGATTTAAATTCAAACAAAGTTTCGGGCCTTTCTTTGCTTTTTTGTTATTTAATGTTTATTAAAAAAATACAACTTTTACTTGAAAAAATTTGCGAACAACTGTACTCGACTGTAGCCCGCCTTTTAATATGTGCTAATCATTAACCGTAGCGCGAGCGTAGCGATGGCGAAAGTTTGCTCATGTGATTTAATCTTATCAAAGAATTTAAATTCGTAACCAAAAAACTTTATAACAGGGCGTCCAACCAAATAAACAGTATTAACCTTTACTACCTTTGAACTTGAACCGGAACTGAACCCGTAAAAATAAAATTTACCGAACCTGTATTTTATTTTGAATCTGTCTCAGTTTTGTCGATTTTTCGTCACAAAAACATAGTGTTCTTTAAAAAAAAGATCTTCACTTTGAATCTATCTCTGATTTCTCGTATTTGTGATCTTTAAGGGGGACCATGGCATAATGCTCCCCCCTAAATACGCTACTGGGGCCAGAGAATCACAATTTTGTATTAGTTGGTGCCACAATTTGTGTGGCTACTGAGTTGCTGTGAGGCAAAGCAGAGACATCATAAACAACTATCTTTTGGCGATAAATTAAGGCAAAACATTAATCACGTGACCTAAATAAAGAAAGAGCAGTTTCAAGTAAATAGTGTACTAAAGCAATAAAATAAAAGATTTATTGAAGTGGAGACGCACTAAATATAGCGAAACAAAGCCATAGATTTATGGAAATGCGATATGTTTTAAAGCAAAAAGTGGAAAAGCGCAAAATTTTGAAATACAGTATGAAGGCCAGTAAAGATTTGAAAGGTCAATTTAAAAGAATGGCATCGAGGGGCTATGATTTATCGCACTCGTACTTCTTAAAAACATTTAAAATAATTGCAATTCTTTTTTCTTGACTTGCGATCCGGTGAAGAGTCTCGGTTTCTACGCGGAAAGTCAACCGTATATCGAGCCGAGTGTTATTTGTAGCTTTGAAGTTTTCTCGCTTCTTGGGTAGCGTTTTAAATAACTGCTATTAAATATTTGCTAGATTAATTGAAAAGTTTTACGACCGCTTTGGTAAATGCTTCACTTTATTATTTTTGCTTTTAGTAATTACACAGTAGCGAAAATCATTTTGATTTGGTTTTTTGTTTCAAAACATTGATGTTGGCGGATTATATTTGGTCGTTTGGTTTTGGCATAGTCTGGTAAGTTTTTTTTTTTTCTATGTTTAGTTATACGTATTATACGTTATTTTAGTTTAATAATAGGATATGTAATCGTACGTTATATCGTTTAATTATAATTTTTCTCCGTTTAATAATCGCGGATGTATTAATGCTTAATTTTGCTTAGTAGATTGCATTTGTAGCTAAACTTATTGTTCTAGAAAACATCACTTTTGTGTATCTGCATATTTCGTTTATGCTATTCGCATTTTCGTTCGTTTGTGTGTACAGAATTTCAAATTCCAAACAATCAGCTTTTATTCAAACAAACAGGTGAAAACGCGGTTAATAGAAGATCGCATAAAAATGAGTAAACGAAACAGCGATTTTGCGTCAAGCGCCCTCTGCATATTAAGTGAGATTTTATTCGTTCTTAATGATATCGGACATGAAAGGTCTGAAAGATTGATTGGTAATTGGGAGTTGAAATGAGAACAAAAAGCTCTTTACAGTTGTTGAAGCTTAAACTAAGTTCGGAGGTACATAATTCCTTGAAATTTCTTGTTGTTATTCAAAATGCAGGAGTTAAAGCGTCCTATCCTTTAAGCTAGTTAAGTGTTTTAACTTAGAGAAAGAGTTTTGCTCCAACTGTTTGTGAAGATTCTGTCATAACTTTTGATACGTTATGCGGTCCTCGTAAGCATAGCCGCACCTTCTGGGGAGGAGGTAATTGCCTCCCCAAGTCTCAGAAATTTGGGCAAAATTATAATTTTTTTGGAAGCGATAAGGAAATATTTAGGCAAAACTAGAATTTTTGGGCAGCGATAAGAAAAATTTAGACAATATTAACAATTTTAGGGCAGCGACAAGGAATTATTCGGGCAAAACAATTTTTTTGTTTATCGAAAAGGAATACTGAATGCAGATTTAAGGTGAAGATCTTTTTTATTCATTTATTTTTTTTTTAGAGATCGCTGTGTTTTTGGGACGAAAATAAAGAAATTAGAGACGGATTCAAAATGAAGACCTTTTTTTTGGACAAAATATCTTTTCATATACTTAAAGAACTAAAGAATCAAGATTCGAGCAAAAGTTACAAAATTTGGGAAAAACTGTATTGCTCCCCAAATTTTTTCGGCTGGTACGGCTACGCTGGTACGGCGCTTCGTTTGAATCTTAAGTTTGGCTCAAACTTCTACCGTATAACGTTAATTGTGAAGAAAAGATAAACGTTCACGCTTTTCAAAGATAATTACGTCGAGGTGAATTGAAGCTGTTAATATTAAAAAGCGTGGCAGATATGTTATTGGGCTAATGCACTATTATCATTTCTGATATAGCAGCGGTTCCCAAACTGGGGTGCATTTTGACTTTTTTAGGGGTACATTATAAGTGAAACAATATTCTTATCTAACTTTTTTGTTGTGAGAGTAATTGGTTAACTTTAGATCTAGGATATTTTTCATATATTCTCGCTAATTTCCGTTGATTCACCAAAATTAAAATAGACTGTACAGTGATTCTAAATGATCCATCAAGAGCTCCTTCTATAAAGAAATTTATTTTTTTATTTTTTATTTCATCTCTATATTTATCCTCCTGACTCGCAGGAAAGCGACGGAGGCGCTAATACATAGGGTAAGCAATTACCTCGAGCTGCTTCCGGAGATGCCAAGATATTGCTGTCCGCTTGTAATTTAATAAAGATATGACTGTAATTTAGAACTGCTTGCCAGGACCACCAAGCTGGGGAAAGTGCCGTAAAGTGTCTTTCCCAAGGACACAGCAGAATGGTGCGAGTGGGTTTTGAACCGAGACCGTGTTGGTCACGAGCCCGGCGCTTTGACCACTCGACCACGCTGCCGACAAATTTCTAAGTCAAAATCCACATTTGGAGACCAAAAGCTTCACAGAACTGGTCATTGCACATCTAATAAAGTTTGAGAAGGAAATTCATGAATATTTTCTAAGTCTAGGTAAAGATGAATTTGCATATATTAAAAAATCTTTCACTGCAAACACTCAAATGCTGCAAGCTGGGACAGATACGAGTTGGCAGGCAAGGGAAAATGGTTAAACTCCAACATGATGATTTCACATGCAATGGGTAATCTGAGAAAAATTTATGTGAATTTTTGGTCTATAATGAGAAACTCGTACAAAAAAATTGCTAACCCTGCCAGTCAAGCATTGTCGTTACTTATCATGACTATGAATATGACATTTTCAGTGCTGGTGAAAATTAAACTGAAATTAACTTAAAACACCAGAAAATGATCTTCGTTGTGCTGCTGCTAATGTTTCACCTCATATCCATAAGCTTGGTGCTGAAAAGTTGGCAGACCTATTGCTGGCTTATTTACATTACATCGTTAGCTTGATTGTAATGTTAGTTTAAACTTGTATTACATAGCTCTGAGTAATTTTGTGTGCTTTTTGTTACAGAATTTTGTTTATTTAGAATTTAATTAAATTAATAATAATCACATTTTTCATATTAAGATAAATTTTAGTAACTAAACTGTAGCGATTAATTTGATAAGCAAAAATATAGGTTCATAATTATTTTCACACATAATTCAACTGTAGTTATTATATTAGCTACAAAATTTTGTTTCAAACAAAGGATTTAATTTTCTGATGCTCTATTTCTATACATTTTCTAATATCACATCCTGTTGTTCCATATCATATAATTACGTAATATTACGCCCACTTTATACAGTAATGTGGCTTTGTCACAAATCGTTATATATAAAGATGTACTCCCCGGCAGACATCTATCCGACAGTTAGGTAACGTTAAACTTTTGTTTTAATTATGACAAAATAAATTGTCTGAAATAATTTAGTTGTTTTTTTTTTATTTCTAATTAAATAAACAAATAAATGTCAATAGAATCAAGTTAGTCGTTAACCATTTGAGTTTGAACAGCCACAATAAAACTTGTAGATAACACTCCTAATTACTATTAACTACCAATTGAAAAGTTTTTTGAAGGATTGCAATGGATTGCTAAGCGATAAAAAGTAAGTTATGCATCCGAACCAGTTAAGCTTAGTGCTAAAAATCTGACACAATTCTGGGGGTACATGCAAACCTATAAAGTGTCCAAAGGATACTGATGAACAAAAAGTTTGGGAATCACTGTGATACAGGAAAGTTGCGTGCTGCCCTACAATACTGCAAGCGGAATTACATTATCATGTTATTGAAATACTGATTATGCGCAATGCTCAGGCCGCGATGGTTCTGCGTTGCAACCTCCAGGTTGCGGTGCAAGTAAAGCTTGTGATCATTATCTCTCCATCAGGTAGAGCTGATGGCGATGAAGAAACGTTATTAAAGTTTGCACATAGGCTACAGTGGGTTATATCCATGTCTTAAAATAAGGGGCACAACGATATCTTGTGGAAGGGACACAAAAGAAGTTAAACAAACCCTTATCCATAATTTTTTTTATCTTTTGCGAGACAATCACGCAAGAAGCCAGGGACAGGGGCTTGCGTTTCTTCTTACTCTTGAACGGAATTGACAATACCTTTTAGCACCCTAAAGATTATGTTATCAAATAACTGTTTTTAATATTATATGTATTGTATTAACGTTTCTCTTTCTTATTTTTGCATCTCAGTTTCAGAAGTTCTATTTACTCTTTCTTTATCTTTAAATTTAATATTTTCACCTGTACGCTTAGCTTGTGCGTAAAATATTTTGTCATTGCGTTTACATTTTACGTAACTATAACAATTACAATTGTATGAGTAAATAAATTATTCTGTTCCACTTAAAGACGGGGGTAAGCAAACATTTTATTTTGCTGACCAATTTTTTTAAAAATTTTGACAAAAGGCCAGATGGACCCAAAGCACGTTAAACCAGTTAGGCTTTGTCTACTCCAACCAGACTTAGTGACATTTTTGTCAATTTTTCGTTGCATGTTTTTGTCAATCTTTTAAAATACAATTTACGCATTATCATGGGAACCATAGCCACAGCTCTTTTTTCTGAATGCCCCTTAAATTTATTTAATCATTTTCTTAATTTGTGACATTTCAAAAAATGTAAAGATAATTTTAATTGAAAATTAAAAGAACGAGGAGTTGTGGTTTCATTTCTCACGGCAAAAAGATCTGGGTTCAATTCTTAAACCAGGTGAAATCAGGCACTTTACTGCTAACGTCTGGCCTCGTCGGGTTTGTAAGTTATAAGCCAGTGCATGGCCCACACGCATTTTGGGGAGATGAACCCCACTAACTCGTGGCATCTTTTGGTGGATGCAGTAAATATACCAAAAGTTTTATGTTTTTTTTTTGAAAAAATAGGATAAAGTACATCTATTACGAATTTAGGTTGCATGCAATTCATAAAGTTTTATTCATGCTTACTGAGTAGTTTTTGTGAAAGATTAGATTTAATGACAGCCATCAAAAACAAACAGCAGTTGTGGAAGATAGATTAGTTAGCAAAATAATCGATGAAATTGAACAAGTTGTAAGCAGACAGCACAAAAACGTGCCATCAACGGCATGTGCATCACGCACGCAAAACTTGAGCACTGCTCAATCATGCAGTAGCGTATTTAGGGGGGCATTGTGCCGTGGCGCCCCCTTGGAGATCACTAATACATAGGCTTACCAAGCGTCCCAATTTTTAGGGCTTTGTCCCGCCCATTTTGGCAAAAATCCCACCAGAAATCCAAGACAGACTCCAAGTGCAGACCTCCTTTTTTGTTTTTTTAGAGATCACTAGTTTTTAGAAACGAAAATCATGAAATTCTAGACTGACTCGAAGTGAAGACCTTTTTTTACCACTTGAAAAAAATTTTCACTAAGCATATTTACTTGTGGTTGTACGGCCCCCTCCCCCATTTCAAAACTCCTCGGTACGCCACTGCAACTATGAATTCAAATTTTAAACTTTGATCAATGATGGCCCGCTTATTGGAGCTACGTTCGAAAGTCTGGTCAGAGAATAAACAAAAGTTTACATAGCGCCGAGATTTCGCAAAAAGTGACTTTAGAAATTGGTCATTTTAAAAAAATCTCCCCGTTTAAGTGCAATGTTGTCCAATATTTAACAAAAAGTGTTGGAAATTTTGGTTTAAACCATTTATTCATTGTTGTTTGCGTTCCTGCAACTGCATCGATTTTTTAAGCAATTGTTGGATTTAAAAAACGATGTAATTGTTTCCAAAATCTTTACACGGCAATTAATTTCTTTCCTAGGTTTTTCACGTGCGTAGATGTTAACGTCCTTGTTCTTTGGCAAACTGGTCAAAGTCTATTGTTTGCGGTACGAGTGTTAGGTTACCTATTGAGTTCTGTTTAAAATTATGAGAAGCGTAGCAAATATACCAATTGTCTTTTTGCGTTAAAACTTGCTATGCTAATTGCTAACCAGCTCAAAACATCTGTTTAATCTGAATCTTTAGCAGCTAATTTCAATGCAACGCATTTTTTTCGAAATTTGTGATATTCACCTGTTGACATGTATCACATTCATTGCAATGAGAGAGTTTTTGTAATTTTTAATTATGCGAAAAGCATGCTGCCCAGTTGTATGACATCTTATAGAAAACGTTACATGGCAGGCGTGTCGTAGTCGTGAGCTGTGCGAGCTGCATCGTCAAAGCTTTTTTGACCCGATGGTAGATCGAACTTGCACAATGGGAAAATGTGGGAAAAAATGGCATCACAGCTTTTCACAGTTGTACTCAGATGTTAATAAATCTGATTTGAAATAAGGAGGTAGTTCAATCATAAAAACTTGCACAATTAAATCGACTGTTATTCAATCACCTTTCGTTTCGATCAACTGCGTAGTGCTGAAATTTTAGCCTCTAAAATTTTCGCGGGCCACAATGCGTTTAGCAAACAAAGTGATGACCTTTTTTTTAGTCTTCACTTTGATTTAAACGATCTTCAAGTAGATGTGCGTTTCATATTTTAGTACAGAGTTTTCCAAACTGGGATTCACAGACCCCTGAGGGTCCGTGATGACTGCACAAGGGGTCTGCGACGACATGACAAAATTTGTCAAGCATGTATACTTGAAAAGTAATCCATACCATGAAATCCGAGACTGGTCCAAAGTTGAGAACTTTTTTTAGAGAACACATTGATTTCGGGAGAAAAGTAATAATATAAGAGACTGATTTAAAGGGAAAACTTTTTTTTTAGAGAACACTTTGTTTTGGTTTAGTTTGGGCCGTGAAAAAAAAAAGATTCACCAATAGGGGTCCGTGGCTTAAAAAATTTGGGAAACTCTGTTTTAGTAGCCAAGGAGGTAAATTTTAAAATTATAAGTTGAAATCGAAGAGAAGAGAAAAAAGTCGAATCGATTCCTGCTGAAAAGTCCCACGTCGTTTTCCTAAATAAAGTGGTTTTCTGGTTCAACAATTTTTCAATTATATTTTCAAATTGAAGATCTGATTAAAAAAATTTTTTTGCGGGTACTTCGCGGGCCGCGAATTTAACATGCCTGTTGTGGGTGACATTTATTGTAGGATTTATTGTACAAGTTTATGACAAAAAACTAAGTGTAGTTAGCCGAGCAATGTTTAGTTCAGTGTTTCTCAACCTTTTTCCGTTTGCGGCACATTTTTGAAACTTATCAAAAATCGCGGCACTTTTAGGCCATTTCTATCAACTTTTATTCCCAAAATCAGGTAATCCCAGAAATGAAAAAAAAGGACTTCACCCAGAATTGGGCTTAGATTTCTAGTTTTCGTCCCTAAATTCAGTTGTTTTCTAAAAATACCTTTGTTCTGGCCGCGGCACATAATTAATATCTTCTAAAGTTCGTGGTGCTCTTGAGCTAGGATTCTTGATTTCCGCCCCAAAAATTACGTGACCTTTAAAAAAAAGATGTGCTGATTTCTTGTTTTTCATTTCAAAATTCAGGTTTTTCCTAAAAAAAATAAAGGAAAAATTCTTTCGTCACAATTTTCCGCTTTAATTTCCTCGTTTTCGCCGTAACAATAACCTGTTCTCTAAAAAAAATGGTCTTCACCTGAATTCACGCTCTTTCTTGTCAATTTCCTTCCCGAAATATGTTCTTTCTGAATGAAAACGATCTTCGCTCCGAATCTCACTTATTCACATACAAAAACCGCAAAATTCGACGTCCCTAAATAATTTTTTTCCGAAATTTTTCGCGGCACACCTGGAAGCCTCTCACGGCACACAGGTTGAGAAACACTGGAATAATGTGCAATAGCTTGTGGCACCCTAGCGAAACGCAAATGGCACCCTAGGGTGCCGCGACATCCTGGTCGAGAACCACTAGTCTAAATGTTAATGATTCGGAAAAGTTTACTGTGCTGAAGTGAAATTTTTTTTATTTTTACATCTTTTCAATTCAACTGGAAAAAACTTGGTAAAATATGCAATACACTAAATAAACAATTAAATTTTAAGAAATCACAGATTGACGTGTCACATCGGGATTAAACTCGCCAAGCTCAAGGTGATCTAAGTTCTTTATTTCTCAGATTTACTTTTTGAAACTGCTAGAACTTGCGAGTCGCGATTAGTTTCAAACTGCTGAATAGAAGGTGAAAAAGTTTTAAATTGAATGTCAAGTGAAGACCGGAAAAAAGATTTTCAAAGAAAAGTGAAACCTTTTCTATTTTTGATTTAACTTTTGAAGACAAGACTGTCCTTGAATAAAATATAAGAGCAGTTCTCCAGATTTTTTGCTGTTAAAAAAAGCTTATCTAAAACTATATAGTCTGTTTACAAAAAAAAAAAGAATTTTAGGAATCATAAAAAATCAACTATTCATTTTGTTTAAAAGTATTCCGAACAATGAGAAACATAAATCTCCGTTGCACCAGCATACTATGACTTCGGCTCCTGACGTCAGCAGAAAGAAATTTTCTTACGGAGTTACTAAGCAATAAACTGAGAAATTCGTAGCAAGCTAGCCACTGCGTGCAAGTCATGACTGCCGCACTCTCCACATATACGATTATTTTTGACACGTGATCATCAATGTAACGTCACTACAAGCAAACTCTGAATTTACTAGCAATCGCCGTTCTTGCATGTCTTAAGGCATTCAAACGCCGTGATAAACATATTTGATGCCGTTCGCGACCCAATCACGATCAACCGCTACCTGCGCGTCAGAATCTAATTTTAGTCTGTTTGTTGGGTCAATTACTCAGCATTTAGCTTGTGATCACCACATTTATAACGAGCCGCAAGCGCGAGTAACGTGAGCGAGGAAAAATTCGTTGGTGAGCAACTTGGATTATTTTATCTTAAAAAGCTACGTATTTGAATTAAGTTTCACCATAATCAGAAGCAATTTGACAATTCAGAAACAGCTATATTCGATCCAAATTGTAATATTCGCCTAATACTATATTAAGAGTTATTCGTTTTTTGTAAGCTTTAAAATTGAAAAAGTTTGAAAATGAAGCGCAAATTGCTTTTGTTGAAGATATCATTCTATCGCACATTAAATAAAATGGTTTATAGTTTCATTCAGCAGCTACTAGAAAAGGACGTTATTTTGGCTCGTTTTAGTTGATCTGCTTTGAATGTGGTGTCCTTGCTCAATTGCAAGAGCGAAAGGCAAAGCATGTCACTTTATTATTATATCAGGCTTTTCTTTAAATTATCATTCATATTAACGACAGCATTAATGCATGTAACATAGAAATATTTTCTTTGAAGCCTTTTCTTTTAGCTGTATTTCTAAAACTGAAAAGTCAACGATGCGTGAAAAGAAGTAAAGAAGTGAAATGGTTAAAGAAATAACTAAGCTGGATCCACGTGATAAAGGCGATTATATTTCCTGATATTTTTCAAGCATTGTTGCTTTTTATTTACTTAACGCTTTTTCTATTTGTCAAAAGATTACGCAGCTGAAAATTTTTGAATAAAAATTTTGAATAAAAATTTTCGTCAAAATCACAGAGTTGGTACTATAAACATCTACATAATTAAAAAATCTATTATTTTCAAAGTTATTTCATGTATTTACAAAATAGTTGTGGCAATTTTTTTTGTTTTTAGAGCAAATTAATGAAAATTAAATTTTACTGAAGTAAAGCTGGATTATCCGAGAAGAGTTAACCAAGTATAAGTTGCTTCTATCTACGTGCGAGGTCGTGAAATTAAAGAAAAATGAAAGAATTCTCGTATTCCGCTCAGGAAGACAGTGTCTCCACTCAAAACGTATGTTGATTTTTGCATTTTGGACATTTTGTAAACGTTTGGCTGGCTATGTGGGGGTGATGTGATTGGTCATGTGGGGGTGTTGTGTGATCGACATAGTACAGGTTCAACTTTTATCATCGTAATTATTACGTCACATTCCCTGAGTGCGGACGCCAATCTTTTATAACAGCCAGGCTTCTATTCGGACCAAAGTTTTAATAAAACACTTTTGTATCGATAACTAAGACCAGCGAGCACCGAGCAGGAAAAGTATGATAGGACCTGGCACCTAGACCGTTTGCTCTGTTTGCTCTGCTTGGCAATGTTAAAAACAAGGCCATTGAGCACAGTCGAGCAGGGAAAATTTTTAACGCTCTCTTGGCACATTCACTTATTTTCACGCAAATTTCAATCATTAAACACATTTTTTAAACGCTTTAGTTTGATCAGGTTAACTTTCTTTTTACTTATCTTTTTATTTCTATTTATCCCTCGAACCGGTAGGACGACGTCGGAGGCGTTATACTTACGGAGATTGTATAACTCGGACTGTGATGTTAGTTTGTAAACCTAATTGCATTTCATCATTATTCAAAGAATATCGGTAGTGTACATGCCAAAGATTGTAAAGTCACACTTTTCATTATATAAATGTTGCTTATGACGTCATACTTTGGTGCATCACGAATTTCGTGCGCCTGCAAAAATTTCAAATTTGGAGATTATGCTGAATAAGCGGCTTTTGACACAGTTATATCTAAAAACAAGTAAACAAATAGATTTGATGAAGCAGGAGAACTTACATGAATAAGTGATTGAAGAAATGTAATTCTTGCAATTGCGAAGCACATTAACTTGCTTGAACACACTAGCAAATAGACAAAAACCAAATACGGTTGGAAAGAGTGGGGCATTGGCAGGGGCGCCGGATTTTTTGCCGGTAAGAGGGGCAAAATTAAAAAAGGGGATTGAAAAGGCATTCCCAACAAAAGCAAATTTGGGCAACACGCTGCAATTGGAAATTTTGGTTGATTGATAGAATTTCAGTTTTCGCAGGACAGGCAGGTATCTCGGAAAAGTTTTATTTTGATAATCTCTTATTTTGGTTCGCGATCAATTTTTCAGCCAATATCAATTCTTTCTAATAAATTCAGAGATAAACCTCAATCTTAAAGATTTGCTGCATCTCGCAAAAGCCTTTAAGTTGACTGTGCAATGACCACTCACAACAATAGCCGCAGTAAAAGTAAATTTTACGCAGGTTTTTCTCAATTACCCAAGAGGACCTACAGTAGACCAGGGATGTACAACCTTTTTTCATATTGGGCCAAATTATAAATTTAAGTAGATTTAGCGGGCCGCAAAATTACGAGCAAAATTACAAATATTCGTCAATGTCTATGATATTTCATCTTTTTAGTGTTAGATGTCATGCCCAAATGACGAGTACTAAAACATAAAGTTAAAATTAATTAACTAATTAGGAATCTAAGTGAAATGTGAAACTATTAAAATAATTACGTTATTAATGTTAAAAATGTCCATGCTGGAACTGCTTCCAAGTCCTGGTTACGTGAGTTCCTTTCTTCCTGCTTGCACTTACTCAAAATTCCCAGGATCTGGAGAAGAGCGCCAGTAGTCGCACTCCCAAAGTTGATGAAGCCAGAAGAGGACCCAAAAACTTATCGACCAATTTGATCAAATTTTTGCTCTGTGTCTCCTACAAGATCTTCGAGAGGCTTATCTATGCCCGCGTTGACTCAATTATAGATTTATTGCTTCCTAGAGAGCAGGCTGGGTTTCGACGCGAAAAGTCAATCGTGGATCAAGTCATTTTATTGATTGGAACCATCGAGAATTTTTTTTGTCGATTTGTCGATCTGACTGCGGCATATAACTCTTCTTCATTTAGCATTTAGAAATTTTCTGATGTTTTATTCTTCTTTAGAAGGCTTGGTATAAGTGTTGTATCTGGCTATCAGTAAATGTATTTATAAAACAGCATTTTTTGATTAATCTAAGATACAACGCAGTTTATTGATTCATGTAGAATAGGGAGTTTGCGAGAAGGTTAGGTCACTTGAGATATCAATAACTTTTATAATGCTTTTGTTAAAACTTTTATCTTAACTTTTATTGCTGTGCTATGATTCACGGTTGTCTTTGTAATTTTACGAACATCGTTGGATTTAATGATGATTGAGGTTATGTAGGTCAATTCTAGAGCAGATCTAAAAAAATATTTTTGTAATACGAATTTTAAAGGGAACAATCTGCCCCCTGTGCCTTCCCCCCTTTAAGAATATTATAAGCAGGGGGCTAATGCCCTCCTGTTTCCCGATTTTGGCGTCCCGAGCTATTGGGATATATATTCATGGTACAATTTAAGGTGTGGTTTGCAAAATTGCTTTTGCAAGGTCTCAAAGAGAGATTACTTGAGTCTAAGAAACACTTTATCTTATCAGATTGTTGAATAATGTAAAAGTAAAGAAAAAGAAATGGTTAGTACGTAAAATAATACAAAAATATTGACATTTATAAGGGTAACTTCAACCATAGTAACTTTGTTTTTCTCAAGCAAGTCATCTGGATAAATTGAAGAATCCATATTTTTATCAGATCTATACAGGGACGGCCTTGAAATATTTTTAAAACGCGGGGTGCAGCGGAGCAGACAAAAATGGCTGGTCAACTAATAAGGTTTTTAACAGACCCAGCTCACGTATATTAGAAGCAATGAGGCTTTAGTATACAGCGAACAGAGGGGCCACGTCAGGTTCCCCTAAAAAACACTGCTAAAAGGGCCTACCAAAAGAGGCTTTCCTAAATTGTTGCTCTATCGAATTTTTTCCTAAAGGCCAGGCCGTCCAGCGGGTATGGCCATAGCTATAGCTCATATGTACCCCCCCTAAACCGTAACTAAGGCTCAATGAGAAGTGAAAACTTTTTTTTTGTTTTAATTTGACGTTGAAAAATAAAAGTAAACACCAAAAAAAGTCTTCACTTCTCGCTCAACCTGTTTATGCCCCGCTAAACTTAGCCACCGTATTGTCGCCAAAATTTGCTTTCATTAAAAGTGCTTTTTTTAAATTGTGACCCCCAAAATAAAATGTTCCGGGTCCCCTGGCCCTCTTATGACTCACAAATTTTTCAATTCAAGTTCTTTGTTTCGTTTTTAAACAATTTGGTTATATATAAAAATAACATAAACTACACAGTATAGCTATGCCTAAACAACATAAACTATTTAGTTACGTATAAACAATAAAATAGTTCAACAAATTAGAGTTGGTATGATTAGAGAAATCGTATTTCAATTCAAAAGGTGACTCTCGAACAGGGCAACAAATGGTTTTGCGGATCCTTATAATAGAGCTGTGGATGAACAAATTATTCGACGCAAGTCTACGTATAAGTTAAACTGGTTTAATGTGAAAGACAGCCTAATAACGCACTATCACTAAATTTAAAGCAATGGTCAACCATTGTTAAGGCTACCATATTTTTTACAACCGACATTTTGTCGATTTTGGTAAATTTTTTAACAAAAAATAACTTTTTTGAAATCTGCGATTTCAATCAAAGGTCCCCAGAAAATATTTTCGCTGATATTGACTATTCTATGCGCAAACTGCTTTCTACTCCTTGCGTTTTACTCAACTTATACTTTGGTGCTAAGACGCGAAATGTCCCAATTTACAGAAACAAAGGTTAGAAAAAGGTCTGAAATACACCAGTGTTCCTGTTGTAAAAGAAGTTTTGCGAGATTTAGACAAACGTTTTAGGATATTCTTGATTTTGAAAAGTTGAAAAGCACTTTCTATGATAAAAACCATTATTTGCATCTACACTGTTAAAATAAAGTTCATTATTATTATATTCTATAGGCCTATAAAAAAGCCAGCTAAATGAAAATGTTTTTTTATTTAAAGCATAGCCAGGAAATGAAAAACTTTGTTCATGTTACTCACTTCGTCTTTCTGCTTTGATAATTCCACAAAAATTGTGTTCTTATAACAATAAAATTTTTTTAAAGGTTATCTCGACACAGTTTACTTTATCAGAAAATTCTTGCTGGAAGACATGGACTACTGGAACAAGAGGAATCGTTGTTAAAATCATCTTCCTCATTGTCTTCTTCGTCGTAGCTTTTGTTGTTGGATACGCAGTGGGTTACACCATACATAAATGCGATAAAAACCCCGTACCTACATGTTCCCCAAATCCAAACGACATGATGAATTCTTTAACATGAATCGAACCACTGTTTAGCGTAAAATTATTTCAAGAGTTTTTAATTTTTATAGATTTTATTGATTGTTTTTTTTGTAAATAGGGGTAAGAATTTCTTAGATAATTAGATAAAGAAAATCATAAGTTGTTCCTGTAAATGTCAACATTTTTGTTTTTGCAGTTTATGATCATTGCCTTCAAACCTGCGATTGATTTTTTTATTTTTTATTTTTATTGAGCGCATCATCCTCTACATTTATGGGTGCAATAAACTTTTAAATGTAGCTCCTAAAGATAAATGTTTGTTTGTCAAGTATTTGCAATAATGTTTTTAAATGAAAACTAAATAAAATCACGGAGTGCATTGGTACCAGTGCTCAAGTTCAACTTATTATGAAGTGCCAGAAGTTACGACATAAAATTAATTTACCGATGCTGTCAATAAAATAAAGAAATTTAGTTACGCGTTCATTGAACATTTCAACAGTTTAAAAACTGAGTGCCCTCGACAAATGAAGATCAAATGAAGTATGGTACTTCACTTGTTTGTACGTCTAAGAAACTGTTTGGCCGATCTAAGGAATGAACTAGTGTTTATCTGTTCACAGGTTTTGTCGCTTAACACTAGGTTATTTGATTTACAAAAACATAAAAAAAATTAATTGAGGCTTTGTTGTGGTGGCCACACTCAGCAAGTTCATAAGCAAGAGACATGTGCAAGTAATCACGACCAATGTGTATCCAGATACAACGAAATTACGCTGAGGGCGCCAAAGTTTAAGTACCTCATTGTCAAATGATGTAGAATTATAGATTATGGACAGCGTGGTCAAGTAGTAGGAGCCTTGTATTGATGGTAACTGCAATCGACACGATAGTGGTTCAACTCTTACTTTCGTCATGATATTGTGTCTGAGAAAAGATTTTGCGACAATTTGTTTCCTTAAAGATTTGATTTTTTAAAATTTGTCTTGATTTGCGACAATTTTTTTTTATCTTTAAGCATTGTTTTCTTAAAACCTATAAAAGATTGTTAAATTTGACTTACATTTGCGATGTGGAATTTTAAAGTTCAAACCCGGTATTACGTCGATTTTTGTCAAAAACCAAGAACAAAAACAGCACTGACTTTAACAATCCTGCAACGAACTCTTTGATCATTTCAGTCGGCTCTTTTGTGTTTGCGGAATTTCTTTGATTTTGCTGCAGATTTTTTTACAATGTATGATATAAATTTTTATTATTTTTTTGTTGTTTTTGTAAAGCACTATTTATTAAAATCATAAAAAAAATAGAACTCGCACTGTAATTGAAAACGTTAATTAACTGTATAGAAGTCTTTTTTGAAATCTCTTAATTAATTCTATTGTTTGCGTTCATTGCTTTATGGGCGGATCACATGCAGCGATCCTAATGAAATCTGATTGGTTCACTTACACGTGGCGAGCACACTATAAATTGAGATGTTGGTAAGTTTAATTTCTTTCAGTCGTTGGTGATCCAGTGGTTCGGTGATTTGGTTTAATGTTATAGTTTGAAGAGTGAGTTTGTAGATAGCAAGCGAAACTTGGGAAAATTTTGTTTTGCAATTGCATCGTGGGCTACATCGTTTGGCTGTATCGTTAGCTGCACCGTTTGGGCTGTAGTGTCTAGTAAATAATTGTGGTCGTTGGCTTGTGGAAGCCTGTTATACTTTCATATAACGAAATTTCAACTTTAATATATATTATGAAACCATAAGACGTGTGTGAAAGCCAGCGGTGTGATTGGGGAAGGCTCGGATAGCTTCCCTATAGTTGAAGAATTTGAAGCCAAGAAGAAAGGGATTTGCTGTGCGATCTACTACAAGCTTTTGAAATTAACACTGTTGATTTTTGTTGAATTTTAACCTTTACCATGAGAGAGCTGATTTGATCCGGTTTGGTCCCGTTTTAAATTTTCAGGTAGTGGGCGATAGAGATTTACTCGAAACTTTGCAATATAGTGAAAAAAAATTAGGAACCACTGATATACAACCAACTGAGTAAACCTTTTAGCCGGACAGCAATAATCTTGCACCTCCTTAAGCAGGTCGGCATTGCTGTGTTTGACTTAACGGCACAATCAACTTTGACAAGCACGCAACTTCTACGAGACTATTTTGCATGTAGACTAGAAAATCAATACATTTTTTGACAGTTTTTGGATGTTTGATTTAGACCAAAGACGGAAATAAAACTTATTTTGTATCAGGTGCACAAAAAACAATTACAAAGCATATTTTGTATCTCCGACAGCAGGTTGGGGTATATTTGCTCGAAGGCTGCCTCAATGGCTTAATTAGAATTGTTGTCCAGAAGTTAGAAAAATAAATAAACAATAGGATGACAATATGAGCGCACAAACAATGAAACTTTTCAGCATTCCAGTTGATTTTAAAAATTCAGGACAGGGGTGAGAGGGATGCATTTTCACCAAGAGCGCCTTAAATAAAAATCGAAAAATTAAATAAAAAACGCCCTTTCTGCACCCCCCCCCCCTATCTGACTCCCACGATTTGCTTTTGAGTCGATTTCACTAAATGCATAAAACAAAATACCTACTTATACTTTCGATTTGAAATAAGTTTTTTTATTTTTATTTTACTCCGCTCCAAAATAGTGTTTTTAAAGTTGTTTTGCCATGGCATACTAAAAAATTCTGAATTTACCAGCGGGACACTTTTTTAATGAAGGCCAAAACCTACTTAATACATCTTGCAAGTCTACATACTCAAATAAGATTTGATAAATAATGACAGCAACATTTGATAAAAAGAGTGCGCCTACATGCATGCACAAATCGTTTTGATACGAGGTGAAATGTCTGACAAGTACCCCCAACTTCTACTTCACATTGCTCCCGATATTTATTTGTTTTTTGATCAAAGTAAAAAAAATCCGATTTATATAAACTAAGTATAATCATTGTGATGGTCAATAAAATTTCGGTTTAGTTCAGTTCAGTCGTTTTTTATTTCCGCCACTTGTCGAAAATATGATGGTCAATAAAATATAAACAGCTTTTGGCAAATGCCATACACCCCAAAACTGCCACCGTTTATTTTTTTCATTTTAGTTGCAAATAGCGATCCGCACTTGAATTGAGCAATTATTCTTGCACTACCAAGTCCAAAAGTAAATTGCTATCAATGCATTGTCGTCTGCTTGTTGTTTATACCAGTACTTTTCAACCAAAACTCTTTCAGGTAAGCCGTTTACGGTGCAAATAAAAGCTCTATTATTTTTATTGATTTTTAGCATTATTTAAAATGAAGCTAGCAGAAAAAAACTCAGTCTTGTCCATAGGAATGTCATTCCCATGGGATTCCCATAGGAAACGTCGGATGGGATGGGATAAGATGGGACAGCACACATTTGTATTTCCCATGAGACAGTAGCCATGTCATAGCAACTTGATTACGTCAAAGCTAACCTTAGTTTTTATACTTTTTACTATCCTTTTTTCTTTATATACTTGTATCTATTATTTATTTTGTGGTGGGACACCGGATAAATAAATAAACACACATAGCCTTTTTTTATATAAGATTACGTTTTGGTGCGTCACCAAAGTTAACATAATGTCTCTACCTGTTGTTGGTAATTTATGAAAAAGTGCCGCGGTTTTAACTTGATGCGGATTTGCAGGAGTGACTATATTTCAAGGACCTAGTTTGCTAGAAAATTTTGGGGGGGACAATTTTGTGTGACTACGACATGTTCAATATTTGATTACTAATAAATTCAGTGCGAGATTAAGCACCCTGGAGCCTATAGGCAGTCAAACTTTTGGGGCCCCGGGCATTTTTCTCTATTTTTCTTCATTCGATTTCACTATTTTTCTCCCAAAATCATGGTGGTCTCTAAAGAAAAAAAAATCTTCGCTTCAATTCGTCTCCGATTTTACCATTTTTCTCCCAAAATCATGGTGATCTCTAAAAAACAAGGTATTCACCTTGAATCGATCTTCTATTTACCACTTTTCGTCCCAACTAAATGATAATCTCTAAAAAAACATCTGCAGCAAACTCAAACAATAAGGACAATGTCCTTGAGTTTGCCATAAATTTGGGGGGGACAAAAGGTATTTTATCCCCCCTTCCCAGATATTGGGAGGGACATGTCTCCCCGTCCCCCCCTTAAAATAGGTCCCTGCTATATTCCATATTAATATTGTAATGGGAATCCCGTGGGATGAGATGGAACAGAAAAATATGTCCCATGCACAAGCCTGGGAAAACTATCTTGTTTTTTTAAAAAGCACATATAATTAAAATGAAGACGTTTTTCTTGTCTTGACAATAATTACTGTGAAGGAAAGCAAAGCACTGGTCCGTATCAGTTACTTTACAACTTTTTTGGTCCGCTATGTTGAAAAGATTAAAAAGCAGTGGCTTACACTGTTTCGCTTGCACTTGCTAATCGCTTACACTTATATTTTTTTTCCTGTTTTTTTTAGCAATACGGTCTTTTACATTACGTGGAAACTGGAAGTTATCTTTAGATTAAAACTCAGCTTTCTGTCAAAACGCAAAAATTTTCTGGCATACTTTAACCTTTTTCACGGCAACAGTTTTGGAAACCTTGCTCTAGGATCCCATGTATAGGCCAATTACGTAAAATTATTTAAAAAAATCAAAAACACCGTGTTGACCAGAACTTGTTTAAGACTGCATAAATAACCTAAATAAACATTAAGTTTTGTGGTACTTATACTAGGTACAAACAAAGCTAAATTTTACAATTATACTGATAAGCTAGATGTACGCTTATGCTTATGCTGATATGCTTAATGTCATAGCGACCCCTGGCTAGTCACACTATTGATTTTGGCAATATGCTTTGGCAACAGTAAGCTGACATATTGCCTTTATTTCACTAGAGATGCGGCTTGTCAGCATAAGGTTACAATTAAGTTGTGTGACTGTACCCAGTATAGGTAGGCTACAACTCAAGTTAAATTTTGTTCAGACTATTTATATAATACTACAAAGGTACTGGTCATCATAGCATTGACTAGACCCTCTATACCAAAACAGTAATAGTGTCGGCAATTATTGACGTTATCAATACATTTTAAGTTTAATATTACAATCCAATTTACCAAAAATCTTTATTAAAGCCTACTCGCTGACTTTGGCAGTGGGCTAGTAGGCATGTTCAAACTTCGCTAAACATGAGGCTTGATTTTATTCTATGAGAGAAATTCTGTTTGGTCCCACCAATTCACCACCTGCATAACAGAGTTCTTTTTTTATTTCTCGGGTTTTTTTGTTTTTTTTCCTTTTTCTTCAAATTTTTGCTAAAATTTTCTTTTTATAAAACAAATTTATGTTGAGGCGAAGCAACTTCTTGTAACACGACTTTTGCATTTCATTTCTATATTTGCAAGCACAAACGTGCACTTCGTGCACTTCTTTCTCTTGTCTAATTCGCAGCCTAAATTATATTCAAATAATTATAGTTTAAACTTTTACATATGTGGCGGAGCTATAATAAGAGAAAGCTGAACTAAACTGAACTGAGCTCAAGTAAATTTTTTGTAAAACTTTGAAGGTCCATGAATCCCAGCCGAAAACTACTGGTATAAATTAAAACCAGCAACTGCGACATGTTGCGATTGGCAGGAAATTTATATTTTAGTTGGTGACTCCCTTTTCAAAATCTCAGTGTTTCGCTGTTTTTTTGTTAAGTCTAAATCAGGGATACGAGGTGCATTCAATAAGTTTCCAGACTTTTTTGGTATGGACACTTTTATTAACCGTACACACAAAAAACTCTAGTCCCCTTCAAGGTATTCTCCTCCGACATCAATGCACTTGTTGTACCGTTCCAACAACTTCTGGAAAGCCCCCTGGAAGTCTTCTTGTGTGAGCGTGTTTAGGACCCTCGTCACAGCCTCTTTCATGTCCTCAATTGTGGAATAACGATTGCCTCTGAGGTTTTCCTTGAGCTTTGGAAATAGCCAAAAGTCGCAGGGAGCAAGGTCCGGGCTGTAGGGAGGATGGGGAACCGTCTTGATGCCCATCTGGGTCAAATAGTCTGTGACGAGGATGGATTTGTGGACTGGGGCATTGTCCTGATGGAAATGCCCCTGACCTGATTCGAAGAGTTCTGGCCTCTTCCGACGGAATCTCTTCCTGAACTCCCTTAAAACTTCAATATAGTACTCCTTGTTGACTGTGATTCCAGTGGGAACCCAGTGAATGTAGATTATGCCCATGCTGTCAAAAAAAGGGATCATCATGAGTTTCTGGGTGGACTTGCTCTGTCTGGCCTTCTTGGGTCTGGGAGATCCAGCATGCTTCCACTGGGAACTCTGTCTTTTGGTCTCTGGGTCATAACAATAGATCCAGCTTTCATCGCAGGTTACCAGGGCATCAAGAACTTGGGGATCTGAATTAATGAGCTCGACCATCTCCTTGCTGTCATTGCAACGTCTTTCTCTCTGATCTTCCCGGAGCACTCTTGGGACGAACTTCGCGCAAATCTTCCGCATCTTCAGTTCCTCACGAATGATTTTGTGTACAGCTCCCACACTGACATTAAACTGTGCGCTTAGTGTCTCTATAGAAACACGACGGTCCCTATTCATGAAATCGTTTATTTGGCCAATCATCTCTGATGTTCTGACTTCCCTACTCCTCCCACATCTCTCATCATCCCTCAAGGACTCCCTGCCTTCCTTGAATCTCTTGTGCCACTGAAAAACTGATGATCGATTCATGCAAGATGGTCCATAAGCAGTCTGAAGCATACCATACGTTTCCGTGGCAGTTTTTCCAAGTTTAAAACAGAACTTGATCGCATATCGTTCTTCTAATGTGTCCTCACGTCCAGATTGCATTTTTGAAATTCACCAGCTGTGACAATCAGGATTTAGTAAGGTGTACTCTAATTCCTACTGTAGCTATAAATTTGCACCTAAACAAGAAAAAATTGGTCAATCATCTCATAAGGAGTATAGTAACAACATACTGAAATATCTCGAGTTTACGGCAATTATAAATGCCTGTACAAAAAAAGTCTGGAAACTTATTGAATGCACCTCGTATATAGAACACCTGGTGTTCTGTATATCTTAATTGGTGTTCTATATACATTAATTGATTAAAAAATGACCATTATTTTTTAACCAATTAAAATTGCTTAAAAAATAATCGTCATTTGAAGTGAATCATTGTCCATTGATTTAAACCAGGATTGCAGAGCTTGAATAAAATTTATGGCTCCGGCTCCAGCTCCGCAGCCCTGGTTTAAAAGACCAAAGTAAACTGTTAGCTTAGTTTGCTTGCTGCAAGTAAATATTAACAACCCCAACGTTATGGTTAGCAGCTCTACTAGGCGTCTCCCAAGCACATGAAGCAAAAGCGCACACAACGAAGGCGAAACTGCAAAATTTTGTTGGTGTCCACTTGCGATTTGGTCATATATAAATAAATTATTATTTTTTGTTATTCAAAAAGTTCGTCAAGAAACTAAAAATTTAAACTCTCTTTCACTTCAACAAACCAACCTTTGCGCTCTACATTTTTTGCGACAAAAACTTTTTTGAAAAATACAATCAACAATTATTGTTTTCTTCTTCGAACGGCCACATTAGCCTTTAAACTGTTTTCTATTTGCAGCGCAGTCACCACTGTATGTCAACAACATCATCCCCTGAGTGATTCGTCGGAAATGCCTTTTCCAAGGGAACAACAGAAATGGCCAAGTAGACTTAGTACCGAACTTTCGTCCTTCTACTTGCAAGTCAAAGTGTTATCACACTGAGCAATCCCGCCGAAAACTTGTTCCCAAGAAACTATAAAATGAAGTTCGGTCTATTCATTTTATTCCAATGAAAACTTTCGATGAGTAATGGATGGAAGCTGCTAACTCTCTAACCTGCTAACCTTCTTCAAAGTCTTTTTTTTAATTTTAAAATAATTGTTTAATATTTGTTATTCAAGGCAATTTGGAAATATTTTTAATTGCTTGCCACTGCGATATATTATCTACAACAGTCCAGTCCACCTACCTACTGTGAAGCCCACCCCATGCGCTCGAGCTTTGTACAGTCCCTGTACAGTAGTTGTGGATTTCCAATGTGGGGCAATCCTAGTTCATGACATTCTAATATAAGTAAAAAATTTCCGCAACCTAAAAGCAATGAGCCCACATATAAAATTAATAATATTTCAAAGTAAATATTAAAAGGCCTTCAGAAGTTGCTTTTTAACTGGTTAATTTTCTGTGATAACAAAAAATACCGCGTAAAGTGACGAATGTAACAAATGCAAACTGGTAGCGTTTTAAAAATTTAATGCAGGGAACGTGTCATTAATAGAATACCTAAATTAGTGTTCATCACTCTGAGCATCAGTTTCTATGAAGAAGAGATTGATCTTTAAACCTCCGTAACATGCTTACGTCACTGTTTGCAGAGCAATATGGTAAAGATTAGCTTAAAAAACTTTTTTGTGCAAAATTATTTTGTTTGTCTACATTGTCTATCTTTTGTATTTTATCAAGCAAGGAGTGCAACGGTTTGAAACAAGATCAAATTAATAGTTTTCCTGTGAACCAAAGGTTCGTGCGAGCAAAGCAGATTTGTTGTCTGACACTCTTTGATGATTATCTCACAAATAGTTTATTGTTCGAGCACTGAAACAATACATAGAAAAATAAATCCCAGTCGTGGCAATACGCAACAAAAAGACTTCGAACTAAACTTCCGTGTTTGCCCGCTGAGCGGAAATTATATATAACGAATCTTTCTGAAGTAGGCATTTGTACTGCTCTGAGACGAAACAAAATTATCGTCCGGCTTAATCTACTTGAAAGAGAATGCAGTAAATAGTAAAAGATTGTGTTTGAATAGGATCAGGTGATGATTGATTACTTGGCAATGTTTTTTTAACTATTTTAAAACTTAAATTCTAAAAAATGTTAGCCTACTCTGCAGATTTTGCCGCAACCAAGAAAATGCTCCAATTTTAGCTAAAAGTTCATCTCAAATGCGCAGCTTCATTAATCCATGTCATGTACAATCCAAAATACGGAAAATTATTTACTCTTATTACTTAATATTATTAAATTAAATCTTTACTCATGTGATTTTTTGGGGCATTCATTACCATCGTGGAGTTTTAAGGATTTGATAGATTTTTATGACATTCTAGTATTAGAATGAGTTTTGTTTTGCATATAACAGTCATTTATTACATAGAAATTGTGCATATATATGGTAACAATCAATAGAAAGTCACAACAAAAAACTTGTTTATTACAAATGAGGGACAGCAGCAGAAGCCACGATGTTGTACCAGCGAAGTCATGATTACGCCGCATCCGATGGATTCTTTAACGGGTGACTGGTGATGACATTCCAAGTGGGGTAAAGCCTGCTTGACCGTGAACTCATGGATTTGGAAATAATTGTTGTAATCCGTTTGTAGGTGGCTATGAGTGCCAGATAAATTTGACAAATAACTCTTACTCCAAAATTTAATAAGAAAAAGTTTTTGCCAAAATATATTTCAGAAAGTGGCGCATTGAACTAAAATAAGCCAGCCTTATGAAAACTGTTTTATCGTCTACTGACTTAGTCATAAAATTGTGACGCAAAACGAAGCATGATCACATAAGTGCGCTTTTACAACCAAACAAAAAACTATTTACATAAAAAAATATTCTCAACCATTAATCAAGCCTTGCTGTCGATTAGTTTTTTGGACCAGGTAAACCAGATTGACAACAAGGCCCCAGGGATGGATATAACGAAGGAGATCCAGCCGAGAATATAGGAGTAGCCATAGAACGTGTTCTGAAGTGCCCCTTCGGTGTTTCCAGCCGTATACACCACCATTGCAATGAATTGAAATATGACTGTAAACAAATAAGACTGAAGTGACGTAGAAGTCGCGTTTATCTAACATATAACTTGATTGTTTGATATACAAAACTATGAAATTGAAAAGATTAAGTTGCTGAAGAAACTGCAATATACAGTAATCTGAAAGAAAATAGTTAAATTTTTCTAAAATTGTCACCGACGTATTTATAGCAGCAAGTTTCCGGAAATTAATTGCGTTAAAAGCAGCAAGCTGTATGTATACTTTAATTGGATCGTGACCAGAGCTCGCTATAAAAAGTTATGATTTCGTCGGAAAAGATTAAATTTTCGTCTTGAAAACATGTTTAAAAAGATGAAGTTACTAGCGGTTTTAAAAAATATTTCTGCTAACTTCGTTCTTCACACTAAACCGAAGCAGGTTTACAAAAAGTACGTTTATGTTTTTTTGCTTCAACGAGTATGTTATTACAACCGGAGGGCGCCATTTCGATAAATATGTTGTCTCTCAAGCTTATGCATGTCACAAGGTGGGGCCGGGGTTCAAACACCCCTTTGCACGCAGACCTTGCAAAAAAATTAGGGCATGAGTAAAAGTGAAGACCAAGAAAAAAGGTATTTATTTTTTTTAAACTCTTAATAATAGTGTTTTTGTATGGCAAAGCCTTCCCTTTTCTATGATAATTTTATGCTACGCCACTGCTCTCAACAAGAGAAAAGAATTCCAAATGAAACAAAATTTTTATTTAACTTTTGTATTTAAAGCATAACCAAGATCTTACAGAACATTTGGAAAAACTTAAAAATAGCCTTTTCTATTCGGTAGACATCTCAAATAAAAATTTGGCAAAAATTGGTTAATTACGCTTTGTCTTTTTTTCAAAAATAAGAATATTACGAACATATCTCGACGGTGAGGAGCTAACGAGAACATGACATTGTATTTTATGCAACTTGTTTTCCTCGTGTAACCGGCTTTAACAATAATAAAAAATATAATAACAACACCAAGATGATGCTAAGCATTTTATTTTTGATGTGGAAACAGACATAGTTGCAACTATACAATATCGTGTCGGGAACAAGACAGCGACGTTGAAACAATTTATCATCGTGAAAGAGATTCTGATCTTTTCCTTTTTCTCTTAGTAAATACGGGGAGGTTGTAAATGGCTATTTTTAATATAAAATAACCTATTTAAGATTTTAAATCAAGTTCACCGCCCTATGGAAAAAGAACTTTAAAATAACCAAAGGAAAGGACGAACCATAACTCTTTTAATTTTTCAGTAGTCTTTAAAAAGACTGAAGTTCTGCGTAACCAAAAATTTATTCAAATATAGAAAAAGACTTGCTACCCTCAATTATTTAAACTCTCACAAAAATATTTCTTCCACTTCTTGCATATCATTCATGGCTTTATTTCATCTCTATGTTTTTCCTCCTGACTCGCAGGAAAGCGACGGAGGCGCTATACATAATGGCAAGCAATCATCCCGGCCTGCTTCCGGTGATGCCGAGGTATTGCTATATGGTTGAGATTTTTTATTTTTTATTTTAGTTTTATAGAGATATGATTGAAATTTAGAACTACTTGTCAAGGCCATCAAGCAGGGGAAATTGCTGTACAAGGACATAACAGAATTGCGTGAGTAGGTTTGAACCGAGACCATGTCGAACTCGAACACGGCGCTTTAACCAATCGAACACGCTGATAAAATGTAACGAAAACGAAATGAAATATGATTACATGGTGGAATATCAATGCGCATTTTCTCCCATTACTTACGCCTGCTGGTGTTTTGTTTTTTCAGTCTAGGGTTGCGTTGTACTGTATAACTTATAACAAGGGAACTGAAGTGGTGGTACGCTAGAGCCTTCCCCGTGATTTTTGAGAACATCTGGTGAAAACTTTTAGTGGTGATAAATTAAGGTTTGGATTTGAAAGTTTAAATAATCAAACATCCCATACTCCAGTAATGTCGGTTATTTGTTAATTACAATTTGTTTTATGACCTAATAATAAAATTGTTGTCCACTTTAGTTTGCTAATTTTTGCATAATGCACTCTCAGTAATAATAGACAAAAAAATGCAAAATGATGTAACTCAAAAGGGGATCAAGATTCTCAGTGATGTTAAATACAAAGTCAAAGAACCAGAATCGTCTGCTGCAGTTGAGCTTGATTTTTAATGCGCTGCCAGCAGCATTCACCAGTTCATGGAGAAAAAAACGATATAAAAATCACATTAAAAGCAGTTTTTTTTTTGCTAAACGTATATTAGTGTGTCTCATTACTAAATTAATAGTTATGTAAGAAAATGTGGTTCAAAAAGTAGGTGACGTTTGATGAACTTCCAAACAAAGGTTGGAAAACGCTTGTTTATAATATTCGAAACAAGCGTATTAAAACAGCTTGAAATCAGAAAAGAGACTGACCTATTTCGACAAACACAGCTCTAAGAAAGAACTTTTTGTCGGGTTTCCCCAGCGTCATTCTTGCAGCGAGCAAAGCCCCCAGTAGCCCGTACAACCAGGACAGGAAGAGGAACGCGCGAACCGCTTTGATGAATGGAGCTGTATTGAATTCTGAAAAGAAAGGTGTTCATGTCTTGATGTTATCAAAAGAAGTCAAACAGTAAAAAAAATTTGAAAAAATACTGTTTTATGTCTTGCTAAATCATTTTAAATCATCCAGCAAATTAAGTAAAGCTTTTTCTTAAACTTGTATTATAAAAAGTTAATTTAATCTCAAAAAATTAATCACAAAAACAGCTTTTTACAGCTGATTAGATTTAACTTCAGAGTTTTGTTTATATTTGCCAACAACTATATATTTTTGTTTTGTTTTATCAATTTAATTCCAACTAGCGACGCCGAACAAACACTTCCGTTTAAAGCTGTTTGTTCTGGATGATTATTTTAGATTAAAACCTAAAAAAACAACGTTTGATTTTAACGATTAAACCTCGGACAAGTCAAAGAATAGTCGACAGTGATATAGAAACGTTTTTAGCATAAAGCTAGCCATCATTTACACTAATTATTCAATCTTTCAATTTGCTTGATAATACTATTATTTTATATTCTTTTTTTTCTCATTATATTTTTATCTGATTAAGGTGTTGCCGCCATGCTTTCTACTGTTTTGTACTTTCACTTTCTCATTATCTTAAGCATGTTTTAACGTCTGACGTTGTGCTGCTTCTTCCTTTTCTTGCTCTCTTTAATGTTTATAATTTTTTCGTTAAATTGTTCAATACTGATCGAAAATAAAATGAATGAATGAATGAATAATTCACTCAGTTTTTCTGGACTAGCGCTGGCGATAGAACTTCTCGTTCTTGCTGACATAAAAATTCATTCATGGTTTTTAATATGACCTCAGAGCTCGTTCTTTGTTAGGTTTTGGAGGTCGATTCTCAGTATTGTTCATAGGAATGTCATGCCCATGGGATGGCACAGCACACACATTTGTATTTCCCATGAGACAGTAGTTATGTCATAGCAACTTGATTACGTCAGAGCTACCCTTGGTTTTATACTTTATATAGTACTTTAAAGTGGATAAAGTCAATAAATTTTGTCGTTTTGCTTGTCTCTTTGTACATGCAGTCCTATTTAGTAGACACTAAACCTAAACTTTTATAAACTTTATAATTTTAATTGAACTGTATTCCATACTAATATTATAATAGGAATCCCGTGGGATGGGATGGATCAGACATAAATTGGCATGGGATGGGATGGGATGGAACAGAAAAATATGTCCCATGGATAAGCCTGTCGATTCTTCTAAATCAGAAGCATTTGAGGCTGGCGTTGCTGAAGCTGCGTTAACGATTGGTGATTGGTTTATTTAATTGTGTGTGTCAAACTATCGTATAATGATGCTTTTAGAATACTGCATAATTTCATTTTCATTCATTCATCTTTATTTCATTTACCTCTATATTTATCCTCCTGACTCACAGGAAAGCGAGAGAGGCGCTAATACATAGGGCAAGCAATTACCCCGACCTGCTTCCTGAAATGCCAAGATATTGCTGTCCGATTGAAATTTTTTATATTTTTTTTTAGTTTTATAGAGATAAGACTAAAATTTAGGCCTGTTTGTTAAGTCCACCAAGCAGAAGAAAGTGCCGCTTAGTGTCTTTCTCAAGGACACAAGAAAATGGCGCGAATGGGTTTTGAACATAGATCATGTTGCACAATCACGGCGCTTTAAGCACTCGACCACGCTGCTGTTCTCCACATTCTAGTAGTGCTCGGAAATTTCAAGTTCAGCGTAAAATAATTACATGTTAAGCAGTATAATTTCCATTAATATTACTATTTGATTCATTATTGCAGAAATGTATGAATTCTTTAATAAATCGCTGTTTTTACTCCTGCAACATTCTCGTTAAAAGTCTTATTCACCCTGATGTATTTTTCAAATTTTTTTACAATAAATATTACACTTGTTCTTTGTTTTACAAAATTGATAAAAATGCCTTAAAAAGAAGTTTTTTAATTGTTTGCAATTTGTTGCATTATGTCCTTCAATAATGTTTTTCTGGATCTTAATTTGTTTTTTTGTTTGTCGTTATATGGGTTTTCAAGCCTGAAATAAATAAATCAATAATAATAAAACACACTTTTTTCGGAATTGTTTAAGCTTCTTTTTTATTAAAATGCTTTGGACCTTGATATAAATTTTAGAACCCACTTTACAGCCACCTAAACCCACATGTACAGGGCAATACCTGATTTCAATTTTTTTATTAATTAATTTATCCTAAACTCGAAGGCGAAATATTTTTTAACAAAAGAAAATTTTTTACCTGTGAAAGAGACGCAGCCATTGAGCCTGCAAGAAGCCCAAAGACCAGAGGAAACAGGATCGGTGAAATCAACCGGGGAAACGTAGGCGATCCAGTAGTTGGTGGAGAGAGAGATAATGGTGATGACGACTTGAACAAGCGCCAGTAAAATGAGGATGAAGCCAGAACTCTGTTCCATGTTGACAGTGACACCAAACACAATTTTATAAAACCTCTAAAACCGTCTAGAACAAATTTAGAAAAATACACCTTTATTGGTCTTCAATAGAATGGAGGCTAAAGCTTATAACTTTAACATGCTTTCCTGCACAATTTCTCGCTTTCTAGTATCGACAAAATTATTGTTTTCCCAAAACATTTAAATATTCAATAACTTTGCAGTGAAATCAACTAGGCACTAGTTGCAATACGTCAAGTATTTGAATTTAAGTAAATTTGTTTCTTAATAGTTATTTAAAAACAATGCAGTAGTTTCACCAATACACAATCTCCAAAACAATTATTTATAAGGTTTAGCCTTTACCGATCTATCTCTAAAGTCGCTTTAAAAATTTTTCGTTTTTAAGAAATTATTAGAAATTAAATAAACAGACGTATTCTCGAAATATAAAAGCAAACTATTGTTAAAAAAATATTATTTCTCGGCCTTGCTTTTTTAATTTTATTTAAAATCGTATTGGGACATAGAATCGATATTACAAAGCTAAACTTATTTAAACATAATCCAGCAAAACTTGCTTGAAGTCTTTCTGCTAAGTTCCGGTCCGACAATTTAATTCGATTATTATGTTCGGAAACATCTATCGTGATATCATAAATACTTCGTACAAACGAATAGCATCTAATTTTTGAAGAAATCGTGCAATTACATGAAGAAGCATGATTTATCGTTCGGTTGCTTTTGTGACGTCATCACCTTTTGTTCTTGCATTACTCTTTTGGTTAAAACACAAGACTTCTAATCAAGCCTTAATTTAATGAAACACTCTCAATTTGTAGCGGTAAAACTCTTGAATCATGTTTTATGACGTCATAATAGTTTCGTTTGATGACCTAAAAACTATCTATTATTTTTTCCAGCTTCAAGTGATGGAAAGATTAGAGTGATCGCCGATTGGTTTGCTGATCACAAATACCAGTTTGAGAAAGGTGTGAATCGAATAAACTGAAACCAAATTACTTTTTAATCTTTTTTAAGAAACTTATTAAACTTTCAAAGTTATTAAATTTATTTTTTAAGGAACTTGTTAAACCTGTTTTTAAGCACTGCAAATATAGAGTTGACGGAAGACTCGAGATTTAAAAAGCTCTTCACACAATCGCTCTGCCCGTCTCATCTCTCTAAACAACTTCGACATTTCCCAAAAACAATTTATGCAAAAATAAAGCGATAGTTTTTTTCTGTATACGAAACAGGTTTTTTCAAAGACGCCACGAATTCTGCAACAGCCCCCTCCGAGAATAATCAGTTGTAATTGCGCAACATCACAAGATGATGTTTCCAACCCAGAATCTAACCAAGTGAGTCGCGATGTAAGACGCACAACCTTTGTTCAACCATCACATGCTTCTCAGGTCGCTGGCCGTGAAGCATTGTTCCGCTCTGCTGATCACGACTTGCTACAGTGCTTCTAGTTTTTAACAACACATGAACATGTTTATGACGTCACAGTGTTTTTAAACAGTTTCCAATGGTGACAAAATTTTGAAAACTTGATAAATTTGTTGCAGCTTTTTCATAATCGTAATGTAAGCCTAAACTTGAAACATCATCAAAATTACGTCTGATGATTATTATTAATCTAATTTTTTTCAAGTCGTTCCGCATTGTCTTCAGGTTCATCATTACCCTTGGTTTGAAAAGAATTTATTTTTCCAGAGAAAATTTAGCGAACTGTAAAAAATATATCAGTTAAGGAAAAGAAAAATAAATTGAGTCGGCAGCGCGCGCTATTGACGGCGAACGCATCGAAAAGTTCTTGGTTAATCTTTTCTCTTTACTTTTTTCTGCTTGGTGGTCTTAGCAAGCAGCTATAAATTTCAGTCATATCTCTATGTAATTACCAAAAACCAAAACAATTTTTCTCCCAAAGCAGGTAGAATGATGACCTTTTTTCGATGACCAATTAAGCGAATGACCTTTTTTCTACGTTTAAAGTTTCTAACGTTTTTCTGCCAGTCAGAGGATAACCAGAAATGATGATTATTAACGATTAATTAACACAACTTTGAACCAAAATTATACAAAATTTTTCAATTTTTTTTAATCTCAACAGAAATTTTTTAAATTGCATTTTTAAAATTCAGCTCTCAATAACATAAAAATAGTAAATTTTCTCGTTTGATGCTCTGCTACAATATACAGACAGTTTCGGTCTTTACTTCAATAGATGTGGATAGCACACCATGATCAGCCTTTATTTTTCACCGCCATGCAGGCGGTTAAGTGTTGGTTATGTTTATTGAAGTTTTTCAAATGTCTATCTGCAGTAGTGGCCTTACAAAAGGGGTCTTGGTCCAAGAATAATAGGAAGGCCATTTTTTCAAGGTTTTTGCTCCAAATATATTTTTTAGACCGAGACCCCTTTTGTAAGGAGCAAAAACTCCTTTTGTAAGGAGCAAATATAGTGATTTCAAAAAAAAGGTTATCACTTTCAATTTGTGTCCAAAATCTCCATTTTCGTCCCAAAAATATAGAAGCTTCTAAAAAAGGTCGTCACTTTCAACCTAGTACATTATCCCTACTTTCGTCCTAAAGTTAAAGTACATACGAGGGGGGCCACCGCCATGGTGCTATGAAGAAATAAAGCAATATTTTGCTTCGATGGGGCCACTTTTTGACGTTTTTTAGGGGGGCTCAGTGCGGCCGCTCCGTTCGCTTCGTACAAAAACCATCAGTGCCATTTATTTTACATTTTCTGTTTCTGACTACGATTTTTTACAGTGCATTACAGATGAATCAGCTAATGATTCTTTACAATAGGTTGTCGCTCGCTTGAAGCGATTTGTTCAAGCGTTTATTTTCCAATCTAGACAGAATTGAAAACGACATACTTCTGTTTCAGAATTCGTTCGAATGTAACTCTGCTCATATGTTAGTAGAACTACGATTGGAGCTTATTGATTAACAAGCAAATAGGTTGTTGAAAGAGAACTACAGTGAAGGAGAGCTTGTTAAATTTTACCGCTGTCTACCTGATGATGAGTTTCCAAATCTAAAGAAATTTGCGTCTCGTATGGCAACAATGTTTCAAACTTGCAGTATACTTGTAAGCAACCATTTTCAAAAATGGAATACGTGAAGTCAGAAACAAACGAGATTGACTAATGAACATTTGAAGGCGATTCTCTTGGTCAGATGCAATAATTTTAAACCAAACTCCAACTCCGACTCCATCACATCTTCGTTCCAGTACATTATTCCTACTTTACTTATTCCTATTCTTATTCCTACTTTGGTGACAAGTACATTATTTCTACTTTATTCCTACTTAAGTTAAGGTGGCGACAGGGGGCCCGTCATATTGCTACTATAAAAAAAATTAGACCAAATTTTTGCTTAGGGGGGCCATTTTTTTCATGTTTTTTTTGGGGGGGAGGTGCGGCCACTCCGTTCACATCGTATTAAAGCCATCACTGTCTATCTGGGATAAGAATAGATAGATAGATAGATAGTTTATTTCGCCAATACGCACAACAATACATATAAAAACAAACAGCAAGCAAACAAAATTGGCGCAATGGTTGGGAGCATCAGGAGCAAGAGGAGAACAAAGGACTTTTTTGAGTGAGAAAGACCAGGCCTACCCTGAACTGAAGGATGAAAGTGACTTGCAAAACTAATGTCGCTCGCTGCCATAACCATGCGTCTCAAGGAGCTTACACTTCGTCTTTAAGGCCACGACAATTAGTAATAAATCTTCATGAAGCATAGAAAGATTTTGTAGCCAAACTTGATGTATACAACAACTTTTCGCTACTTCAAGCACCTCAAGAAATCTTCATCAGATCATCATCAAGTCATCAAGTTAATACCGCTGAAATTGATGAATATACAATGTATGCGTGATCTAATGTTACAATTTTGCTATAAATTTCGTAATTTTTAATGTTTTGACCCAATATTCTCTTTTTTAATCGAACCAGACAGGTGAAGACTTTGATAAGATTTGTCTCTTTTTTAATCAATTGCCATGGGTGATTTTCAAATGCAGATGATAAATATCGAGGCATCTTTATTGTGAGTAAATAAATTTGTCGATCTGCGAAAATTATTGGAAACGGACGAAAATAAACCAGAGACCGGCATTTAGACTGCTGGAAATCTTTACATAGCCCAATATCCAAATATAGTCCTAACACTGCTCTCATTAAATTGGTTCTTATGACTGCATTTGATCTAGGCTACAGTAAATAAATATTTAACAATAATTGGGTTTATTTACTAATCCAGCGTTTCTCAAACTGTGTTCCGCGGAACACCTGTACACTAGTGACAAGAAAATATTTGGGCGAAACCAGAATTTTTCGGGCAGCGATATGAAAAATTTGGGTGAAATCAGGAATTTTAGGGCAGTGTCAATAATCAAATGCAAAAAATAGTTACGAAATTTAGGTGAACACCTTTTTTTTTAGAGAACACCTTGATTTTAGGACGAAATTTGGTCTTCGTCCGAGAATCTCAGACAATTTTTTGTCCTATCCGTAAAGTACTAGAAAATCATGATTGGGCAAATGTCACAAAATTTGAGCAAAATTTCATTGCCCCTCAAATTTTTTTTGGCTGGTACGCCTATGGTTCCGCTGAACAATAAACATGACGGTTTGCAAGTACGTCATAATAAGCTTAGATACTTTACATATTTTATATAATATATATATTACAATTTCAGTATATATATATATATATATAATATTACATAACCTTTAAATATTTTTTTAAATTTCACATTCTTATGTTACGTTTTTTTATGACTCGTTTAAGTAAATTTAGTTTTTTGACTTGCAAAAACAGTCTATTGATATTCTTGGCAAATTTGTAATTCGATTTTTTTTGACGAAGTGTTCCGTGAGCAAAAATAATAAGACAAAGTGTTCCGTGAATAAAAAAGTTTGAGAAACCCTGTACTAATCTATCTGTTTTCCTTTTTCTATTCCAGAAAAACAAAAGTGCAAAACTGTTGCTCATGAAGCAATGAAAATAATTTTGAAAATAGAGTAATTTAAAAAAAACTTGGCACGCAAAGCTTAACAAAATTTTAAAACTGGCACACTGCTTTGAACAGGTTGCCGACTCCTGATTTATAGAATACAGTTTAGACAAGAAATTCTTTTTCAACGGTTGCTGCGAAAATGCTTACTTTGTGTCTTGTCATCTAGCTTGCTTGCTTCGTTAATGAAGTTCTTTTCTAAACTTTTAACTTTTTGATAAACCTTCTACCAGACCTGGGTCTTTTGAGTTAACAAGTTGCATCCATTGTTCAGGGTTTGGGAAAAATTAAGTTTTTGAATTTTTATTCTAACTACGTAAATTCGTCGTTATTTGTACACTAAATTTCTTCTTTGTTTACTTTTTTATATTTAAACTAAACTGTTTACTAACACATAAAATATTTACAAAAGTCATTTTGGATTCTGCTGAATTTTCCCTAAACTTAAATAGGCATATTGATAATTAATTCTAAAACTTGCTAAGTCTAATTAATTTTTTTATCGAGTTTATAATAGTAGATACGTTCGCAAATTAATCAAACCTACACTGGCGCGATTTGGAAACCAATCTAATAATAGCAATTCATACAAATCCGCCGTCGTGCAGTTTCCGTCAAGAAACGTCAGTTATCCAATCACCCAGGCGCGGTTTAACCGCGACGCTTCCAACCTTCCACATCAGCCATTATGACGCAATAAACAACCGCATAAGAGAATACAATACATTAAAAATTTATTTTTTAAACGTTTTCGGCTTCTTAAACCTTTTTCAAAAAAACAATTATCTTAATAAATTATAACAAAAAAAAAATTAATTTGTACACGAATGGCTTTGTTATAATTACAGTAGACCTCGGTTAATCCGGATTCGATTTTACAAAATCATACGAATTAGGCGAAAGCCATCGGGGCACATTCCAGTGTTTTCTGATCCCGGTCCCAAGCCCGGATAAATGGGGAGGGTTGCGGCAGGAAGGGCATCCGACGTAAAACTTTTTTGTCAAAACATACAAATGCGTTATGATGATGAATTCATATCGGATCGGTCGAGGCCTGGGTTACCAAGATCGCCTCAGGTGTCGCACGGCAGGGCACCTGTGGAAATTATGCTACTGCTGAAAACAAGAGGAGAAAGAGAGGAGGAAGGCGAGTGAAAAGGCAGCGGACACTGTTGAAAAGGAGATGCACACTCATAATATAAGAACAATGACTATAAGGAGGAGAGAGCTGGCAGACTTGATGGAGCAAAGGAATGTATAATAGATATACTGCGCCTACAGGAAACAAAGTGAAAAGGGAGTAAAGCGAAGAACATTGGAGGTGGCTGCAAACTATTCTACAATGGAGCTGAGGAAAGAAGAAATGGATAGGGATAGTGCAGAGGGAGGATTTGCTTGAAATTGTCTTGGAGGTGAAGAGGATGTCAAATAGATTAATGGCCATGAAACTGGAGGTAAATGGGTCGATACTGAACATAGTAAGCGCGTATGCTCCACAGGTTGGCAACAGCATGGAGGAGAAACACGATTTTTGGCAAGATTTGGATGGGTTGATAGAAAGTGTATCAAAACAGGAGAAGATAGTTTTAGGTGCGGACCTAAATAGACATGTGGGCGAGGGAAACATAAGGGATGAGGAAGTAATATGGTGGTACGGTGCTGGAACGAGAAAAAGGAAGGATCGATGGTTGTGGATTTTGCAAAAAGGATGGATTTGGTGGTTATCAACATTTATTTTAAGAAGAAAGACGAACACATGGTGACGTATAAAAGTGACGTAAAAAGTACCCAAGTAGATTATGTCATGTGCAGCAGAAAGAGCTGAAAGAAATGTGCGATTGTAAGGTAATGGTGAACTAGTGCGTCGCAAAGCAGCACCGTATGGTGGTATGCAAAATGGCTTTCATCGTGAAAAAGAAAAAGGCAGAGAAAGTAAAGCTAAAGCTGCTATAAAACGGTAAAAAAAGTTAACCACCTCTCTCTCGCGCCTTTTTTAATAGTCCGTCTTAAAATTTTTGCTCATTAGACAATTCTGGATATGCCATTGCAAAACTTTCTTGTCACAAAGAGACAAGAAAATCTCGGGCAAGACTTTCAAAAATTAAAAAGAAAATGTTGGAAGTACAGTATTGTGGTTTATTGCTTCACCTATTGGCAATATTTTAGTCGACGTGACATAGAAAGATTTCAACCAGATTTCAACCAGATTTCAACCAGATTTCAACCAGACTAGTAGGACACAATTCGTAAAGCAAGGTTTGGCAAACACCGGGCCGCGGACCGGTGCCAATCCTTGAGAAATTTGTTACCAGGCGGCGGATTTCCAGCTTAAAATCCTGGAATTTCTCTGCGGGACTAAAGTACTTTCCACTGAATCATTGCCATGATGTACTATGAGCAGTAATAAATTTCCATCACCAAACATTGGTGATTTTATGGAGCGGCTGGTCCGCAAATTAAATCTAGGTTGAAATCGGTCAGTAGTGTAAGAAGTTTGCCGACTCTTGTCTTAAAATATTTTTTATTTTTATTTTTTCATCTCTATATTTATTCTTCTGACTCGCTGGAAAGCGACGGAGGCGATATACATGGGGCAAGCAATTACGCTGGGGATGTTAGGATATTGCTGTACGGTTGAATTTTTTTATTTTGCTTTTTTAGTTTTGTTGAGATATGACTGAAATTTAGAACTGCTTGCCAAGACCACCAAGCAGTGAAGTGCCGCAAAGTCTCTTTCCCAAGGACACAAAAGATTCAGGCGAGTAGGTTTTGAACCAAGACTCTGTTGATCACTTTCGTCATCAATTCGATTATATCAATTTCAAATAATGATAAATAATATTAATTGTTAAAATTTTTTTGAATAATAAATTCGAACTCGATTGATTTTTTCGAGTTCAAGTTCGAGTTCGCAGCTTTGATCCCTCTTGCGACACATTATTAAAAATACTTACAAGGTTAAGACGAAATTATAAAAGGAAGAAGCAACAAAAAAATTGAGTTGACGTCGTAATTGCTAATTAAAGATGAAATGTGAGATTAAATGTGTCGAACAATAAGAAAGCACGACTGCTTCACTTCTAAGTTGTAAAATAAGCACAAAAGTAGTTGGTCAAGCAAGGTTAATTTAAAAAAAAAACACAGTTCCTGTAATAAAATGTTATCAAATAATTTCCAGTAAAAAGGTTCTTACTTCGATTTAAAAAAAAACATGTTTTGGCTTTTAATTAATGAGAAGAAATTTTCTTTAGTCTTCACTTTATTTATTTTTTTAAAAAAAAACAAAAAAGTTCTACAAATCTTTGATAGTCGTCTAATTTCCTGGTTCGTGCCAACAGTCTGACAAAAGTATTGTGACTTCAGCAATAGTGTCGCCACAAGTTGCCTCGTTTCAACTTCGGCTTCTAATAGTTTAGATAAAAATATTTAAAGTACAGCGGACTAAAAGTTTTTAAAATGTCAAACTGCTTATTTTCATTCGACACGAACTTACGCTAATTGGTTTTGTAATAGTATAAGCAAAGTTTTATTACTGAAAACATCATCGCCTTGCTAATCAATTTTATGTGTAGCCGGCTGCTTTTTAACAATTTGGTCCGATGTGAATTTTGATAAAATTAGATGAGACTATTTTGATTCGTGACTAAGTAGGCAGAAGTGACATTAGGAATGCGATCAAGATCGACTCAATACAGCCGACATATTGACCATGTTTCAACAGTAATTGCAAAAAATTAATGTTTCTGTCCTATTTCTTTAAAGTTGACTCTGAAATCATAACATAATCATCATCGCTATTTAAGGTCTTGACTCGCAGGACAACTTTTAAAGCATTAAAGGGCAACCGTCAAGCGAAATAGGCTACTGCAGTAAGCTTAGGCTTAACCAACAAGGCGTCAAATTGGTTCTACTTGGCTTCATATTGATTACGTGACAGTTCCTCGAATAATTTGCCGTTAAAGATTGGACGCGTCCAGCCATAGCCATATCAGCCAAAAAAAAATTGGGAAGCAATACAGTTTGCCCAAATTTTCATCATGATTGCTGGAATCATAATTTTGTAGCATTGCAAGAGATATGATAAAATATCACACATTTTTGTCTCAAAAATCTGGTGATGACTAAAAAAAGGTTTTACTTCCATTCTGCGTTTGATTTCTCCATTTTTGTCCCATATTGAAGGTAAAGACTAAAGAAAAGGTGCCCCTTTTGATCTGAATTGTTCTAGGTTGGGATACTTTACACGCCCAAATAGTTTGTTGTCGGTGCACAAATAATTCATTGCAAGTGCCCAAAAACCATTGGTTTTTTCCGATTTTTGTTTAGTTTTGGGGGCAATTTTTCCCCTGCCAATCCGGTTTGTACGGTTATGCGGCCAGGAATTGACAATCAATAGGTTTTAAAGAAGTCTCAGACGGAGTTATGGCATCTCAGATTTAAAAACGCATCTTTCAGACTTCGATTTAATGACAATTTTGACATAAAGAAGTTGAGTATGTGGTGAACTGCAGACCACTGGGCGTGTACATGTACCGGGAAGATGAAAATGATGCAATGCCATTTCGACCGATTGATTTAATTACCGCCTCTATGGAGACAACTGATCGAGGACTGCACAAGTAGGAAATAAATCAGTCTTATAATTGAAGGAGGATACCTTAAAACGAAAAACACACATATTCATGTAAGCTGGCTCAGAAGTGATGAGAGCGCTGGTCAAAGCGGTATTTTGCCATGCTCCAGGAGAAACAAAATGGGTACAAGCAAAAAGTAACCTTAAAGTGGGTGACGTTGACCTTTTCGTTGATTCAACCACACCTCCTGTTGATCGATGTTCGTATGCTTTGGTGGTCGATACAAAATTACGCTAACGGGAAAGTACGATCAGCAACGGTACGCATGAGCGACGGACGAGTACGAGACCGCGATGAACGAAAGCTGGTCCTTCTCAAGTCTTCTGGCGATGATCCATTACGGAACGACGAACTACTCGTAAGGTCCAAAACCCTCGATGACAACAACAACATTTTATAAAACACTTAAAGCATTGTAACATTAAACATGCTCGAAAACTAAACTACTGTAATAGTAGCAAAAATAGTATTTAGAATTGCTTAATTGCTGTGTGTCTCTTTAATAGTGACGTTAATGTGAAGCCACACAAGCCGATTGCGAGGTTATTGTTAAAAAATTCTTCATAACTTAAGAATTTTGGGGGGACTGTAAGCGACTGCTGTCTTCGCTCTGAGCGCTATTTAGACATGTGATTGTAAAGGCACGTGATCTCTTTCGCCGTGTGAGAAGCGTTCTTTGTTCTTAGTTTGTACCATGCCGTGAGACAAGATGGAGCGTAAGACAAAATAGAGCCGTGAGACAAGATAGAGGCAGATTAAAATCATATGCATGTAGTGTTGTCAGTGTTGTCTCATATATTTGTATTATTTATATTTCAGGTATGGTAATTATTATGCGTATCGGTTGGTGCTATCTTTAATTGCTACGATTAAATAGCCGTGAAATGTTTATTAATAGCTGATTACATAAACGTACATTTCGTAGTGGTTCGAAATCTGGTTCAAATAGCTGCGAAAGGGCTTACCGAGACACTTTCTCTTACAGGGTCAAAAATATGGCAAGCAAACTTAATATAACTCAGATGCAAAATTTCGATCGAAGACGATCCTACTGAGGAAGAAAACAGGAAAGTAATAAAACTCTTTTTAACTCGAAAAAAGCAAGTATTTAAATTTATTTTTGTTTGGTAGCACATGGGTCTACGTTTTTATTTTTTTATTTGAAGTTTCTTTATTACAAACTAAAAAATTGCATTTTGCCTCTGTTTTAGAAACGATCGAAGAACAATTATTTCTCCGTCAAACAATAAAAAAGAACCGGGGAATGGGGTCGATATGTAAATAGTTTTATCTATGCTTTACAATAACTGGTAATAAAAGTACATCATGCTATTCTTGTAAAAATGATCAAAACAAACAGTAACAGGTAAACAAGGAAAACGTGGCAAACGAGTATGTTTGTGTGACTAAAAGAGCTTTTCTTTTATTTCACGTTTTTAACACTTGTGTGTTCCAGATTCAACAAAGATCCAACTTTTGGACTCCGACATTGATATCTTGAATCTTTTTCTGCTATTGTCTATCTGCATCCCCGTTTTAAAGTAAGTTTTGCAAAAAAAGTTTATGTTTAACATTTATAAATTATATCTATTTCAGAAACCTTTATGAAAAACGATGGTCTGCTATAGGGACTTGGATTCGCTTTGGATCAATTTAAGATAGGCTTAATTTTTCTATTGAAAACAAAAATTTTGTTAAAAGAGTAATTCTGCAGCGCCATCTTTTGTGGAAAATTTACTTTTTTAAGTGTTGCACTAAAACTGATTTTCCATTTCATACAAAGTTTAATTTACGTGACTATGGAGATAATAGACGATTGTGGGCGGTTGCTCATGAACTGACCACTCCAAAAAACGTTCACACGGAGAAATTTTAAAACCGTTGACATTCATTTTTTCGTGACTGGAACTCACTTGCTTCACCAACGATTCTAGCTTCCGCTGGGATGTTTTTATGGGAGAGGGCGATTAAACGTCATGTTAGTACATGTATTGCAATTGCGTCTTGGAAAACTAGTTACAAAAGACAATCCCTGGCTAGAGCTTGCCAAGTGGTTTCCTAATTGCGATTTTTAGTTATTGCATAAAGATTTCGATTTTATAGTGTCACACGTTCGATATCACTTTTCTGCCTCATGCTATAAATAACGGCTCGATCTTTTCTTCTGAGCGTAATGTGCTCCCCTCTGCTATTGTAGAGAATGTTTTTTTTGTAAACTTTGTTAAAATTAAAAATTACGTTGCATCTTTGTTCCGTGTGGCTGTGCTTTTTCTTGTTGGTCTTGTGTTATAAAGGTATTGTGCTGCCCAACTTACCTAGTGAATTTGACCAAAAATTTTTTTTATTCAGTAAGAAAAGATTTTTGCTTTAAATGGAATTAGTTCATTAGTTTACGTGCATTGTGTCGGGCCCCACCAGGAGTGGAAAGAACGTTTTTGTTTTTAAGTTAATTAAGGAAAACGTCATGTGGAAGATTTCAACCCAAAACAAAACAATTTATTAATAATTGACAATTTAAAAATTGAATATACTGTAGATATCCTATGAATAAAAATTAAATTTATTTAGAAAAAAAACTTTTTTAAAATTGACTACAAGTGTCCTGTAAATAAAAATCAAAGTTGCTTAGGAAATAATTTAAATGTTATAAAATATCTGGTTTAAAGATTGAACATAAGTATCCTATAAAAATCAAGCTTAGCTGCAAAATACCTATTGCACAACAAACGTGACATGTCAAAACCTGCTTTTCTGTACAAACTCTTAAGCAATTTCTTTGCAAAATGTCATTTGATTAGAAAACTGGTTGACAAGCTTTTTTTATTGTGCACCTACAAACGAAAATAGTTTGACAGGTTTGTTTTTTTATGCACCTAAAATCAGAAAATTTTAAAAATTCTTGTTTCTAAAAAACAGGAAATTGGCCGAGTGTAAAATGTCAAAGGTTCGCACAGAGTACAAAATCAAGTTGGCTTATGAAATGGGATTGAATTTACTTTGGTGTGAAAAAACCACTGTCTTGGATGGAATCAAACTCGGGACTACTGTATTTCATAGGGTTTGAAACAGTAGTTTTCTTTAGAGTTAGACTTAACTACAGTCTTGGGTGAGAACTTAACTCGTGACTTTGGTAACAGCTAGAGTTAGTAAACTTTGCTGTCAACCGCCTTGAACAGGAATAAAACTCGGGACTACTGTTTTTGTTAGGATTAGAGTTAGTGGCGAATGAGGCAGTTGCCTCGGGCCCCCCTCGAAAATAGCACATACAGTTTCAATTCGCTGCAGATGTTTTTTAGAGGTTATCATGATGGGAAATAGAAGATCGATTCGAGGTGAAGACTTTTTTTTTTTTTTAGAGAATACCGTGATTTTGGGAGCAAAATAGGGAAATCAGAGACAAAATTGAAATGGAGACCTTTTTTTTTTTAGAAAACACCTTGACTTCGAGAGTAAAATAGGGAGATCAGAGAAGAAACTGAAGTGAAGACCTTTTTTTTAGAGATCACCATAATTTTTGAACAAAAAAGTAAAAGACGAAGATTAAAGCTCTTTTTTTTAGAGAACATCAATTTTTGAAAATCCTTGCGTTGGGCCCCTGCATTTGAATATCCACCACTGGTTAGGGTTAGAGTAATCTTTAGGTTTGACAGCTTTGCTGTTGACTGTTCTGGATAGAAATGAACTCAGGACCACTGTCTTTCTTAAAGTTAGGGTTAGAAGACTAGGGTTAGGAACAATAGTTTTTTTTTAGTTTGACTTAACAACAATCAAGGGTTAGAGTATTCTTTAGGTTTGTCAGCTTCGTTGTCAATTGTCTTGGGCGGGAATCAAACTCAAAATCACTGTCTTTTTTGGGGTTTAGGATTAGGATTGAAATCTTGTCGGGAATTGAACTCAGGACCACTGTCTTTTTTTAGGGTTAGGTTGGGTCCTGCGTGCTCCTGCTTCCGTGACCTTTGACCCTCGCCAAAAAAATTGTTACATACTATTTTCGGTTTTTGGTAAATCATATTTTAATTGCATGATAGTTTGATTTAAAAATATTTAGCTCTGGCTGCTTTATGGAGCACTCTGTATTGCAACTAAAATCAAATATATCTAGTTCAGTGTTTCTCAAAGTGAGCCACTTGGCTCTCTACGAAAAAATTCGTATTTGTAGAAAGAAATAATTGTTGAGGGTGTTGGTCTCCGTGCCAACGTAAATTAACTTGTTCAGCTTAATCGAGAATTATGTTCTTATTAGTGACCTGACGTCAAAAATAATGTTGGCTTCGGTACCAACGTATCGTTTTCTAGCTCAAAAAGTCTATTCTATCTATTTTTATTATTTTATCTCTATATTTATTCTCCTCACTCGCAGGAAAGCGACGGAGGCGCTAACACAACGGGTAAGTATATAATTACCCCGACCTGCTTCCAGAGATGTCAAGATATTGCTGTCAGCTTGTAATTTAATAGAGATATGACTGTAATTTGGAACTGGTTGCCAGGACCACCAAACAGGGGAATGTGCCGTAAAGTGTCTTTTCCCAAGGACACAACAGAATGGCGCGAGTGGGTTTTGAAACACATCATGTTGATCATAAGCACGGCGCTTTAACCACTCGATATCGCTGCCGTCTTCTGCGTGAAAGAAATCTTCTGGAAAGTTGATTGGATGGTTTTCTCCATCCTACCTCATAACTGTGATGTACCAAATCATAATTTGAAATAAAATATAACCTGTTTTTCAAAAGAAATTGGTCAAATCACAGGTTCACAAAGCGTAGGGTTTTAGATCAAAAATTTTTCCAATTCAACCAAATTCGAATCTGTAATACCGGCTGTAGTATAATTAACAACGAACAACTTTTCCCGGCGATTCAAACGACTTAGATGCCCTGAACAAAATAACGTAAGACGGCTTTTAGGACTTGATCTGAATGAGTGTCTATCTCTGCTCTCTAAAATTATAGAGGCAAACGTTACAATTAAGCATGTAGCGAATGACAACAAAACATTTTAAATGTCGATGACGTAGCACACAGTTAACGGCGATTAACAATGAAGGAAAGGATAATGAAAAATGTGAGAACATTGCATTTCGCAATGTTGCAAACAATGCTTACTAATTAGTTTGCAAAGCGCTACAAAAAATGTAAAGCGAACAAAACAAGACTTCAACGAAAAATAGCACGATTCCTGATTAAATTTCAATGGTCTGCGCCCGAACAAAAGATAATGACTTTTTTACAAACAAGAACCAATTAACAAATTGGAGCATCAAGAAAGGGTCGATTGCGAAATAACCAGAGGGAGGAATTTGAATAAAATGTAAGTTCATTTAAAAGTATTAACTGATAACATAAACTGACACGTCCTTTATAGTTGCACCTTGACAGTTCATAAAAATTGTTTCACCGTGAAGACCGAAAAAAGGATTGTTATTGTTGTAGTATGGAAGGCCATCGGCACTGGGTAAAACAAAAACAGGACTGGGACCAAAAGTTTATCCTTTTACTACCTCAGGCTGCTGCAGTACCTGGATCAGATGCTGGCACTGATGGTGTTGAGCCAGCATCGGCTTTCGTCAAGAAGAACCGTCAGATCACGTTTTCCATATCGTGTCCAATGCAAACTGTGGGACAAGCTGTTTAGACGTGGTCTGCAGTTTGTTGAATTGCGCCGCACTCGCAATTACATAAAGGAGCGAGACCCCATTGTGTATGGACAAATAAAATTGCCCAACATCAGTCTGCAGGCAATTGACCTTATCTGAAGCTGTTTGAGGAAAGCCCATTTCCTATTTCCTATTTCTAACCTTAAGCTTATTCCAACAGGCCTGGTATTGGTCAATGGTCATGGATATGAAACCACAAAGCCTGGATGTATCCTTACAGTACTGTCGTGATTTGTGTATGCCGAAGGCGTGGTCGCAGCATATTTGGCTTATGGTTGTTATTTTGTTAATTGTGCCCTGTTCCTTGGAGTTTGTCTTGTGAAATTTTGTGCGACGGCGTTTCTATGTCCCGATTTTGTGCAACGTGTTTCAATGTCCGACGGTCACTGATTTGTATATTTGGTCATGCTCACTTTATACGCTGTATCACATAGGAGACAGGCGACTAAAATAATTTTTTCGGCAGCGTGGTCGAGTGGTTAAGGCGCAGGGCTCGTGACCAACACGGTCTCGGTTCAAAACCCACTCGCGCCATTCTGTTGTGTCCTAGGGAACGACACTTTGCGGCACATTCCCCTGCTTGGTGGTCTTGGCAAGCAGTTCTAAATTACAGTAATATCTCTATTAGATTACAAGCGGACAGCAATATCTTGGTATCTCCGGAAGCAGGTCGGGGTAATTGCTTACCCTAATGTATTAGCACCTCCGTCGCTTTCCTGCGAGTCAGGAGGATAAATATAGAGATAAAATAAAAATAAAAATAAAATATGTATAACGTGATAGCGCTGGTTTGGATTAATAAATTCAAGAAATTCTATTTGATATAAATTTTGTTAAACTGTTTTAGGGTTAGTTCTCAAAACAAAATCCAATCCTAACAGTACTTCGTGTTCCATCTTTTATTCGTTTACTGGGCGACACCAGAATAGCGCAATATTTAGCTGCCGAGTAAGCCAGAGATAGGGAAGCTTTATAAACAATATTTTGGCCCAGCATCCCATCTTCGCTAGTCCCTGTGAAGTGTAACGCTAGAAGATAGCTTTTTACGCAATGCCACAAAATGGTGACGGAATGTAAACGATCTGTTTAGTTTTACCCCAAAATAAGGCGGAACGGACAGAATGACAAAAGTTTAACCCTTTTATAAAATTTTGCTCACGTTTGGTCTCTCGGTTATTGAAATAAAAGGTTGCTTTCACTGTTATAGTATGTGACGTCATAGCGCACGGCTCTACTGCCTTCTTCTCTCTGGTTTGATAAGTGTGGTTAACTGCGTGATAAACTATTAGTATAACTTACAGATTCAGTCGTATAACTATCGTGTAACTCCGTATAAATAAAAGAGCTAACTGCAGATACTAGTGGAACTCATAACATGGCGTCGTCGACAGTCAGCTTATAAATTTGTTTAAAGAAAATAAGCTTACGAACCATTATAAAAGTATACTGCAAGTTCGTGATCGGAGATTTGTAAAAGATTGAAGATAAAAGAGACATGGCAAAAAACAAGCGAGAGCTGCAAGCAGAATTAGAAGCAGCAAACAAACGTATAGCCGAATTATCTCAATCTAATCAAAACGCGAATAGTAATATTAATAATGACGAACCTCCTTCTTGGTTAAAAACTCTTTTAGAGGCACAGTCTGAAAGCCAGCGACAAATGCAAAAAATAATCGAACGATTTTCGCCACAGCAGCTGGCCCAATGCGCGAACAGCGAGAGAAGCGAATCACGTGAGCAAACCATTGACGTCAACAATTCTAACAACGAGGCAAGGCGAACCAAAGCGGACGCACAAAAGCCTTCGACACTGCAGGTGGGAATTTCGTTAGCTGAATTTGCGAAATGGCGTAAATCGTACAACGATTATGCTACGGTCTCGCTTGCAACAGAGCTGCCATTGAGCAGTCAGTTGGCATTGCTTCGCGGTTTTTTTTCGATGGACATGCGAGAAGCCGTAGAACACGTACTTCTTATCCCGGATGATACGACACTTAAACCAGACGAAGTGTTAGACAAAATTAAAAATTACATCCGGAGTCAAAGAAATATAGCGTTAGATTGCGTCGCATTTGAAGAGAGAAAGCAAGCGGCTGGCGAAAACTTCGATTCGTTTTTAATCGCGATTAAAACTTTGGCGAGAGACGCAGACTTGTGCAATGAATGTTTAAATCGTCGTTTAGTCAAAAAAATCATGTCGGGAATATATGACAAAGAGACTCGAACAAAGCTCCTAGCCATGTCCCCATTACCTGATCTTCAGACCGTCACTGATTTATGCAGATCGGAAGAGTCAGCAAAACTAGACGACGCGCGAATAAGCCGACAGCTGAATGAGAGAAGAGCGTACCAAAGCAAATTTCGCCGAAATTTCTCTAAATCTAAAGAGCGCACTAAAACGCCCTGTACAAAATGCGGTAAAAAGACCTGCCCACCAAAAGGTCAAACCCACTGTCGCGCAAAGGATACAGAGTGCTTAATATGTCGCAAAAAAGGTCACTTTACATCAGTGTGCTTTCACAACAAACCCGGGTTCAACAGACGCGAAGAAACGAAGAAAAAGTTAACGGGACAAATCAAGCGTAGATGCAATGCTAACGCAAATTTCGCTAACTCCGCGGCGCCCAAAATAACTGTTAATCTTTTTTCTCTTAAACATCGTAACCCGTTAGGTTCCACAGAAGCTACACCAGACACAGGTGCTGAAGCAAGTCTTGTTGGGGTAAACATCATTCAACGGCTCGGCATAGACCTTGCTAATTTAATGCCGCCAAATCAAGACACTCTTAGTGCAGTAAACCGGCAGACCGTAACATGCGTAGGGACTTTCCCATGCATCATCGAATACTGCGGCCGATTCGTGGAAGAAACCATTTACGTCTGTCCTGAGGTAGAAGATTTTTTGCTTGCTTGGTACGTATGTCAACAGGTTAACATTCTACCTGACACGTATCCTCAACCGATAAATTCATCAAAAACACCTCGAAAATTAGCAAGCATATTAAAAGCAGAGAACACAAGATTCATTATATCAGAGAACCCAACTGAAGCAGAAATTAATAAAATTGAGAACAAGTTGATAAAATCGTACAGCGATGTGTTTTCTGAAGACACAACATTACGGGAAATGAACAGTAAACCCATGAAAATTTCCTTGAAAGATGATGCTGTTCCATTTGCTTTACCTGTTCCACGCCAAATACCTTTAGCTTTCAGAAGGATGGTGAAGACAGAGCTTGACCAACTTGTACAAGCCGGAGTCATTGCACCAGTAACAGAAGCAACTGATTGGGTGCACCCTATGGTCGTTGTACAAAAACCCAATGGTGGAATTCGTCTTTGTATTGATTTGCAGAAATTGAACAAATACGTACGCCGTCCATATCATCCATCTAAATCACCTGCTGAAGCTATTTCGAATATTTCTTCTTCGTCTAAATTTTTCTCAACATTAGACGCCACTAAAGGATACTGGCAAGTACCTTTAGAAAAAGAAAGTCAAGACTTTACCACATTCATTACGCCGTTCGGAAGATTTAAATTCCTTCGAGCTCCGATGGGACTAGCTTCTTCTCAAGACGAATATTGCGCAAGAGGCGATGAAGCTCTGCAAGGCATTGAAAAAGTCGAAAAAGTGGTAGATGACATTCTTATTCAAGGCGAAACCGCACAGGAGCACTTGAATACCGTAGTGGCTGTACTAAACAGATGTCGAGAACACGGTATTACTCTTAATCCGAAGAAAGTGCAGTTACTACAAAGTGCTGTGAGATATGTCGGATATATAGTGAGCAGCGACGGTATTAAAGCAGACCCCACAAAAATTGAAGCAATCTCTGAATTCCCTGCTCCAACAAACATAACTGAATTACGATCTTTTATGGGTATGGCAAACCAGCTGGGCGGATTTACTCACCTACTCAGTGAAGCAGCAGGCCCACTTCGGGACTTGCTCAAACCAAAAAATGCTTTTCTCTGGTCACCCCAGCATGAAGAAGCATTTACAAAGACAAAAGAAATTCTTTGTAGCCCCCATATTTTGGTTGCATTCGACCCCAATCTGGAAACGATGCTGCAAACAGATGCATCTCGGTTGAAAGGTCTAGGTTTTGCACTTTTGCAAAAACATCAAGAAACGTGGAAATTGGTTCAAGCAGGATCACGTTTTATAACTGAGACTGAGGCCAACTACGCTATGGTTGAACTGGAATTGCTCGCTGTTGTTTGGGCTATGCGTAAATGCCGCATATATCTGCAAGGCTTACCCAATTTCGAGCTGATAGTAGATCACAAGCCATTAGAGTCAATCCTGAATACCCAGACACTCGATATGGTGGATAATCCCAGGATTCAGAGACTTAAAGAAAAACTCAGCGCCTTTATATTCCACACCACCTGGAGAAAAGGCAAAGACCATGTGATCCCCGACGCGTTGTCACGAGCACCGTGCCGCGACCCAGAACCAGAAGATATCATAAACGTAGACACAACCAGAATGATCTGCAAAAACGTTTCTACAATTCTGAGAGGAAAAGACCCAGAAGTCACAAAAGAAACATTTATCGATCCAATGCTGGAAGACTTAAAAGAAAGTACTCAGCAGGACGAAGCAGCACAACAATTAATCACTGCTATTAAAAGCAACTTTTCAAAAGGAAACGAATATCCATTAGCTCAACCTTTCAAAAAGCTGAAAGATCAGCTTACTTTCGAAGATGGATTAATTCTCCTGAACAGCCATCGCATTGTGGTGCCGGTACAGAAAAGAAAAGAAATACTGACAAAGCTACATGCCTCACATCAAGGCATCGAAAGAACAAAACAAAGAGCGCGTCAAATAGTGTACTGGCCAGGAATCAATAGCGACATCAAAAATACCGTTGAAGCCTGCACGAAATGCCAAGAGCACCAACCAAGCTTGCAACAGGAACCATTACAACGCGATCCCCTCCCATCAAGACCCTTTGAAGACGTATCTGCAGATTTATTTTATTATGCCGGTAAGACTTACCTGGTTTATGTAGACCGTCTGTCGGGATGGATTAAGCTCAGCGAGTTCTCTCATGACCCTAGTTCACATCAGATAATCAGCACTATAAGAAAATTTTTCGTGGACACAGGGGTACCAGTACGAATCAGAACTGACGGAGGACCGCAATTCACATCAAGCAAGTTTCAACAGTTTCTCAAGAAATGGGGAGTAACTTCCACCATAAGTACTCCACATTACCCACAGTCAAACGGACACGCAGAAGCAGCAGTGAAAGCCATGAAGCACCTTGTTGCCAAAACTGCTGAGCATGGTAGTCTCGACTGCGATGAATTTAGCAGCGGCCTAATCGAATGGGTTAACACACCCAAGGCCCATGGGTTATCACCAGCCGAAATTTTATACGGCGCCCCGCTACGTTCAATCGTCCCAGCTAAACTGAAATATTTCAAGGAAGATTGGCAAAACAAATTCGACAAGTGGGAAGCAGCTTTATCAAATCTACAAGTGGCTGCAGAAACCGAATACAATAAACGCGCAAAACACCTCAATCCACTAAAAATCGGACAACATGTTCGAATTCAAGACCATATTACAAAAAAATGGTTGCGATCAGGACTCATCATCGGCGTCGGGAGAAACCGCGACTACCACATAAAACTACCGAGCGGTCGAGTCTGTTGGCGCAATAGACGTTTTATTCGCCCTCTCCCCACCGAAGGGGGAGACCCCAAAGAGGAAATGATGACATCAGACGAACGTCACGTCCATTTTGAAGATGAAGTCTTTCCATCATCTCCAACCTCGCGGCGAAGCGTGAGACAAAAACGCTTTCCTAATCATTTAAGAGATTTTGTATGAAGTAGCGTAAAACTCATAACGCTTGTGCCGTATTGTATATAGTTTGTGCATGTTTATTAATCGGGCTCGTACAACGTACTAATATTTTTCTTAGACAACCTTTTCGCTAAAAAGCTTCTTAAAAGGGGGTTGTTATAGTATGTGACGTCATAGCGCACGGCTCTACTGCCTTCTTCTCTCTGGTTTGATAAGTGTGGTTAACTGCGTGATAAACTATTAGTATAACTTACAGATTCAGTCGTATAACTATCGTGTAACTCCGTATAAATAAAAGAGCTAACTGCAGATACTAGTGGAACTCATAACATTCACCCTCTTTGAAAGGTTGAGTGTCAACTTCTAAGTCTGGAGATAAGCAGAAACTGTATTCAAGTCTTGACTTACAAATCCTTTCAGTCTCTAAAAGAGTGCAACAATGCCAGATATAGGCTGCAAAAGCATACTTTCTGAAGATTGCGGAATGAAGAGCTCGCGTATAGATGCTAAAAAGAAGAGGAGCCAATATCGATCCTCGAGAAACGCTATTTTTTTGACGGCGCAGCTTGCTTCACTTGCTGTCAAGTATTAAAAGTAAAGCTTCTGTTTCAGACAAGCTTCATGATCTAATCATGTGTTTATCCGACAGAAGTTTCAGCAGCTTGCAGGTAAGACCACGGTGCTTCACTTTATCAGAAAAACCAAAAAAGTTTTTTTACTAGTAAACAAAAACTAATTTTTCTCAAAAAAATTTTGTCATATATTTTTGGGGAATGGCTGTAGCTAAGCCTTGAAAGGGAAGAATACGACTTAAACTTTGAGAACCACTGATATACCAGCATTTTGAAATAATATTTCTAAAAATGAAAAACCGTTTTGGTATATTTTGCGTATATTTTTAATTTCTTTTTAATTGTGTTTTCCAGAATATAATCAAGTTTCTTTTAGACATCCTCATTAGATGTTTAGCACTTGTTTCGGTTTTCATAGCAATGTATCAAGCAGAGGAGTAGAATAGGCACGCATCTTACACACCAACATTGCGATAAAACATTAGACACCAAAAGCGAAGCATAGAAAACCCGATTTTATGTAAAATATTTTTTGGTTTTGAAAGTTTCTACTTAGATTAGCAAACTTTAACGCAATTGGGGCGATACAAAAAACGATTTTTAATAAAAGTTTTAAAAATATTTAAAAAGAACAAAGCTCAAAAACTATAAACCTTTCCTCAAGGGGAGTTTTTTGACCCCCGAATCCCCCTCCCGTGGTTATACTTATGACCGGACCAAGAATCTGAAGGAAGTAGCAATTGAGTTTACTCATTCATCTGGACTTTATCAATTTATAAGCAACAACTTACAACTGGATGCAGTTTACACTCGTAGGCCTACCCAGAAAAACTCAAATTAGTCATGCTAAATATTTCAAAAGCAATTATTGACCAAGCTTCATTTTTGTTATCAGTATCAGTGTCTTTTATTTATTTATTTTGTGAAAACTTTGATTAGAAATGAATTTTTTAGGACAAAAAAATTTAAACTTTGGTCCATGGATCCCACTTATTTCTACAGATAATATAAAGCCATATTTAGGATATCAATTCAATACAACAGAATCAGTAAAAACTAAGGATCAAGTAACATTTTAAAGATTTATATTCATTTTAATTAATTTTCACACCACAAAATTTAATTTAACATTAATTTTATTTTCCCCAACAGACTGTTTCGCCTGTCTGGGCTCGTCAGGGGGCGGTAATTTTGTGGTCTGAAATTTAATTATTCAATTATTTAACCGCTCTGACTTGACATCATTGAGGACTTTTCTGATGAACAACGACCAAAAATTTTGAAAAACTTCTAAGTTTATTTTATATATTTTGGCAACATGAACGACCTTGATTGAGTGATTCTTTTTAAAGATGGCATATTATTCTAAGCAAAATCTTCTAAAATATTACAAAATAAATCTTGATGTTTGTATAGTTTATGTACAGAGTCGATAATGCAAAACATATTAGTAATACAGTATATTCTTTCAGTTACTTTCTGGGTTACCTAAAAATAAAGTAATTATGTTAAATTAGAAATGCTTTATTCTTGAACATAAACTGGCACAGTGGCATAATCCGGGTCTTTTTCAAGAAATCACCGTAAGCGATTTTGTTCGTGAAACTAACCCGAAATCCCCCAATAGCATCAAGATAGAATAAAAAAAGAAACCCAAAGGAAAAGAATCTCTTTAAGAGGCAAAAGTAACCACAGAAGGGTCTGTGTTAGTTTTACAAAACAAAATTGCATATGGTGACTTCTTGAAAAGACCCCATAACCTTCATTCAATCAGTTATTGAGGTAATGTTCTAAATAGTAATGAGCTGAATCTTCTACCAAAAAAACTTTAATCGTTATCCAGGGCTGAAAAACAATAGAAAAACAAGAAAATACACCCTCAAAATTGTATGAAAAAAAGTATGTTGTGTAATACAATAATCTTTGTAATACATATATAGTTTAATTTTTTTTAAATACTTAAAAATTCAATTCCAAATTTTAAATATAAAAACTTCGAAGTGGTTTTTTATTAAAGCATAACCTGTCATTAACTGTCAATTGTTTGCAAAGGGTTCCTTTAAAATGTATAGGTCAGCGTGATTGGGGTGGTCACTGTGGGTTGACTGGATTGTTATTGTTGAAACTGGTTATATTTTTAATGTAAATAAGTAAAGCAATCATTCAGTTTTGAGAAGTTGGCTGGTTTAGCTATATAAGATAGTTAAATTTTGTTGAAACTGACTGTATTTGCAATGTAAATAAATATAAAAAGCGTAGTTATTTGGCAAGGTTTGTGTGGATGAGGTTGGTGACGTTGACTTACTTTGATATATGGGGACTGGGCTAAGGTTAGTTAGATTAACTACCGTATTTCTTCGAATACAATGCATGCATTCTATTTTTTTTTTATCACGAGTTTGTGTGGATTCTAATCAATAGCACATTTTATTTTTTGATAACAACTTTTGGCCAACTGTTGGCCAACTTTAACTCTGCCATACTCTATTTTAAAGTAGCTTTGAACACTTTAAATTCAAAATAATGGGTGTTTTTATACCAAACAAGTTATAAAAGTGCTCATGTAGCAGGCAAGCAGCACTAGTTTTACACTGTCTGCTAGGTGACATTATTTATGCTACCAGGTGACTTTATTTATGTGCACTGTATTCAAGGGTGCATTCTATTTTTTTTATTGCAAATTTGTGTGCATTCTAAACAAAAGTGCATACCAATCAAAGGCACATTTTAATCAAAGAAATACGGTAGTTCAGGAAAGCTTAAGTTGATAAGTTCAAAACTGAAAAATTTATTATTTCTGCTTTATACATTAATTTAGATTAGGCCAACAAATACAATTGGCTCAACCAAATTTAAACATTCCAAGTCAACCTTGCTAACCATATCAACCATGCCAACCATGCTAACCATGCCGACCATGCTAACACACCAACCAAGTTGACCACGCCGATTTGCACATTTTAACAATACCATTTGCAAATAAATTGTTTTTTTCAATATAATTGAATTTGTTGCATTGGATTCTGTTTTTCTGATTTATCATTTGTAGTTAAGTGGCTTTTCAATATTTTAGTTTTATTATGTTTGCTTCACTAAAACTCCTTTTGCAAAATCCTTAAAAATAAGTAGAATTAAAAATTTTGACAATTGTTTCCAAAATTAACTTTTTGACCTCTAGTTTCACATTTGTACAATTTGTAAAATTTCTACTTTATTTGTCTAAAGATTGCTTATGCCAGTGGTTCCCAACTGCTATGCTGCAACAAGTACAACAAGTACAACAAGTACTGGTGTGCTGCAAAGCAATGCTCTTGAGGCATCAAAAATTTTGTTTAGTTTTTTGGTTTTTTTGGCTTATTATTTTGGCTTCCAAGTGTAAAGTAGCCATGATTTTGGGAAAAAAAATTGAGAGATCATAGACAGATTTTAAGTGAAGATCTTTTGATTTTGGGACGCCATGATTTTGGGATGAAAATTGGGAAATGGTTAACAGATTTTAAATGAAGACCTTTTTATTATTACCAATATAATGGGTGTGCCGTGAAAATTCAAATAGCTTAATAGTGTGCTGCCATAATAAAAAAGGTTGGGAACCACTGGCTTATGCAAACTAAATACATTCATTTTGTTTTAATTTGGTTTTTGTATTTACAAATGTTTAAGTGCTGCTTAGTGTGATTCTGACTAATGGTTTAAAACAAAATTTTATTAGTTGTTATTGTTGTTCCTTCTCCAAGGATATCCTGTTGTTGTTGTTGTTCCTTCTTCAAAGATATCTTGATGAAGCCATCCCTTGAAAATTTTAAAAACGTTAATCTAGACTCACTCTTGGATGATCTTTGCTACTTTTCTTACAGACTAATGGCATTGTAATGTGTCAGTATAGAAGTTCATTGTGTGTAGATAACTTAGCAGTATTGATTTATTGGCTTTTAACTGTGCCAGTTTTGTATGCATGTGACATGGTAATGTTTGTTACGATGAATGAATGTCATGGGGTGTACTGTTAATAACTTTTTTTTGTTTTTGGAATGAAGATGTAGTGAAATACTGGTAATGTAAATGTGCATCAGATTTTTTTTAGCTACTTTTGGTTCTGTTGGATCAAGATCATGATGTTTAGGTGATCACTGTTATAAAAGATTGTGGATTTCATGTTTCTTGATGAATCTAAATGTGCTTTGAGATCATGAAAAAGTTGTGTTCGTGTTTGAGTCAGCTGTTAAGTTGAGTAGTATGAAGCTTGAGTTGGATGCCCATTAAAAAGACCCTGGTTTTGTTATGTAGATTTTAAGGGTTTGTATCTCATGTGCAGCCTGTGGCATTGTGCAAAGCTGTGTTTTGAATGGTTTAAAATCTCCTGATGTTGGTGTTTGATAGAACTTTATTAGTTGTTATGCATATTCAAAATGCAAATTTTACTGAAATTCTATTTACCAATGGTTTTGAGTTTGAATTTTTTTCAAGCATGTGAAATTCAAGGTGTTACATAACATGACATTAATACAAAGGGCATTTAAAAAATACATGGAATTCTCCCGTGACAAGAGTGCCAGCAAGAAAAAATGTATTTTAGCATGCTAGCCATAAAAAGCATCTTTGTGATCAAATAATTGCTTTTGCTTATTTTGCACTTGTAAATGAAGTTGTCAAGAGCTAGTTTATTTAAAGTAGTTTTTTTTAACCCATGGAGCGTAAGATTTCGAGGTAAGAACCAACATCAAATTTTTGGTAAAGCTTGGTTGGGAAGGAACAAAGATCATTCAAGCTCTGCAGACCATTTATAAAGATGATACTCCAAGAGAACTTGTGCTTACAAGTGGATTGAAAGATTTCGAGATGGTAGAGAAGCTGTTGAAGATGATGAGGGTTGTGGAAGACCAACAACCTCAAAAAAACAATAAAAAAATTGATTTTGTTAGGAACCTAGTCAAAGAAGATGGACGATTGACAATTTATCAGATAGATGAGACTGTGGGCATATCAGTTGGTTCAGCTCATTCAATTCTGCATGACGATTTATGCCTCAGCAAGCTTTTGGCACGATGGGTGTCAAAAGCGTTGCGCCCAAATCAGCTCAATCTCAGAAGTGAATTGTCAATGGCTATTTTGCTCAAAATTGAAGCAGATAAAGACCACTTTTTTGATCGAATTATCACAGGAGATGAAACATGGGTCTACCAGTATGATCCTGAAACAAAACAACAGTCCAAACAGTGGCTCTCACGTGGATCATCTGGCCCAATCAAATTCAAGTCTGAGAGGTCTGTCTAGAAGGTAATGGCAACTGTTTTCTGGGACTCAGAAGGAGTTGTGCTAGTAGATTTTTTAGAAGCTGAAAAAACTGTTACAGGCACCTATTATGTAGAAGTTTTAAGAAAATTGAGAGCAAAATTAGCTGAAAAGCATCCAGGAAAACTCCATTGTGGAAGAAGAAGAAGAAGAAGTATTTATTTATCGCGTCCAAAAATTGGCAATTAATCAACGGAATGAAAATACACTAACAAAAAAAGCGACGAGGTGAAGCGAAAGACCATTATTAGTAGCCTGATGGCCACTTGGTCGCCGAGTCTGCTTCACCTCATAGTAAAAGAAATTAGTACTATAAGCAACAAAAACAAAACAGTTACACATTAAAATAAACGTATAATGACACATCAGAATAACAATAGTAATACAAAAAAAATAAATAAATAAATTAGAAGTTTTTTTTTTTATTTTTTTTTTTATAAATGCAAGCAAGGAAAATAAACATATATAACAACTAGGAAAAAACAAAAAATAATATTTATAACAGCACTGATGGAGAACCAAAAAAATGAAGAATATATAAAAGTAACAAGAATTTAAAAAAGAATTTAAAAAAGGAATTCTTTTCCATCACAACAATGCCCCAGCACATTCTTCTTGGATCGTAAGTGATGTTTTGAGAGAATTTTGGTGGGAATTGCTGCCACATCCACCTTATAGCCCAGACCTTGCCCCATCTGACTTTTTTTATTCCCAAAACTCAAAGAACACTTGAAAGGCGTTTATTTTAATGACACTAAAGCAAGCAGCAAAAACATGGCTCACAAAATGATCAGCAGATTACTTCAAAAATGGGATAAAAAGATGGAAGAACTACCTGGAGAAGTGCATCAACCTTGAAGGAGACTATGTTGAAAAGTAGATTGATTGTATCAATAAATTATAAAAAATTATAAAATTTCGCGTATTTTTTGAATGCCCCTCATACTTTCGTATATAAAAAATTTGTGTTGTTTTAATCATATGCATGATTCTTGCAAATTTTTTAATGTTGCAATTTGTGATATATAAGTCTACACTACAAGTTTTACATAAATTTGTAATGGTGGATCTGAAAACTTTTTTTTTAATTAAAAAATATTTTTGCTAGAAAATGCAAAAGGAAAAAACTAGTTTTTTGGGTTTCATTCTAAGTACATGTTTCACCCAAATGAAAGATAACTGCATTAAATTAAAGGGTTTGAAAAATATGTTCAATGGGTAAAATTTTCATAAAAAATTTTGGCATGCCACATTACTGACCTAAAAAATCTTGTTCATATTTAATTTTACTTAAATGCTTGCATATAATAGTTCAATATTAGTTTGCTGTAAACCAGGATTGAAAAAATAAGGAAGTAGTATTAAAGGTTGCTTCTTTTTAGTAGTGATGGGACAATGCGAATTCCAACAAAAAATTTTGATTCCAATTCTTGTTTTTCAAAATTCACTTTGTTTTTATAATCGACTAACTAAATGTTTTTTTTAAAGCATCTTGTTTAATCAGTTGGATAATTGATGTATAGTGCCTCTACCCTAATTGTCTTACATTGTTTACCATAAGCCACTCTCAATCAAAATTATATGTAATGAAAAATTGAATCAATTTTCTTTGGAGACTGCTGTATGAAAGGATAAGAGCAATATTTTACTACAAAATTTATTTAATAAATATCTAAAAAATCACAACACCTGTTGTATCTTTACTTAAATAAAATCTTGATCCTTATTTAAATAGAAAAATTTTATTTGAAAAAGGATATTTTATTAAATAAACTAAATTTCTTTCAAAATTAAAAAAAAAAACCTTAACAATCTGTTTCATCTTATAGAATCATCAGGTTGTTACTGAAAAAATAAAGAATATAATCATTTGTAATGAAAACATAGTATGTTAAGTGAATCATTTTTTGATAAATAATATGTAGTTTTGCAAAACATAGTTTTTTAAAGGACATTTTCAAATTTTTAATCATATCTAAAACTGGAAATATTATTTAAGCTTTTCAATCATTATGTTCAGAAATATACAGTTTGTTTAATTGATCAAGCAAACAATGCGATTCCTGTGATGTCTTATAAAAAAAAAAACTCAAGATATAGTACAGAAAATATAATTTTATATTAACCCATTAATGCCCAGCATATGATTTATCAAACACTAAACTGAGTGTTTTATAACTTCCATAAAAATAAGCATGGTGGTTTTAGAAATTTTGTTTTTCAAGATTTTTAATTGTTTTGAATTAAATTTTTATGTTACAAAGTTTAAAACATATGTATTTCAACATTGAGCAGTGAAACAAGTAATTTTTTACGACCAATATTTTTTTATTTTAGTTTTAGGGGATGAAGTCAAAATCGAAATGATTTGTAGATGCAAATGATTTTTTTGCTTGATATATTGTTATTTGAGTTGCAGAGCTATCTTTTGCAACCAAAGTGATATTTTGCTTTTGTTTATACATAAAGTTATTATTGTTTGTTTATTGCATATGATAAATCATACACTGGGAATTTGTGTGTATATAACATTCAAAATAAAGTTTTTAAGATTTAAACAACAGTCGATAATTCTGTTAATTATAAGTTGAAAACAACAAAGCAATTATAAATTTAAGATATTTTATTCTTTAATTGTCAAGTTTTTATATCTGATATTTATTCTTTTACATAGAAGTAGCCTATTTACTGACAAGTAATGGTTGTACAAATGAAAATGAAATACTATATATACATGTATTTAATTTTTTGCTTCCAGATCCTATATAAAAATGCCTAAGAGAAAATTATTTCATATTCAAAGAGACTCTGAAGAAATCTTAAATATTATTGAATCATGTGATGGTACCGAACATTTTATTGAAAAAATTGATTATGCTTAAAAACTTCAAATGGTGCTACTTTCACCAATAGATGGAGATGATTCAGATAAAGACAATGCCTCAAGTGACTGTGACGAAACCTCAGCAATTGTATGAGATATTGGTAAAGGTATTCTTGCAGAGAAAGGTGAGATTAAAGCCTGTATTAAAGCTGGTGTTGAGGTTCTGGATGTAGACAAGGAAGTAACACAAAGCTCTGCTAAGAAGCAATGTTCACATGCAAAGAAATGTTCTTGCAAATGGCATAATAAACCATTGAAACAGTCTTATGAAAAGTATAATTGTGATTTTCGTGAAACTGAATCTTTGATTATAACAAAATTTAAAGACCAAAATTTTGAACCAATTGATGTTTTCAAGGATTGCTTCTCTGAAGATATAATGAATTATATTTGCAGAGAAACCGTTAAATATGTCGTACAAAGCAGTGACTTTCAATTTACTCTGTCTGTAGATGATCTTTACAAGTATTTTGGAATCCTACTATTACCAGGCTATAATAAATTGCCTCAGAGAAGAATGTATTGGGAGACAAGAACTGATTCAAATAACTTTTTGATTCGTCACACAATGAATAGAAATAAGTTTGAGAAAATACATAAGTATCTGCATTTCAATGACAACAGTAAACTTGATGCTTGTGATAAGCTCTATAAGGTTAGGCCTCTATTAGATTACCTGAATAATAAATTTTTCCAGTATGTAGAACCAATGGGTAACCATTTATCTCTTGATGAAGCAATGGAGCTTTATTTTGGACATCACAGGATGAAGCAGTTTATAAAGGGCAAGCCCATATGCTATGGTTTCAAGTTTTGGTGCCTTGCCAGATCAGATGGATTTTTAGTGAAATTCTATCCCTATACAGGTGCAGGAGACAAAATTTCAGGTAAAACATTCGGATCTTCAGTTACAAAAAAACTATGTTTACAGTTTTTACCAGTGGGGTCATGCATTTATATGGACAACTATTTTACCTCTCTACCTCTGATGAATGCCTTGTCAAATAATGGGCTCTTTTGTTTCAGGACTATTTGAAATGATAGAACAGAAAAGGCACCACCACAAGATATAAGCAAAGCTGAATGAGGTACATGTTGTGCAGTTGAAGATAAAGAGAATGGAATTACACTGCTAAGATGGCACGACAATAGTCAAATAATTCTTGTTACCAATTTGAAAGATGAGAAGGCTTTTCCTGTTGGCAGATGTAAATGATGGAAAAAATCTGAGAGAAACAGAGTATCTGTACCTCAACCAAACATTGTAAAGCTATATAATAAACAAATGGGAGACGTTGATTTATTTGATAAAATGAGAGGTCATTACAGATTAGAATTTGATCAAGGAAATGGTATTGGCCTTTGTTTAGGTTTTGCCTCAATGGAAGTATTGTAAATTTATGGATTCTTTTCCACTCTATTCAGAATAGTATTTCTCTGCTAGAATGTACAAGGCAAATTGTTAATGCATTGCTAGCAGCACCAGATTTAAAAAGTAGAAGAGGAATACGTCCTAAAACAAAGAAACAAATTCTGCAAATGGTATGATTTCATAACAGAAATCACCTTGTCAATAAAATTGAAACCCACAGACGATGTGCAGATTGTGGCAAATGTACCAAATTTGTTTGCATCAAATGCAATGTAGGCCAACATCCTGATACATGCTTTCAACATTTCCATCAATAAATGGTATTTTTCTATACTGCATGTTAATTTCACTTGATATCAGAAAGTTTTTGAAATAAAAAATAATAAAACAAGTAGTTTTTCTATCATAATTTCAAAATTTTACTCATTAATTCCCAGCGTATGATATATCATACGGTGTCAAAAACCACTTTATATTTAAAATATTTGCAAAAAAATTATGTAGGCATCTAAAAGACACAAATATATGCAGCATATATGAATAAAACAAAAAAATTCAAAAATTTTTAATTTTGGGCATTAATGGGTTAAGATGACCTGGCTCTCCTTCTCTTAATATGAATGAAACAGAGTGATTTTTTTGGATAAAACAAACTGTTGTGTTTTTTAAAATAGTGATTAATTAAATTTTGTATGAAATTGCTCTGATCTTTTCATTGAGCATTCTGCAATGAAGATCTGTTTACTCTTGCTGTATATGCTGTATATATATTGCAATATAGGGTGTCTCAAAAAAATGTACTCACTTCTTGAATGCCCATTACTCATATACATATATTTTTTATTTCAGATGCAACTGCCCCTAATAATGTCAGCTGTACAACTAACTTTTGAAAAAAAATTTTTATTAATGTGGTAATGGAAGAATGAAAACATCATGGAAGTGCAAAAACAATTGAGAATACAGTTTCACAAGGATCCACCAACATGACACACTATTGCTTGCATTAGAGATAAATTTGATTCAGATGGAACTGTTCATGATGTTCATAAGCAACGTTCTTAACCCTACATTAGTACCCTGGGGTGTTTCAGCACCCCAGGGTATTAAATTTATATGCCGTTTTGAGTTGGCAACACTTGCAACTTTGTTTTTTTAAATACCCTTTTGAATAGGTGAGAGGAAAAAATGCTGAAAATCTTACAGTACTGTGACTTATTCTTATTTTTTTAAGGTAAATTATGGATAGTTACAGTAGAAATGTAGAAAGGTTGCAAAGAATGTTGCAAGAATGTGACGTTTTGAGTGATGCTGAAGATGACAGTGAAGGTGAATCAGATTTTGTTATAGAAGATGAAGTTATTTCCGATTCTGAGTGCTATGACTCGGAACATGACGAACCGGAAAAACAGCCCTGCCAAAAACAGCCAAAGTGTGATGGATGGCTGGGAAAAGACAAGAAATCATGGTGGCAGAAAGAAATGCCTAATTCAGCAGTTCCTACCCGTCCTCAAAATATTATTCGAGAAAGATCAGGACCTAGAGGACCAGCTCTTCAAGCGAAAACTCCTTATGAGTTTTGGAAACTATTTGTTATTCCCGAAATGCTGGAATTATTGGTTGAAAAGACCAACTTGTTTATCAGAGACAAGAGAGAGAACTATACTCAAAAAAGTAAAGCAAGAGACACTGATAATGTAGAAATGAAGGCTTTTCTTGGTCTACTACTATTGGCTGGTACCTATCACAGCAACAGAATGAACCTTGATAATTTGTGGAAGACTGATGGCACTGGTATTGATGTTTTTCGGCTGACGATGTCACTGCGTCGCTTTCGCTTTCTACTGTGTTGCATACGGTTCGATGACAAAGCAACACAGGCTTCAAGAAAACTTTTGGATAAGCTTGCCCCAATTCGAGACCTTTTTGAGACGTTTGTTCAAAATTGTTTGAGGAACTATTCGCCCTCAGAGTTTGTCACAATTGATGAGATGCTGGTGGCTTTCAGGGGCAGGTGTCCATTCAGACAATATATCCCGAACAAACCAGCAAAATATGGCATAAAAATACAAGCAATGGCTGATGCTAGAATGTACTATACTTGCAAAATGGAAATTTATGCTGGAAAACAGCCTAATGGCCCATTCAAAGTTGATAATTCATCTTTTGCTGTAGTTACAAGACTTATCTCTGAAATCTCAGGTTCAGGCAGAAACGTTACATTTGATAATTGGTATACCACTTACCCACTTATCATAAGTCTACTTCATGACCATAAATTATCTTCTGTGGGAACACTTCGCAAGAACAAACGTGAGATCCCCGACGAATTTTTATCAGTCAAGAACAGGGCTGCGTGTGACAGTATGTTTGGATTTGGAGGTAATGTGACACTAGTATCCTATGTGCCTCAGACCAAGCAAAAGAAAAATGTTGTCCTCTTCAGTAGCATGCATCATGATGATAAAATTGACCCAGAGTCTAGTGACATGAAAAAGCCTGAAATTATTACTTTTTATAATTCGACCAAGGGCGGAGTGGATATGGTTGACCAAATGGCAGGGGAGTACGACACTTCAAGAAATAGTCGACGTTGGCCTTTGACTGTTTTTTACACGCTGTTGAACGTTTCCACTATAAATGCATACATACTCTACTGTCATAACCCTGAAAACAAGCTAAAACGCCGTCTATTCATCAAGAGTGTAAGTATGCAGCTTCTTCAAGAGGCTCTGAAAAGAAGATTGCAGAATATTCACCTGTCAAGAGACCTCAAAAGTGGAATTAGAAGAATGCTGCCAGAGTCAGAAGAATCTTCAACATATTCACAGGCATCGACATCAAATCGTGCAAAGAGATGTGAATTGTGCGAGAGGTCACATGACCGCAAAGTCAAAACAGTTTGTACCACTTGTGGTAAGCATGTTTGCAAAGACCACAGCAAGTTGTTTGTGCAATGCATAACATGCCATGAATCCGCATCTAACGATGAAGAATCAGAGTAACAAATAACACTGATGGCGATAAGGTTGGAAAAAGACTACCGGGGTACTTGTTTTGGTTGTGAGTTATCGCACATTAATCACTTTACAGTTTAGATTTATTCAATAAACAGCTTTGATGTTTTATTATTGTTTAAATCTATTTAATAAACAAGCATTGAAGCCCAATGTGTATATTGCTTGTTATTGACAACAGTTTTAATAATGGGGTGCTGAAACACCCCATGGTACTAATGACGTTCCTATCCCCAGGGTACTAACGTAGGGTTAAAGACCACAAACATCCACCAGTGCTGCAAGGGAAGAACACTTATTGGAAAATCTTGTCCATTCACCAATGAATCTTGTACAACGTTTGGCTCAAGAAATAGGAATCCCAAAATTGAATGTTCATCAGATCTTGAAGTGAGCCCATTGGAAAAATTATATTCCATGATGCAATGTTTTCATTCTTCCAGTAGCACTTTAATACAAATTTTTTTCTTCAAAAGTTAGTCGTACATCTCACATTATTTGGGGCAGTTGCATCAAAAATAAAAAATATATGTATTTGAGTAATGGGCATTCAAAGAGTGAGTACATTTTTTTGGGACACCCTGTATATATAAATTAGCAAAAACTAATCGATCTGTTTTTGGAGGGTGCCCAATAAAATTCAGGACATATTTTCTACATTGATTTTTTATTTATTACGAAAAAACAGCAGCTCTACACCCTGTTCATCCATTCCTTAATTTTTTAATCAAATAAAACAGGTTGTAGGGATGTTTTTGTCTTAGTAAATGAAAAAATAACACAAAAATATTCCAAAAGGCCTACTATTTTGACCATCATGATGAGCATGCACAAGATGAAGACAGTTACAACTACGGTTTTAAATCAAAAAGAACCTCGCCCCAAATCAATGATCTTGCAGATTTTGAAGCCGACCTTGATCGCATGGCCCGATCAGTTTTGTATCGTAAAGTTTCAAATTCCTTCCAAAATGAATTGGCCTGCAACGTGAAAACCATCAATTCGTCGCCAGATCTGTTCGTCCCTGCTGACAAAACTATGAATCTTTATAAGGTTGAAGTTAACAACTATGAGAAATTACTACAGGATAACATCACAACCAAATACCGGAACTCCAATGGAAACATCGTTAGGCAAATCAATTTGGAAGCAAAACAACTAGCAAAAAGTCTTAAATTCGACAGCCGCATTGAACAATTACTGGAAAAACCAGCGTTTATAACTTTGAAAGACCATAAGCCAAACTTTTCCACCAACCCCAAATGCAGACTCATAAACCCTACCAAATCGAACCTTGGGAAAGTTAGCAAACACATTCTACATAATGTCAATATTTCAATTCGTCAATCAACAGGTCTGCAACAATGGCGTAATACTACGGCTGTGATTTCATAGTTTAATAAGTTTCCCAGCAAGGAGAAATGCAAATTCCTGTCTTTTGATGTCAATAGATTTTTACCCTTTTATCTCAGAACAATTGCTCACAGATGCCATCGATTTTGCAAGACAGTTTATAGAAATCAATGATGACGAAGTCAGCATAATTCTGCATTGCAGAAAATCACTTCTCTTTAGCAGGGATGGTGCCTGGATAAAAAAGAATGGCTCACTATTTGCCGTTGCGATGGGTTCTTTTGATGGAGCCGAGATATGCGAACTGGTTGGCCTCTTTCTTCTCAACAACTTGGCGCAGCTTGTCGGAAGCAACAACATCGGCCTCTACAGAGACGACGGTTTGGCGATCCTGGAAAATGCCTCTGGTCCAAGCTCAGAGCGTATTAAAAAACGGATCATAAAGCTCTTTCAACACCACGTCTTGAAGATAACAGCAGAAACCAATCTCGTCCAAACTAATTTCCTTGGCGTCACCTTAGACCTGAAGTCGGGAAGATACTGGCCCTTTCGCAAGCCCAACGACCAACCTTTGTACATACACCGTTTATCTAACCATCCGCCAGTTATTAAGAAGCAACTGCCTCTAATGCTCACTACGCGCCTATCGCAACTCTCATGTGACAGCAAGGAATTTTCCAATGCAGTCCCGGAGTACGTAGAGGCTATGCAGCGAAGCGAACTCACTGATAAGCTTGAGTATGCAGATAACTTTGGCTCCGAGAAAAAGAAAAGAAAACGAAACATCACGTGGTGTAACCCACTGTTTAGCGAGCATGTCAAAACCGACATCGGCAAGGAATTCTTGGGACTGCTCGCTAAACACTTCCCTCTTCATCACCGACTGCACAAGATCTGCAACAAATTCAACGTCAAAGTGAGTTACAGCTGTATGCCAAACATGGCAGCGATTATATCGAGGCATAATAAAATCGTGCTATCCAACAAGACTACTGCAAATAGCACCACACCACCGTGCAATTGTAGAAACAAAGTCAGTTGTCCGTTAGAGGGAAAATGCCGCGAAAGCTCTGTTGTCTATAAAGCATGTTTAATATCAGGCAACGCCGCCAACAATTATTATGGTTGTTGTGAAACGGAGTTCAAAGCCCGTTTCTACAACCATAACCAAAGCTTTAAATACCGGAGAAAGAGCAACGCCACCGAACTCTCCAAAGCTTTTTGGGAGGCTAAGGACGCGGGAAAAAACCCCCGCATAAAATGGAGCATCGTGGCGCATACACCCCCATACCGACCGGGGGCAAAATCTTGCAATTTATGCCTCAAAAAAAAGCTTACAATCTTGCAGGCTCAACGCTCAATAAAAGAACGGAACTCAACGGAAAATGTCGCCATGTGAACAAATTTAAATTACGCAATTTTAGTTAAATCTTTTTGACTTACTCTTCCCGCTTCTTTTCTGTGTCACCTAACCAAACCTTACTTCTATCTCTTTGTTTCTTTATGATTTCTACCGTATGACGTTTTTATGCAGTGTTGTTGTTTTATTATTGTTTTGAATCAGACCAAATTCTGTATGCTCAGTGCGGACTTAGCCGACTTGCATGTGTAACTGTTGACGATTTCTCAGAGGGTTATTTGTTTTAGTGGATAATTTAAGTGGCAGTCAATGTAAGAATATTTCCGTCTTTTATTTTTTATATTTTCTATAATTTTTATATTTTTTATTATTTTTTCATATTGTTTAGTATATTTTTTTAATAGTTTCATTCTACGTTTTTTTACTTCACAGATTCCACCTGATGAGCCGTCTTTGGCGAAACAGGCGGTTGTGGATTTTAAATTTTAAATTTTCTATTTTAGTGCTTTCATTAATAAATACTGCTCTAGCTATCTGGTTATTGAGCTCTGTACTGGCAAAGTAAAGCATACAGATATATAGATATACAGGGTCTGCCATATTTATGGCAACGCACATTTTATCAAGGTTCTCAAGAAAAACTATCAAAATTGAACATTTATTGCATTGAATTGTAGCATATATCTATGCTTAACAATAATTGTCAACATTTATTTGATATGGCCCCCATTATTTTTAATGACAGACTCCAATCTGCCCTAGAAAGCTTCACAGTAGTCATGCACTATATCTTGGGGGATTAAGTCCCATTCTTGTCACAATTTCGACTTCATCTGGTTCACCGAATCAGAGGGTGTTCTGTAGACTCTGCTCTCTAAGATGACCAACAGAGAAAAGTTGAGAGGGTTCAAATCGGGACTCCTTGAGGGCCATTTATCCTTGCTAATGAAAGCTGGAATGTGAGCCCTGATCCAACTTTAAGTCATTTTTTAGCTATGTGATGGTGTGGAATCTTGTTGGAAAGTCCATGGCACTCCATCAAAGTGCTGACGTGCCCAGGGAAGCAGTTCAGCTTCCAAAATGTTGCAAATGAAGCAATGGCTATTCAGTTTTTCTCCTGAGAGGACAAAAAACAGGGGGGAATCTCCCAGTAGCTGTGACTGCTGCCCACACCATCAAAGAAATTGGATTTTGGCGTAGGCTAACTTTCTTGGCTTCCTCTGACCCATTGTTACTCCAAACTCTATCATTTTAATGGTTTAAGCATTGCTAAACGTCAAATTTCTTCTCATTGCTAAACACCAAATTGAGCAGCATGCCCTCATTTATGAGATCGAGAATGTGTTGAGATCTCTTGAGTCTCATATGTTCATAAGTATTTGGAAGTTCATGCCTCTTTTGCATTTTGTAAGAATAGGTTTTTAGGTCTTTAGGTATGTGCTATAATTCAATGCAATAAATGTTCAATTTTGTTTGTTTTTCTTGAGAATCTCCATAAAATGTGTGTTGTCATAAATATGGCGGACCCTGTATATATATAACTGGAGACAGTACTGTTTCAACCTTTCGGGTCTCATCAGTCCAGTGAAGTTATACAGGGTCCGCCATATTTATAGAATGTATATAGAAATTTTTCAAAATTTTTTAGTCGGTGTTCATCAGAAAAGTGCTCAATGACATCGAGTCAGAGCGGTTAGATAATTAACTTACAGACCACAAAATTTTTTAATTTAACATTAATTTTATTTGCCCCAACAGACTGTTTCGCCTGTCTGGGCTCATCAGGGGGCAGTTAAAAATCTTACTCAAATAGAAATTTATTTTATCAATCTTTAAAAACCACAACAGTCCATTTCACTCTATAGAATCATAAGGTGGTTACTTATTCAAACAAAGCAACCACCTGATGATTCCATAGGATGAAACATGATTACTAAATTCTATTTGAAGAAGATTTTTAACCGCCCCCTGATGAGCCCAGGCAGGCAAAACAGTCTGTTGGGGCAAATAAAATTAATGTTAAATTAAAAAATTTTGTTGTCTGTAAGTTAATTATACATATATATATATATACAAATTAATGAAAGCACTAAAATAGAATAAAAATTTAAAATTTACAACAGCCTATTTCGCCAAAGACGGCTCATCAGGTGGAATCTTATTCAAATAGAATATATATATATATATATATATTATTAGTGAAAACACTAAAACAGAATAAAAATTAAAAATTTAAAATCCATAACAGCCTGTTTTGCCAAAGACAGCTCATCAGGTGGAATCTTTTTCAAATAGATGGGACCAATTGCTGTATCAATTTCCCACCAGCAGTTAGCCACCACCAATTTGGGTTAATGTTAGTGACAATAGTGTTGTTAAGATTAGTGACAGTTGGTGATGATATGCCATGGCTGATTTGCCACCAACCCATGATGATACTCCTTATAAATACAAATATGTTGTGCTAAAAAAGAAAATGTCTTTTTTCATATATATGTGCATGATAGTGAGGTATATTAAAAAAATGGCAAATACAGAATAAATTAGAAATTGTTTTCAAGAATTGAAATTTTTGTAAAAAATTTTTCAATGCCCATTCCGATTCCTAAGATGATTAATCAAAATTAATTCTCAATTTTGATTAATCATCCCATCACTACTTTTTAGTAATTACATCCTTTTTGTGCTGAATGTCAGCTAAAAAGTTATATGTTCCATTTTTAACATTTCAAAACAACCTAAAATAAAAAGTTAATTGTGCTCTGTATAATCAAGATATAAAGTCCATTTAATGCAACATCTAAAGTGCAAATTCTCATTTTTTAGGATCATATTTTTTTCAAAAAATTTTATTCAGTCAGTTGTTTTTTATTTCTGCCACTTGTCAAACAACATATTTGCGTCAACATAATTACACTATGGAAAAAGGAAAATTATTGATTTGGAAAAAACAAAAACTATGGTCTTATGAAAATTTGCCTCAATATGATTTAGAACCAAGTTTTTATTTGGCTTGATGCCTTATTTTCATTGTATTTAATGTTTATATTCATCAACCATTTTGATTCTTGAATAAAGAACAAAGTGTTTTTTATTCACAAGGGTAAGCTGTTGTTTACAACCACGTCTTTGCTTTTCTCTTTCTTTAACCTTTTCTTGAGCAGCTCTTTCTTAATTTTTGCCCACAATTTCCAACCATGTTTCTTGGTCTTCTTTCATTTTATAATTTTTATGGAACTTTATTGTTGCTATTAACAAGCTCAAACTATTCAATTTTTTACTTATAAAAATACTTTTATTGATTTCACACTGGCTATCTTATGTAAAAACTTGTTTTTGAAAGAGTCTGAGTGTTTTTTCAGAGTTGTTTTAGAATCATTAAATTTTGAATGCTGGTGTTTATTTTTTCCTGCCCACAAACTTGTTTTTGACTCTAGTAATGGTTTGCCACGTAAAATTTAAAACAGTCTCATTTGGGTGGACTCCATTCTAATAATACTATCTTCATAGCTCAGCCTTCCAAAGCTAATGTTATTTCTTACATAATTTTTATACATTGTTTTGCTCAACTTTAATTGACAAACCCTTACTGCATAGCATGCATGCAACATTCTTAAATCTCTCATCAAGCTCTTAATGTTTATCTTTTTAGGCAATTACAAGCAACTTAGGTTTAATTAGTGCATTTTTTACTAAACATTTTACTCTTCTGAACCTGAGAACTTCTTGCACTTTTTTCCTTGAATTGAAATCGAATTTATTAGGAAATAAATTTTAACAAGAAACAATCTGGAAAATTAATTTTTTATTTGGTTTAGCTTGTCTAATTTTAAAAATATTTTTTAGGTTATTTTTAATAACATTTATAGCCAATTTATTGGAATAGAATGACTTCTTTTTCATTTATGGTAAGTTTGTGGTTGTTATTAGCATCCTATATTGGCAAACTTTTTAAAGTATAATACATTGGATTAATTAATTTGTACAATTATTTAATGGTGATTTGCTTTGAATAAAACGAATCATGTACTATGTTTGAAAAGCGTATTTTGTAACAGTTTTTCTAATAGTATGAAATGTAAACACTGTATGTACTGCACAGTAGCTGGTTGAAAACTAATAACGGTAGATGGTCACTTTTTTTTTGGTGTTCTATAACTTGCTTTATTTTATGGTATTTTTAAATCCAAACTTTTTTAGGTAAGAAGGAGTTTGTCTACAAGTGTAGTATGTCAAAATTTAATAAAAACACCGGTTCCAACCTTTGGGGTTGCTGGGACTTATGCTCAAGCACTTTACTCAGCTTCAATTAAAACTAAATCAAAAGATCAAGTAGCAAAAGATTTAGTCGACTTTGGAAATGTTTTAAAAAGTGAAAAAGTTTCTGATTATATGAACGATCCATTTATTAAAAGTTCCACTAAATTAAGTAAGTATAGATGTTTATTAAAAAGCAGAATAAGCATTTATCATTTTCATTACAATGTTCATGCGTCAAATACTAAAAGAAAAGTATACGGTAGACCTCGTTTAATTCAGAATCGATTTGACAAACAAAATCATCCGAATTAGGCGAATATTCGGATAATCCGAAGCGTTTTATTAAAAATTACAGTATATAGGAAATCATTTGTACTTTCAGTTTTATCCGAGTTATGCGAAATTCCGCATTAACCGAATCTGGATTAACCGAGGTCTACCGTATTATTATTCCAAAATTTGATTTTTTGCTGCAACAAAAGATCAAAGGTGATGTTGTGGTCAAACTGCTCTCCTTGATTTTTTATTACTAAATGGTAAATTTTACAAATGTTAGGGGCTACATTTTGTTGCGTTCTTTTGAAAAAAAATTTGATTGTTATTTTCTTTGCTCTTAGTTTTAACAAATAGTTACATATTATAACCATATCAATGCTGGTAATAATAAAATATTTCTGAGCTTTGTTGCTATAAAATTTTTGCTTGAATATCTATTATCTAAGCACGTTTAAGCATGTTTTTTTCCCGACCCCTGTTAGCTAACTCGTTGCTGTTAACATATCTTAATTACCATCAGTATTTCATTCGGGTTAAGCAGAATGCATTGCGCTGTTACGTTAGAAGTGGTTTGCGTACATTGTATAGACTTCTTGTTAATAATCAAATAATTTTTCTTAGAATTGCTTCAAGAAGTTGGAGGCAAGAGTGGAATGGCTGAAACGACCATTAATTTATTTGGTTTGCATTTATGTCTTTATTTATCTGTGTGCTAATGTATTTTTCTGTTACTGCGTAATTATCACTATAACTTTTGCTTGTACTTTAATTACACAGCTTTTGTTTAAAGCAAATTATTTTTTATGAACGTGCGTATATCACAACGTGCCTTTTTACGGCTGTGTTACATTAAAACTTTGCTCATATTTTCACTTTCTTTTTTATTATACTTTTTACCTGGCTGAACGCGTCATTCTTCTTGTTTCAGGTGTTCTGGCGGAAAACCACCGTTTCAATCTGGTCAGCGAAATCTCCGACATTTTTTCTCGTTTGATGCGTGCCGAGAAAGGGGAAGTCCCTGCTTCGGTGACCACAGCCCAAGCACTAGACTCTAAGCAGCGGGATGAGGTCATGAAAGCTTTGAAGAAGTTTGTGAAGCCGAAGGAGAAAATTGTTCTGGAGGAAAAAGTGAGGAGCTTAGTTGGATCCCGTTGAAATGTTGAAAGCGGACCTTAAACTCAGGGGCTTTATTTCGCTGGATTTGATCCCGATCGCACTGATTCATACTTTTAATCTTCCTCCGTAATACCTAGCTCTTTCCTCCACCTTCATCCTTCATCAATGAAAACACGCGAAATTGAATGCGTCACTTTTTAAAGTAGTGCATTCGTACTTGCATAACTTCTATCGTCAACGTTGTGACTTGCTCAACAGCTGTTGTCAATTGAAATAGAAAACGCAATAAAAATTTCCTCTCAACTTTCAATTTTAAATATATCCAATTGAAGGCCCTATTTCTAAAAGTACCGAAGTCACATTTTCGAAAAAATGAGATAAGCTGAAAAAATTGTTTGTTTACTTGCCAGTAATATTCTGACAAAAAATCTTTTCAGGAATTCACTTTTTGAATAGCAAATTCGAAAACTTAGCGTATTTCTATTGTACAGGGTGATTCAGCGAAGTGTGCACAAATAAAAACTCATCTTTCGGACTTATAATTAGGTCAAATGAAACAAGTTATATGCTGTGAAGATAGTAAATTTAATAAGCTTTCAGAAAATATACAAGTTATTCAATATAACTCCCTTTGTTTTTGATTACTTTCCGAAGTCGTGGCAGAACCTGGGCACATGTGGCACGCACCACTTCTGGGTCAATTTCGTCCCATGCCGATGTCAATTTTCGCTTTAGAGAGTCCAGATTTGGATGAGAAGTACGGCAGGCTTTTGTCTCTAAAATAGACCATAACCCAAAATCCATAGGGTTCAAGTCTGGTGAAGACGGCGGCCAAAGCTCTTTCTCCCAAAAACCTTTGAAATTGCATCGACACCAAGCTTGAACTGAGTTGGCCGTGTGGGAGGTTGCACCGTCCTGTTGAAGAGTAACTCCTTGTTCTCCGACTACTTCTTGGACCCAGGGAAGGACTTTCTCTTCCAGCATTCGCCTATAGACGGTCTGGTTTATCTTGACCCCTTCTTCAATGAATATGAGAGGAGTTTTCAGCCCTTTTGATGTTGCGCCTGCCCATACCATTACGGAGGCAGGTTTTTGTCTTCTGAAAGAGCTGCGACGCTCAACTGGGACCATGTTTATGTCTGGAAGCCAAATCCTGTCATTTTGATGGTTATGGACAGCTTGAACAGTGAAAAGTTTTTCGTCTGTCCATAAAACTTGAGGATGCGTGCCATCGACAAGTTTCTTGACCAAAACCTTTGCTCTATCGAGCCTTTTCTTCTTAGTGGCCTCCGACAAGAGATGTCTTTTGGTGAATTTGTATGGGTAGCTCTGGAGATCATCCTTGAGAATCCTTTGCATGCTGGACACGCTCACAGAGTAGTCTTTAGCAAGTTGTCTGGCACTTCTTGCAGGATTTCTCCTCAACTTCTCTCTGACCTTTTTGATCAGTTTCTTCGTCCTTACGGTTCTTTCAGGGTCACTACTGATTCTTGGAGCACAAGTCCCAGTGTCCTTGAACCTTTTCACGGCTTTATAAACTCCTCTACGGCTTACAACCTCCTTCATCAACCGGAAAATTTCACTTGGTGGGAGCTTCTTCTTGCAATACTCTTCTATCACGTCATTGATTGTTTTACTCATCGTTTATTTTTACTTCAAATAATACCAGATTTTAAATTTTAACTCTTAAATAATAAGAAACTGAAATGTTAATAATTGAAAGTTAATAATGGACGAAATACATGTACATAAAACTAAGAAAAGTATTTGTGCACACTTCGCTGAATCAGCCTGTAGAAGTAGGGTTTTGGAAAACTTTAAACCTCATTTTCTCAAAATGACATTATGTGACTTAAGTACATTTAGAACTAAGCTCTTCAATTATACTTAGGCAGCGATTATCTTTGTAGTGAGTGATAAAAAATAAAATTTCTAAAAGCAGGTATTGCTCGCAGGAATTTAACAGGTCGACTTATTGTTCCAGGTTGACCCATCGATAATGGGAGGTATGATCGTGGACATTGGCGACAAATACACGGACATGAAATACATCGACATGTCGACCGCAAGCAAAATCAAAATCTACCAGGATCTTCTCCAGCAGCCTGTTTGAATTTGTGATTTATTTAATCACCAGCCAATGCTGAAATTTTGTTCATATTGATCTATAATAAATATAGAAATATTTTAAATGTCTGCTTTGTAATGCCTGGCCCTGGCCTTGTAAAATGTTTTCAGATTACAAGTAGTAACAAATGTACCAAGTTTATTTGGACGGCACGCTGCTCACACTGGTTGAGCCTATATCCGTGTTTGGTTTTTAGCACCATACTCCTGCTGAAAAGACAGGAGCAACACGCTGCGCACGAGTTAATGAAATTTAATTCAAATTTTTCAGAGTTTTGTTCGGATTCTACGCATTTGCATCAATTAATTGTTTTTCGTTTGTAATTTTTGCTTATTATTTAACTAGATTACAGTAGATTGAGTTTGAAAAGTAAAACCTCACATCTCTTAAACTTTTTTATTGGCTCATTTTACTTTTAAGTAAATATTTCAAATCCAGTCCCCTACTATCACCACAGATTAGCTCTGATTGAAATTGATATTTTTGTCCAATTAATTTCCATTTTAAAACGTGAAGCTTTTTTGTCAATGTTCAAAATGAGAGTTTTAAAGTAAGGATTTTGAAGTGATTACGGCTAATTTGATTAATTTTGGTTAGAAAGGTCTCCGACCACTTGGTTGCCTGATTTACAGTGTAGTTCATTTGCAATATTGGAAATTGTGATTTTAATCCTCACTCGGTTTATTGGGAAATAAAGCAAACTTTTCAACTTCAAATTTTACACTTAATTGCAATCTTTTTTAAACAAATTTGGACACTGAGCAGGCACTCTTTCAGATTACCTGCTTTATTTTTTATTCTCGTCCACTGGTCGTACCACCACTCAAGTACCGACTCGCTTGTTTGCATTCCGTTTAGCTGACAGGTGACTGAATATGCAAGGTCTTCGATTTATTCGACGATGCTGGACTTGCCATTTTATTTCGTTTAACATCAAAAGCATTACAAAATTAGCACTTTAATGCTGAAAAATTGCAAGATTCTGATTAAAGTGATAAAATGAAGAGCCTAAGAAAAGTCTCTTTCTAAAATAATTATTTTAACACTGATGAAGGAGTTAAATGAGCATGAAAGTGTATTAATATGAAATAAAACAGACATGTTAATTGTTAAAACTCTACTGTGTCTTTCAGTTTATGCTAATTTTTTCAATGAATTTGGAGTAAAACAACATTAAATGTGTTTCAAGTAAAAGTCTGGTTAAAAATAACTTTTTAATAAAATTGAAATCATCAGCCTATCCTATATCAACAAATCCTATTTGGCACAATCTTTTCATTGGTACAAAAAGTTCTAAGTTTTTTTATAAAAAACATAAAAACAAACTATAAAATTGAAGGACCGTATGAACATTAAGCAAACCATGCCTGGTCGAGTGAGATTCAATTATGTTTCCTAACGTAATCATGTAAGTGTATATCAAAAAGAACACTTGTTAAAAAAACCCTACCTTGACACCTAATGCCATGTCTAACCCAAGCTACAAAATAAATTTTTCTGTTTTTATGGCATCAAAATCTGTTGTTGAACCAAAACATTAACTACAACCATTCGTGAACATTTGTTAATTTCCTCTCGGGCGCATTTGTGCAAACCTTCCACTTGTTGCCGTGTGACGACATCAGTCTTCCCCAAATTAAAGAGGAATATTTATGGGGCCACGAGGTGGTGCACCAGCGCCAACAGATGAAGAATTGCCATTTAAAAAAGTATTGCGATTTTCATTTTTTTCAATTTGACCTTCAGTTAATACGAAATTAAGAAGTTGTGAGGACCTAGATGAAATGTTTAAGTTTTTGTTGGCAACACCGTTGAACGAGGCTTTTCTGGATTTGACACTTCGTCTCGGCTTCTTCGGCGGTTGCAGGGTGTTCATTCGACGGGTAGGACCGGGCGGCGCCTAGAACAGATTTTGTTAATTTACATTATTTGAACTAAAATTGACATATGCGTGAATCAAAATTATATCTTTGTCGATTTAAATGACCATTAACAACAGTAAAATAGAAAGAGTGGAAATATTCTTTTTCACAAGAGTACATTGCTAAAGATGGAAAAGAAATTTGTTTAAAATAAGTTTATAGACTACGTTTCTTCCAGTGATGATGCTACGAAAGGACTTTCTTAACTCAATGAAATATGCTCTACTTTACATAACGAGAGTAAATATCAAGCAAAAGTCTATTCAATCAATTCCACGGATTCGTAATAGTTAATCTATCTTTTTTAATAACTTACGAGTATATTTTCTGACTCATCGCTGAAAAACGGACATTGGCTGTTATGATAGGGTATCGAACCAATTAAGTACTGTTCCGCGGCACGGTGATCTGCGTTTGATTCATTTGTAACCATGCCTCATGTAATTGTGTTTATTGCGCAATTGTAAAAAAACAAGCGCAGCAATCTCGTTTATTTTCTTTTTGTTGAACAAAATAAAACAACAAAAGAACTTAGTGTCAGAAGTGAAGAACTAAAATAGGATTTGAATTTTTTGGAAGAAGAGGTAGCAATCTAAAAGAAATGAGCAATTTACCGATACCGGATCCCATGAACGTGACGTCAGGCAACGTAGCAGGAATTTAGCACTATTTTAGAAAGAGTTGTTACGACTATGAAATCTCAACAGGTGTTAAAATCATAAAAAAAATAAAATGGAATTCGCAATTTTATTCGAAAAGTTATTAACTGTATAGAAGGTTTTTGAAATTTCTTAATTAATTCTATTGTTTACGGTCTCTGTTTTATGGCGGTGTTCCCTCTGAAAATAATTTGTGCTTATCGGCAGGCATCGTGCAGTGATTCTAATGAAATTTTTTGGTTCACTTACACGTGGCGAGCACACTATAAATAAAGATCTTGATGAATTTATTTTCTTTCAGTCGTTTAGTGATCCAGTAGTTGGGTGATTTGGTTCAGTGTTGTAGTTTGAAAAGTGAATTTGTAGATCGCAAGCGAAACTTGGGAAAATTTCGTTTCGCGATTGCATCGTTTGGCTGCACCGTTTGGCGATATTGTCTGGCTGCATCATTGAGTAAAATAACTGTGGTCGTTAGCTTGTGGAAACCTTTGATAATTTCAACATGAAAATATCTGATATATAGTAAAAAAACCATAAGACTTGTATAAAGCTTGGATAGCTTTCCCATAGTTCAAGAATTAGAAAAGAAGGAGAGAGGGTTCGCTATGCGGTCTACTTTAAGCTTTTTAAAATTACCAACAGGTTTTAAGAAAAAGATGAAAAAATTCGTGTTGCAACTCTTAGAGGAATCATGAGCAAAGATTGCTATATTATTTATAAAAGACTGCCACTGGAAGATGAAAGTAAAGAAAGAGTTCAAAGCATCCTTGACGGTCTAGATCTAGTCTCTACATTATAACCCCCTTAACCGATATTGAAAAACTAAATTCCCCTTTACCAGAAACTCAGTTTGCAGCCTAATTAGTGTGTTTGTATCGGTATGCAAAGAAGAAAAACAAAGTTCTTACAATTTAATCTAAATTTGGTAAACTTTTTAAACTAATATTCATTACTACAAGATTATATATTAGTATTAGCAAATAAAAAAAAGCTCAAGAACATAATATTTCCATGCGGGAATGCGGACTTATTAAAGTTTTGAAGTGAGTCCAAGTTCGAGCTGAAATGACGAGTCCCAATCCGCATCGCTGTCTAAAATTAAGAATTATTTCTTTGACTTCTATAGAAGAAGCCAGCCAAAAACTGACATAAATTGCAAAAAAGATCTAACTAACATATTTTTTTTTGTACAAGTATTGAACATCAAGGGCACCAGAAACGGAGAAGCAGAAAGCAATGCTACTTCTTCAGCCCCTTTGGTTTTTTGACCCTTGCCCTCTGCTCCGCTGCTTTTTGACCCCTTTCTAAATTGCCCACTGTCCTTTTCAAAAAGTGAGGGCAAAGGTGAGCAGATACAAAAGCATCGAGTCAGATTTGCCTTTATAATCATAGAAACTCGACCAAAGTATCAGATCGATTAAAAGTGAACGCTATTATTTTGATCATGGTATGTACCTTAAATTTAGAACGAATCTAGGGATCATGGGCTCGATTGAAAATGTTGACTTTTTTTTTAGTCTTCACCTAAAATTGGGGACGAAAATAGAGGTTTTGGACTCTGATTGGAAGTGATGCCTTTTTTTTAGTCATTAATATTTTTTGCGCGGAAATTGGTCGCGATTGAAAATGGCAACTCTGTAAAAACAACTTTGTAAAACCTTTTTTTGGAAAAAAGGTGCCTTTTTTTAATTTTGCCCCATCCCCTGACAAAATTGCTTTGCAGCGATCTATTGGACACTCGGTATTACAAAAAAGTAACGACCTTGAGCGCAACAGAGTAAGAAACAGTTATAAAATTTAAAATAGTGAAGAGGAATAATACGAAAGTATATTAATATGTAAAAAGGAAACTATACTTTAACTTTTTTTATCATTTTTCATTTAAGTTTCAGCAATTTTTTTAAGAAGTATTCAAAGCAATAATCTGCGAAACCTTCAAATCTTCGATCCTGCATAAAATCTAGACGTTGGACTCGTAGGACTCGCTATTTTTTGGCGAGCCCGAGTCCGCATATATTAACAAAAAATTAATAGCAGCATTATTAACCAAAAAGGAACAATTATCCATTTTAAAGTAGCAAAGCAAAAAAACAATTTACTAAACAAGATTGCTGTCGTAAAAGTCAAATTTACCAAAGTAAATCAAACTTTTAAAATGTTCTTCACATAAAGTATTACAGTTTATATCTAAAACGTTCAATTAGGCCTAAATTTAAAAAAATTTTCCCCTTGAAAGTACAAAATTTTCTTCTATGGGAAAATTACCCCTGGTCTAGAAGAACATTTCAAGTCAGCATTAAACGTAACGTACAAAAGATTTCTTTTCAATACCTGCGATCAACAAAGTCATGAGTGATTGATGAGCACGTAAACAAACTAAAAGGCTTGAGTTAAACCTGCGAGCTCGGAACCCTACGTGACAGTTTGATAAAAACATCGTGGCTGGAACGAAAAATAAGCAAGTACAGATTACATTTGCCTAATCAAAAAAATTTAACTCTTGACAAAGCTTTCTCAATATGACGTAGCGGTGAGTTAATCAAACATCACCTGTTGAATGATGCTTCAACTTCAAACGTTAGCTCTCTTCGGAATTTTTTACGAAAAGAAGAACGGAAGCATGATCAAAGGAACTGTGAGTACTGTGGTTTAAAACATGCTGAACGCTAATGTCCCGCATATGACAAAAATTGCCATAAATGCAACAGAAGAAACCGCTTAGTATACGTTTCTAAAACTAAAGCTAAATTGTCAGTAAAATCTTTGCACTCTGGTAGTAGTGACACCAAACATTCAGAGACTGATAAATTATTTCGTTTAACACGATTACCTTGGGCACGGTTACAAATGAACCAAACGCAGACCACCGTGCCACGAAGCAGTACTTAATAAACATCGTTAGTTCGATTTCCTATCGTAACATTGGTCAATGTTGATATTTTATAAAGCAGCTGTGACTGGTTATTTTTAACAAAAATCTTTTGGCTATTAACATTACAGAAACACTTCAAACAGCATAGAATGCAATCATTCATATATAGCATAAATAATATTCATACAAAGCCTAATTACTATTACAAATTTGTTGTTAAGGCCCATTTCCGACGAGCTTTGGCGGGAGTATTCTTTGTCTTATTTATTTTTTTACTTTTTTCTGCGCTTAAGCACTAAGCAAAGCAAAAAATAAATCAAACAAAGAATACTCCCCCCAACGCTCGTAGTAAAAATGGGCCTTTATACGCTAAGAAACAAACAAAATATTATACTGTATTAAGCTTTACTTTGGTTCTGTAGATAGTTGAGCTGCTGTAAGGTTTATTTTTGCTTTTTGGCAGATTTCCAACGCTGTAGCAGCGGTCTCGCGTTGGAGATTCGTTCTACAAAGATATTCAAGATTTTTTTTTTTTTATCTCTATATTAATCCTCCTGACTCCAGGAAAGTGACGGAGGCGCTACACATAGGGCAAGCAATTACCCTGACCTGCTTTCGGAGATGCCAAGATATTGGTGTCCACTTGTAATTTATAGAGATATTACTGTAATTTAGAACTGCTTGCCAAAACCACCAGGCGCGGGAAAGTGCCGTAAAGTGTCTTTCCCAAGATCACAACAGAATGTCGCAAGTGGGTTTTGAACCGAGACCATGTTGATCATCGGCCGGTGCTTTAACCACTCGACCCCGCTGCCGACATAAGCAGTTTGTCTTAGTTTTTGCGTGTGGACTCGCATTACACCAACTCCGAAAAGGACGTGGCAACCCAAGTCTAGTTACAGAGGTGTCAACAAGGATTTATTATTCACTAATTTAATTATTTCGTTAAGTTTTGTGGAGAAAACAGCGAGACTTGGTTTGCATTTTTGTTAAAAGTACAGTATATTTAAATTGCACTCTTTGTAATAGCAGGTAGTCAACATGCATTTGGAAAAATTCAAAGAGAAAGAGCAGCGCCCATACTTTCACAATGCTTCTTCTCACAGGTTTTATGGGTGAAGAAGTTCTACAGTTGTAGTTGGAAAGGAAATCAACGCTGCGCGCCGCCAAGTGGACGCTTGATTCGCTATGTCTTCTCACAGTTGTCTAAAAACGAATTGTAGAGTTAACACCACACAGCAGCTGTAGAATTTAATTGTATTGCAAAGCAGTGAGCTGGAGATCTTCAACTTGAGCAACAGTAAAGTGGAGGAGGAGGGGGAGAAGACGGCAAGGGGTGCTTTTAATCCAATGAAAAGTATATCGCGAAACTACGTGATTATATAATTTGGTTGAAAGACATTTAATACAGCCCGCATGGTAGTATTTATTATAACATTTATTTTATTTTCAATCCTTTTGTTCGAGATCACGTTGCCATGAAATTAGAAAATTTGGCAAGCAATCGTCAACTTTAACTCTTTTAAAAAAGTCTGGTGACCCCTGGTCTGGGCTAAAGTGGAAAACTGGTTACAGTAATGCAAGTAGAACGAGCAAATTTTTATCAACTACCATTCGAAAAGTGAGTTCTGTTTTTCGATGATTTTTTGCGATTGCTATAGTCATTAGCTGAATTTTGATTGACATGGACAAAAAAATAAGTCTTGAAAAACAAGTTTTTTCAGTTAAAAAAAAAATAAACACAATTTCTAGCCGGGCTAAACCAATGCGGTTTGTTATTTAGCCAAAAGCAGTTTAATGAAACATGTCTGTAGCCTCTGATTAAGGTGGTTTGCAAAACAAAATTTATTAAATTATCGATAAATGATTGAAAGTGAAGATCACTTATTATTTTTGGATAAAATATCTATTAGCGGCTTTTCAGAAAACATCGAATTAGATTGCGTCCCTCTTTATTTTTATGTGAGTCACCCTGACTTACAATGTACAAAATATCACAAAATTATTAAGGATAAAATAATTTATATCTTTTTTAAATATTTTTTCTCTTTATGGGCAATTTAAATCAGTAATTTATGTACTAAACAATTAAAAAAAATTTAGATAAGTGATGTTTTTAGTGGCCTATACTATCTGATCAAAATTGCTTTTACCAATGCTAATGCGTTGATACTAAAAGGCTGAGAGCCATCGATGGAAACCGACGCCGATTTCGTTGCCTTACACCATGTGACCTCGTCACAGTTCAAATTTATGATCTTTCAAACTAGTCAAAATTACCCAACGTGGAGACTAAATAAAATTGAAGAAAAGGCTGGATTTTTCCAATTTTCGAAGATGGTAGAAATCAATCGCATAAGTTGATCAAACAAATGACAATGAAAAACCAACAAGTAAATCAGAGTTTAAAAATAAAAGTTAAAATATAGAAAAACTTCCAATTCTTTATTAAATACGAATAAGATTAAACTTACATCAATCTCATTGTATTTAGGATTTAAAGTCTGTGTTTTACTCCAGGGTTCTTCCTGTTGCTTTTTTTTTCTAAACCTTCTTGCTCGTTGTTCTTCTTTCAAACGTTGTTGCTCAGCACGTCTGCAGCAAAAAACAAAATACCTGTTTCCGAAAGCGGCAGAAAGGAGGAGAGGAAAAAAATTATAAAATCTTTTTATTTAAAAATAAAGGAAGGGATTTAAATCTTGACCGAGCAGTTTCAAAGTACGGGTGATAAGAACAAACTTCTAATTGCAGCAATCGCCACCTCGGACCAAGTGGACAATTGGTCAACAACTGACCTTACGCGAATTTACGTTTCATCTTGCATATTGTTGTGTTTATTGATATGGAAAGATGTTTTAAACGTCATTTTTTGGCCCGATTGGGACGCTATTTTCTCGCACCTCACAGAGGGCCGCGGCTTGGTTATCCGCAATTCTGAGTTGTCCATTGTTCCGGTGATTCCGGGGAAACTCTCAAAGCGGTGGAACTCCACAGGATTCGTCGACGAAAATCCATCGTAACTCGTGAAATCGCCTTGACTGCGACGATTATCCAATTCCTTGGGGAAGGGTTTATCTTCGACCCTGTGTTCAGATGGAACCTGAACGGACGCTCTCGTATGAATTGGACCTTGGGGGTAAGAAGTCCGCTTCAAGTCTAGAAACAATGACCCATTCGTCCGCGCGACCTGGCTCATTCTGTTCTGATTTTTTTCTGTAAAATATTTTGTTTCGTTCTCGGCGCAAAGCAAAATATATTAAAAAACAAATCTTTGAATAAGGCTTACCTTGAATTTTATTGCGAGTTTTCTTTTTATAACTTCGAGAAGTACAAAAGATTATAACTAAAATTATAACGAAAAGAAGGAATAAACCTGAAAAAGAATACTAGTAAAATTAAAGTCGTTTTATGTGGAATCTAAATTTAAAATTTTATTTAAAACAATTTTAAGTGAATAACTGGCTTTAGCAAAAAGCCCCCACTTCAGGCAACGTTACTTCATTCACTCGTTTTACATCCGGTGAATTTTTTATTTTACGACTTTTCCTCCATTTTTAAAAAACAAGCATTGTTGTAAAATTGTCATTACCGCTTACTTTCTTTCTAGGCCTATGTAAAAAGATTATGCTGTGTTACCGTAATCGTATTACATAACATCTAGACAGTTAAATGTAGCTTGTTTTATGTTTTATCCTTTAAATGATTTTTAAGAAATTATGGACAAAATAATTCGTGAAAAAATGTGTGCAGGTGATATTAGATAAAAAAGCTGATATGCACAAAATATTGAAAAATTAAAAAAATTTGTTGTCGTCATACTTTGAACACAGATAGGGTTGTTTAAAAAGTATTCGACCTTGGGGGACTCAAGTTGTCATCAAAGTATTTTTTAGAACCAACAGGATTGCAGTGGCTTGTACAAGTTGATCGGTTTTTAAAAACTTCAGTAGGATATATATCAGAATAAGTAACTTTTTGTAAGAACCCATTCGTTTGCAACTTTACAAGTTTGTCAAATTGCTCGGACTATTTTGGTTAAATGCCTTTAGATGAAGCAAACTTCTCTGTTTCAAATGTTTAAATATAATTGTTAATGCAGACCTGATTTTAGTCAAGGTTAGGCTTTTAACTAAAGTTGTTTTTTCCCCACCAATATTATAAAGATCAAATATTACTTTATTTTTATTGCCTAACGTAATTATTTTCAATAATGACATCATCTAAAGTTGATTTTTTCCGCTAACGTCTCGTAGATTAGAAGTTATTCCATTTTTTATTGCCTTACGTAATTGTTTCCGATAATGACATCATTTAGAGTTATTTTCCCTCTCCGCCTTCCGCCAGGTGACATCTTAGTATAAACTATGTATACTTTTTCCAAATCAAACGTAATCGTCATTCTTGTTTGAAGATTGTGAAGCGAATTTCAGTTGGTAAGTGTTCGTGTGTTGTGTTAATTTTTGAATTTGTGTTTATTTCTGCCGTATAATTTTTAATATAGAAAACCGTATCCATCCAAGATGCGCGTATTTACAACCCTAGTTCACATATCGCGACAAGTCAATTTCGCCGGAATACTTAGTTTTTAATTCTCTTTCATTACAATGTTTTCTCCTGAAAAGTGCCGCATGAAAAGTTTTTAAATTATTTTATATCGTTAGCCGAAAATTAAATACATCATATTTAATTTAACTATTAATAATTGCAAAGCGATTAACACAGAAAAACTAGCCAATTAAAATTACCTGTAGTAAGTGGAATTGTAAACGTATAAAGCAATGAGTCACATGAATTTTCACTGTTAAAAGACGAGCAGTTTGGCAGCACCGACCCCCCACTCGTTCCGCAGCATAATCGCGCCCAAGCTTCTAACTCTTTCGTCCAAGTGCTTGTTTGGCCCGATTCCCCCAACATTGCACAGGAATGAACGTTGCAAATAACATGTTTTGTTTCGTTTTCTAAAATTAAATCTCATTTGTATAAGTCTAAACATATCACTACATTCCAGCAGACAACTTTATCAACAAACATTTAATCAACAAAACGAATCATCAGCTCACACAACGCCTTAAAGAGCAGTTACTTGGATTACCAAAAACAATATCACAATTTCTCATCTCGCAAATGTCCGTCAAAAACGAGCATTCTATTAAATAAAAGGGCTAAAAAAAAGCTTTGTTTTAAAAAGCACAGCAACCACCTGGGTTTTTAGTTGGAATTGAAAATAATATGTTTTTTATTATTTATCATAACAAGTATATCATCATCGTCATCTCTAATTTACCTTTTTGACTCGCTAAAAAACATCAGAAACGTTAAATATGTGAAACCACCAATCGATTCCCCAGATATGCTTTCGTAGATGCGAGATATTGCTGCCCGGTTAAATTTATTTATAAAGTAATAATTAAATAGTCTAGTTAAGACTCTTAAGTAGAGAAAGGTCCGTAAAAATGCTTCTTGAAGACACAATAGAAGGACGAGAGTAGGAGTGAAAACGAGGAAAAATTTATAGAATTTTGATTTAAGCTCTTACAAAAGCATTAATTAATTTAATCGACTTTCACGCACATGAATGATTGCACCGATATTTTCTTCATTTTTCGGAAAAAACAATTCAACTCACCATCCTCTGGTTGGTGACTTTAACAAGCAGCTTTAAATCACAGTCAAATCATTTCACAAACAACCAACAAACAAATAAAACTTGTAGTCAAAGTTAAAAGCGCCTGTAGTTGATATGACATGATCATAAATAAAAGAAAATGATTAGAAAAAACAACCAAACTTATTGTCCACTAATTTTTTCAAAATTGCCATCAAAACCAAGAGCTTCATATGAAACTCTTTTGTTTAAATGGGTACAAATTTTTTGGCGAAATAAGAAACAACTATGTGAGTTTTGCATTGAAAGTCGGAACTAAAATAAAAGTATTTACGCTGACGAAACGTGGTTTTACTTTATAAAATATTCTCTTCAAATGTTATGATAACCACTATTAACCGTAATTTTTAGCCAATCACAATCAATCTTGAAGTTGTTCAAATATTAAATTCAGTTCTACAATACATTCTAACAAAACCTCCTGAAGAGAGCTAGACAAAAATGTTCAAGTTTTTCATAACCTTTTTTCAGGTTAACAATTTAAAAAAAAGAGTTTTGTATGAAGCCCTTAATTTTGATAGCTATTTTAAAGTTTTTTACCAACAGAAAAATTTTTAAATTTATTACTTCTTTTTTTCATAACAGCCCTGCTTATATGCGTAGCGAGATCAAAATAATAAGAGTTTTCTTCTCAACTACAGCAGGTATCGAAATGCTACAAGAGAGCATAAATTTAATTCTAAAAAGTTTGTAAATGTTCGACAATAAAATTATACTTGGATTGGAAAAATGTCACATAAAGATGCTCGAGTGTCAACTACTGTAGATTTTTGGGTTTTGTTAAACTCATTCATGAACTGGTACTAATTTGGTAGATAGAATTACTTTAAATAATAAATTTTTTCAAGTTTTGTTTTGCATAGGCAGAATTGCGTAAAAATTATAGAGGAATCCCTTTTGTGGGAGGTATGCATTGATACGGACCACGGAATTTTAAATGTCAAAGAATTTTGTTTATACGTTTAATAAATTATGTCACCAACCTTTTGGAGCGGTGCAGCCAGTGTTGTTGAGACACTTTCTGGTCATTGGTTGAAATCTTCCCCCACATGACGCGTTGCACGAGTCGGCATTCTCCCAGCTTGACCATTCGTTGCAAGCCTGCAGAAAATGACATCACAAGTTGAATTATTTTATATGAATAACAGTTATTATTGTTGAAAAAAATCTTAACAAAAATTCCAATTAAATACCACCCGATTGTTGTTTGGGAACTACAAGAAGTAAAATTAGTCAGTTTTTTAGACCAAACCTAATACAGTTTACCGAAAATATACTGTACTATGCTATTTTTATAAATAATACTTTATATCTATTGTCCAATCCTACTTTGAAGTAAACTCCGGTTAGCAAAAAAAAAGCAAGCGTCATTTGGTGATGACATCACTTTTCAATGTCGCGTTTGAAAACAATTTTGAATATTTTCTGCTCTCCAGAGGACGATGACTTACTGTGTTTTGACACGGTCGCGACGACATTCTTTTACGGAGTGTAACAGGAGTTGTAAGACATGTAGAAGTTGACGGAAAATAAAAAAAGCCTTCCAAAATAGTTACTTTCGATGCGTCCTTGTCACATGTCGTGTCACACTAAAAACATTAAATAGATAATTGTAAGCACACCATATATTTGAAGAAGTAAATCGGGACGTTTGTTAAAAGAAAAAAATTCTTTCCTAAATAGCAGTGTTCTCTAAAAAAATCTTCTCTTTAAATCAGTATCCAATTTCTTAATTTTCGTCCCTTAAAAGTAGTGTTCTCTAAAAAAAGTCTTCACTTCAAATCTGTCCGGGATTTCTTAATTTTTGTCCCTAAAACCTAGTGTTCTCTAAAAAAAAGGAGGTCTTTACTTTGAATCTGTCTTGGATTTCTAGCCAACAGGGCGGGACAAAATCCTAAAAACTCGAGATGTATCGTAAACCTAATTCATTATATTGCGAGGTACCTTTAATAGTCATTTCTGTTGCACAACCTCACACGTCATTCAACCAGCAAAATATCTTGAACGTTTTTGCTTTTTTATTTACGTCAAACAAATACAGAAGTATGGACTGTATAGCAGTGACGTGCCGTGAAGCTCGTTGTTGGTGGGGCACTAATTTTTTTAAGTAATTTTAGCACTAATTTTGTTTAATAACAAACAAAACAGTACTCTACTTAAATAAAAAAAAAAAGCAATTCGAAGCATTCTTTCACATTTAGCTAGCTCTTTCCGAATTTAAAAAGATTTTTTAAGTATTATCTCTAAATTTATCCTCCTGACTTGCAGGAAAGCGATGGAGGCGCTAATACATAAGGTGCAAAGATATTGCTACCCGATTAAAATATGTTATGATTTCAGTCATATCTGAAATTTAGAACTGCTTGCTAAGACTACCAAGCAGGGAAAAGTGCTGTAAAGTGTTTTTCCCCAAGGACAAAACAGAATGGTGCGAGTAGGTTTTGAATCAAGACTATGTTGATCATAAGCACAACGCTTTAAGCACTCTATTACGCTGCTGACAAAAGAAATGTTCTGTTTATGAAACACCTGCAAAAATTTTTAGTTTTCGTTTAACATTAGAATTGTAAATTCTGTTTATTTAGAGACAAATCAGTTTTTTAGGTTTTCAAAGGCTTAAAGAATTTGATTTTGAATGAGAGCCTTCGATTTCACATGAAACTTTCATGATTGGATCCAGGGGGAGAAGGGGGCTTAAATCCTTAAATTTTCATTCAAATAACCTACTTTGGAATAACCATGAACTTCTAAAAATATTTTGAGGAGACCGCCGAAAAACGTTTAATTGTTCGTTGACTTATTAAAGATTCAAAATTTTTTCGGTGTCTGCCAATAAATTTCTTTCGGTAAAGTAAAAAGCAACGTCGTAGTATAAAAAAATCAAAATTGTAGAGAGAGGACTAAAAAGCATTTTTTTGAAACGGAAAGACGATGCTTTAATCCTCATGCACACTTGATTGGAGACGAATAACATTTTCGAAGTTGGCAAAATATATGCATTGTTAAAATGTGTGTGTAATTAAAATTGAGCCCCCTAAATTTTTTAAACTCTTTTCAAGAGAGGCGTGTCTTTTGTTAAGAATTAATGGCTTTTATTAACTTGAAACTTAGCCCCCGACGGTCGTCTAAAGATACAGCCGGACATTCCAAATTTTCAAACTAAGAGTTGAAAGGGTTATGGTCGTTTACAATGGCAATTGTTTCATTAGTTTCAATTGTCTTCACAATAGAAGTAAAAATTTTGCAATCAATTGCAAAAATGTTAAGGTAAAGTATAGTTTCTGAACTAGAGTTAGTTAGAAATGTATGTTATAAGCAATGTTCCTTCTAATTTTTAGCTGTGCGAGTGCGCAAAAATTTGTTCGTGTGCAAACTTACTCTTTTTTGCAAAGTATGTGCACTCCTTGCGCGGTGCGCAAAGGTGCAATAGATTGCATTAGGATTTATGATCAAATCAGGTGTTCTTCAAAAAGTAAAAAGGTCTTCACTCTGAATCAAACTCTGATTTGTCAATTTTCGTCTCCAAATACTTGGAATAGGCAGTAACCCGCATCAATACATCAAGGTTGGACATCCCTAGATTAATATTTTTAAAAACGTTTCGCGGCATACCGGTTGAGAAACACCCATTTAGAATCAATTTTATTCTGAAATCTTGTGTGCGCAAATCTTTTCTTTATGTGCACGCGTACACGTACACAGGTTAGAGGGAACTTTGGTTATAAGTACAAAAATGCTGCCAAAAATTGAGGTTGAAACTCTGAATTATAAATAGGATATATAAAAATTGGATTGAAGGCTTAGGGCTCGTTTCCACTACGAGCGTGGAAAACATTATTCTTTGTTTGTTTTATTGATTTTTTTGCTTCCCTTAGCGCTCGCTTAGATTTTAAGCGCGGAAAGATCAATAAAAGAAAGAATGCTCCGTTCCGCTCTCGTAGTGGAAATGTTGAAAAATTTCTTAGCTTACCGGTAGATACTAAATCATCTTTCATAAGTAAAACTTACAATAAATTAATCACTTTGAAGTTGCACAGTGCGTGTATTCCGACTTACTGAGAACAAACTGATTTATTATGTTTTAACAAATGTCGGAAGTAAAAAAGTTTTTTTCGGTACAACGTCACAATTGCGGCATGCCTCAAATCTATCTCCTTTCAACAGATATTTTCACCAAAAGAAAAAAAACGCTATATTGTTTCACTTTTGTTTGTTTTTTTTATCTGAAAGAGAGGCAAATTTTGAAGCTGTCTCAGTTGCGTTTATTAGCAATTTGTTGACAAGCACGCTGAACAAAGTAATTGAAGCGCTAAAAATACAGCAATTAAACCGTTAAAAATTAGAGTTCAAGAGCAAAATTGATTTAACTAATGTAAGTACGGAATAATTTTTACTAATTTTTTTCAATTAATAACAAGTTGCATCTATTTTGCAAAAAATATGGCTTTAATATTTTATTTCTGCTTTATTTGATTTCTTAAGGTGAGGCACTGCCTCACTTGCCCCCCTGACGGCACGTCCCTGATGTATAGTGACTTTCTGATTCCATTGATAGCGTTTTAAACCTTTATATAAGTTTTTGAACAAGTAGTTGGGGTAGGCTTACCATACGTCCCAATTTTTGAGGCTTTGTACCGCCCCTTTTGGCAGAAATCAAGGAGAGATCCCACGTGCAGATTCCCCTTTTTTATCGTTTTTTTCCGAGATCACTAGTTTTCAGAATCGAAAGTCATGAAACCCGAGACAGATTCGAAGTGAAGACCTTTGCTTTTAGAGAACACCTCCTTTTTGGGAACAAAAATTAAGAAATTGGACACTCAATCAAAAGGAAGAGCTTTTTTTTTAGAGAACACCTCTTTTTAGGGACAAAAATCATGAAATCGAGAATGATTCAAAGTCAAGACTTTTAGACTTTTAGAAAACACTACTTTTTGGGAACGAATTTTTCTATTAATGAGCGTCCCGGTTTGCCCCTTCGAAAATATAGTATGCCTAAGTTTGGGGTAGGGAATTTAAATATAGCCAGCAAAAAACTCATCTCTAAGCTTTTGGTCTGATACTCGTCAGAAGATAAACGTCGGAATGAAGGAAAAATTTAATTGATTTCTGTATTTTTTCCTTCATTTGGACATTTACTCCTGACGAGTGTCGGACAAAAAGCTTAGAGATGAGTTTTTTGCTGACTTTATATAAATTGAGAGTACAAACTTTGAAATGTAAAAATAAAAACATTTTTATTCAATGAAAAATAATTTTTTAAATCGCGCAAGAGCAAAACTTGTGCAAATCTTTAAAGGTTTCCCAGTGCCCAGTTTGCCAATGATCATATCATTCCAGGCTCCAAACCATATACAAAAAGATTTTAAAAATTGGCTTTGAAGTTACAAAATTAAGGTTGTCCGGTTATATTTTTGTTGTGTTTGTGACGTCACAATCAAGAAAAATTTATCGTCAAAATTTTTATATCGTTCATGGCGACGACAACGATTATGTTTATGACGCGGTATGTCAACTTGCAAATTTCTCTACAAAGCCCAAAAAATTTCCCCATCGCAGCATGTATAACGACTTGCTTATTTATTTTACTGCTAGTGCTTTAAAAAATTTATTTGACATTGAATGACGTAACAGGAGAGTGTGTAAAAGTTAAAAACACAATGCCGTTAAAGGAATTTGTGACGAAAAATTGAAAAATTCCAAATTTTTATCACAAAAAACTTATTTAAATTTTCTAGACCGATGTTAGCTACTAATACTTCCGAATTTTTTTCGAAAAATGACTATGGATGCTTCGGCATTTAAATTAAATGACAAAAGACAATTTTGCATTACAAACATTAACCAAAAGCGGTGACGTTTCCAACCACAAACTAATTACGTGATGCTCTCATAAACGCATCGAATTATAAAGGCCCTTTCCACTACGAACGTGGAAAAGAGCATTCTCTGTTTCTTTTATTGATCTTTTCGCGCTTGAAATTGAAGCAAGCGCTAGGCAAAGCAAAAAAAATCAATAAAACAAACAAAAAATAATCTTTTTCACACTCGTAGTGGAAACGGTTCTGAAGTATAAATTACGATGACAGGTATAGTGGAGCCGTAAAAATTTGATGGCTTATTTTAAAAACATGATTTAAGAAGTAAAAACAGGCTTGCGTAAAAAATTTACCCCTATTTGACTAATAAAATATTTTTGAAGCACAGTAATAGCAGAAACATTATAAAAAAATTTTAAAAGGCGATTTTCTTCGGCCCAGCATACTCGTACAAAGATTAAAAAAAACTGTACTATAGGGAAACTTGACTTCAAAGGTTTATAACCAGTTAGAGGGCGAGTCAAAAAGATGACCCGATTTTGTGGGTTCATAAAATACCTAAAAAAACACAGACATAAAGATACAAGTATGAATTTTGTATTATCTTAAAGTACAATAAATGTCATCTTTTAACATGTGGTTTGTCCTGAAGTTCTAAACTTCACCTGTTTCTCTTCGAGAGCTTGTTGAGAAAGAGTTATGGCGACACAACGTTTCTCCCAAAGACAAGTTTCACTTAGTTGTCATGGCAGCTACCGGGAGAAAAACGATACGTCGGTGGGTTTCTAATTTTCGACAAACATTATCGATTTTAAACAGAAAATTATGGTCGTCCAAGAATCATTACAGGGATAGAAAATCTAGCAGTTGTTACAACTTCAATTAAGCAATCTCCCAAACCTTGGGCAGGAAAGAATGCGCCCACAAGTGGCTGCAGAATCTTACAAATGTCTCTCTTTGTGCATCCATACAAGATAATGGTCGTACAAAAGTGAAGCTAGAGTATTTATAAAATTAGTATAAATTTTTGTCAAGTCATTCTGTAGACAACCCCCAACATCTGTTTTAAATGCAGCAATGAATAACACTTTCATTATGGAATATACAATTAATGAACAAAACTTTCGATATTGGTGTGTTACCTTCGTGAACTTTACAAACAACCACTTCACCGTCAAAAAGTTGCCGTCCAGTGTCCAGTAAGTAATCTTGTGCTGTGGTGTCTCTTATTTTTTGAAGAGAAAAGTTGCTACGGCGACCATTCTATCGGATTGTTAATGTAGAATGTTCGAGAAGTTTTTTAACTCCAAAACTTGTCCACTTACTTGATCGTGACTTGGATGAAGAATGATTTCAACAAACTGTGCCACAGTCATCTTTTTTCTCTTCGAGATGATATTGAGTGGGCCCCAACATTTCTCAGATTTAACTCTTGTAATTTTTTTCTGTGAGGACGCGTCAAATAACAAGTGTATCAACGCCAACCGTCAACTTATCAACGCCAACCAGTGGCGAGGGGGCCAAAGTTTCGTCATAGTCGTGTGACGTCACAAATCAATTTGGGGAGTGCCGAAGGCACGACCGTTATAGGGTGGTCTGGGGCATGCCCCGGAAAAATTTTGCAAAATTACACCTAAAAACACGCATTTTCGTACTGGTCAAATCGGAAGCTTCTTGAAAACCAAAAAAGCGTTCCCGTATGCTTCGAAATCCAGGGCGAACCCCGAATACTCGCAAAAAACCAGCTTTGCTTTTGCTAAATGTGCTTGGTTTTGCTTTAGAGTTTTTCATCTTTAGTGACTGAGGGGGGCCATGGTACAGTGGCCTCCCTCCTCGGTACGCTAGTGACACCAACCACCAGCTTATCAACAACGGCTGTGGTACTTAAGTGAAATAGTTTTCAAAACATTTGAATTAAAATGGCGTTTAATGTACTTCGACAAATTACAAATTATATCTTCATGTCTGTGTTTTTTAACCTTTAAATTAAATAACCATTTTGAATTGCCCTATGTTTTAAGCTAATTTTTTGTATGGGGAAACAGAAAAGTGATGATTGTTTTATATCATTCGATTTTATTGTCTATCGTTAAACAAGGAAGTGATTATAAATACCAAATTAGTAAACAAGTTCTCCGTGTTACGAATTATACAACCAACGCTAGATTTGAATTTGTTTAACTGCTTGCTTTACCTAAATGCAAGAACTGATAATCAATTGCAAACTTGCAGCATTCCCTCATAATATTGGCATTTTGTTAGTTTATTTTGTTGCAACAATATAACATGTGGTTTGTCACCACACAGACTTCGTCATAGACATTCGGCAAACAAACAAAGGCTCTAGACCTTGCGCAGGTGTAACAGCTAGAAAGAATTAATTTGCATCCAGCCTATACGGAGGATCGACCCGAGACAGGCCTCGTGATTAAATCACATCAAATTATCACGTTTCTGTGACGTAGGCAATCAACGGACAGCTTCAAGGTACATGAATCAACTTCCATTAAAAATTTGAGGATTAGCATAAATTTTAAGAAGATTTTTATTACAAAGACAAACACCCACTGCTGACAATTTTTTTGGCTAAAACATTAATCATTTAACTGTTTTTCTGTAAATAACGCTAAAACAAAAGAAAAAACACGGGAAAAATGATCTAATTGACCAGTTGCATAAAAAAGCTTGTTGCGTTTTTAATTGAAGTAGCCAACTGACAGCTATTTTCCAACACCCTACCACCAACTTTTCAGGTTGCTAATAATTTCTGGCATCGTGATAATTTTGGTTTTGCCGCAATGCACGGCGTAGAAATTCGTGTTCAATTTATAAAATGTCGCGAATCCGTGCCGTGCTTCAGTGTGGGAAACGAGCGTAATTAAAGGTGCTTTGATAGGCTTTCGTATGCTTGTTACTTTAATTAACTTTCATGGTTTTGGTAAGACAATAAAACTGTCTTTGGACATAGTCGTAGGAATTAGCTTTTCTGAATGGTAAAAAAAAGTCGCACTCTTTCGGCCTCATAACACATCATGTTGACCTTTGACTTTTGTCTGCTTATTTCATTAAACACTAACGGCCGTTTAGGTCTAGAGCGGGATAATTAAAGGCTTTAAAGCTTCAAGACTTTTACCTCGCTCCGTTAAGTAATACTGTTGCCTAGGATTTAATGTAATGGTTTGATGTTTAATTTTTAAAACTTTAACAATTTCTCCTGTCTCTGTAAGAGTGCTTAGTTGTCACGCGAGTCGTCGCATCGCGATGCAGTTTCGGTTCTCACTTCAGATGTCGGCAGGGAATCGATGGATTCGATTGCAAGGAAGATCAAATTTGACGTACCCATTGTGACAGCATTATGTAATAGCTGTGTTGCTTAGTGCGGCCTTGATGAGATGAGCCTTGCGAAGTCGCGACACGTTTTGGAATAAGCGAGGGATCAAGAAAAATTTTTGGATATGATCATTAAATTTCCTCGCCAACGCAACTTTTTTTATTTAATGATTTGAAACATTTTAGCACATTTGATTATATGGTATGTACAAATAGTATTTAGTTTAGTAAATCTTCTTACGTATTCCTGCAAGGTTTTCCATTGACCTTCACATGGGGGAAGGGTTTGGCACAAATACTTTGTTCGCTTCAAGCAGGTTGAATCATTCGAGCATTTACTCAATCGCCATCGAGAACGTTCAGGCGTGGAAGAGGCGCATTCGTCTGTGACCTGACATAATTTTAGTGGAGTTCATTCAATTAAATAAATTGACTAATTTAATTTTATCGCAAGAAAATTAGTTGGAACACTAACAAGATGGCGGACAACGAGCCGGGAATCAAATGAAATTATCTTCAACACAACCAGAAAGTGATTTGCTAGAAAAAAACTTCGTTTATTTTTCTTTTTTTTGTTTTAATTTAAGCTACGTTGTTGGACAACTTAAATTTAAACTTTGAACAAAAATATCAGTTTTTTTCTCAAAGCATAAAAAATTAGAAATTTAAGCCCAATACTGAGCCATTCAAATCAAACTGAGATAACTTGATTAAACTTTACAAACCAGCTTTTTGTTCGCGCACTCGTCAGGTTATAATCTTCGAGTAAATTAATTTGATTTTAAATAATTTATTCAAACTCATGCCTCCATTTTGAGGGAAGCAAAAGAAGAGCAGACTAGAATGATGCACATTTACAATTTTTAACAAGTTTAAAACACGAAATGAACGAACTAGAGTCCTCCATGTCCCGTTGCATCTTCTGCAATTGATGACTTGCTCTTCCACAGCCTCACTTCCATGGTGACAAGGGAAGGCTTCTGATGAATTGTTTCGACATAAAAGAATTCGATTGAAACAATTTATCTCAGTTCTGGGGCACGTTTTCCAACTTCCCCACATGGCTGTTAGAGAGTTTGATGAAAATCCAATTGTTATTATCCAGACAAAAGTTACCAGTTTCCAGGACATTGCGTTGAAAGCGATATTTGTAATCAACCTCAAATTTAGAAGTGATTGATGTTGTTTGAAAAAAAGCCAAAATTTTTAATGACTGCTTTGCAGCTGATACGAGGTTCATGAATTGAAGATGGCGGCGGCACGCAATTCTTCATCGCACAGCTTCTTCATTATAAGCCACAGCAATAATCGCTTCAAGAAAAACAGTAATGCGTATCACGTAATAATCTTGTTTATGGCTGTTTTCTTGGCTGTGTTTTGACTTTAAAAATCAATAAACAAATTAATAACAAATAGCTGACAGTATATAAGATTACGGTTTTTACGTATTAACAACTACATTTATAGCGTTCCGCTTATAAGCAGCTGTTTGTTGATTTTTGCTTAATCATTCAATTTTTAATCCATGCAATTTTCTTGGCTATGCAGCAGTGTAATTGATAAATCTAAATTCCTTCTAAAATTAGGTGCTTTTAAAGTTTTTTTTTTGGTTTAATTTCCTTTATTTTTACGCAATCATAATAAAATTTTAATGGGCCTTAAAAACTAAAAGACTTATGACGTCATATTTCCGACTGAACTTCAATATTTTTTTTTGTAGTAAAATTTTCTTGCCCTACGTAAACTGAAAAGTTAATACCTTTTTCTAAACTTTATCATGTCTTTGAGCGACTAAATTTTTTAGGTACAAGACTAAGTAATTTGCTTTAAGCTACGGACATCTCTTTCCTGCGTATTAACCAAAACTTAATCATAAGCAGCCTGCCTTGCTACAACTGATTGTGTTTGAAAGCCGAATAGTCACCATTTCCTTGAAATTGTTTTAAAAAAATACCTCACTTTGTAAAACTTAGTGGAAACGAAGGATATAATTAGACTTCTTTTTTTTGATCCCTTTTTTGTCCATGTGTTGGTGTTGTGCGTGGTGTCAAAAATCGAAGTGATCTGTATTGTTATGGTCTTTGATGTACGCCAGGCGTATTTTCTGGTCGTAAGAATTCTAACAAACAAACAAACAAACCTACATCGAGCGTTGAGGCGTATTTACAGCCGTTTACAGTACTTTTTTTTCAGCGTGATCTTTGTTTGTTTTATTGACGCTTAAATCCACTCATTTTTTCATGAAAAAAAAGTAGTGTAAACGGCTGTAAACGCGCCTTAAAGGTAACGCCAGGTACACAGCGGGTGCGGAACAAATGTTAACTTTCCATAAACTTTTACCTTTTCGTTAAAAAACTTTTTTTCTCATTATTTTAACTTTTTAATAAAAGTAATATTTCTAATCGAAATTCTTAATTCTGGCTCAAACCAATTTTAAAGCCGTTAAAGTCATACATTTTGTAAGATGCTACTGCATTGCTGTAAATATCTATTTAAAAAAGCGTTTAACAACTCTACACTTTATTTATTCAAAACACTCCGGCTTTCTCATTACGCAACCTATTTTCCATTCAAATAACTGATATTAACACGCGAGCTACTTCCTCCCCTTCACAAATAACTCTATTTTCGTATCATCGATCGCTACTGCAAGTCTATTTTGTGTTAATCTCGGGTGTTTTCCCTGGTTACTGCAATTGACTTGAATCTCATTTAAACACCAACCAAAGTTTTTGAATTCAATTTTTCAGCAGAAGATGGTTTAGAACATGGATGTGACTCACTTGCTCAAACCACGACTCTCGCTTCAGAACTTGCCACGACAATTGCAAACAATAAAACTAAAAGAAATAATTTTACTCTAGCTACAAAATAAGCATTATGCGTCACACATGACTACATTATGTTCTAATCATGACAGGGATGATGATGTTTGTCATCGTGCGGCTGACGTAATCCCAACGTTTCTCAAACTAATTAAACATAAGTAGTTTAATGCAGGCTTGAAACGTGCACAGCAATATTAGATTGCTCAAGCAAGCAAATGGATGTAGCACACCCAACAGATTGCGTTAATTGAGCTTGTTTTTTTCACAGCCTGTGGAAAAAACTTCCGACTCAGAATTAGGTGTTTTTTTTCAATCTTTAACAGGAAAAAACGAGAAAAACATCAATCAATGGATTCGCAGTAAGCTGGAAATGGGCACGGAATTAGGACTTAAATGAAGAGCAAACATTTTCATGTCATCTTTAATATCGTCACGGTCAGCAAGAGTGAAGCAAAGCATTAAGTAAACATATTTTTGAAACCAAATTTTCAAGGTACGTTTTAAACTCATTTAATCAAAAATTACACAAAACTAAATCGGAGTTTTTGCAAGGGTTTTATTGTTCGATAGATTTAAGAACGGTACAAAAAGAGGCCAAAATATTATCCTTTGTTCGAATACGCTATTTTTTTGTTTCTTTATAACAAAGTTTTTCTTGACTAGAATACAATGTTCCTTTGTTTACAAAATTAAAGACTTTTTTAAATAACCACAATTTAAATTAAAAAAATTTTTTAAGCTACAAAATGATACTATAGACAGTTTCCATAATTTATTTTATAAACGTTGGGATTCTTTCAACTTGTACGTATGTCCTCTTAATTTAGTTTCTTTATTTTTTCAATTGAGTGATAATTTGCTTGACTTATTTTAAATTGTTATTAGGGAGGGTTTGGATTGTTTTATTTGTCTTCAACTAGTACCGAAATTTAAATATAAAGATGAAATTAAATTAAATTTTGCTTGGTGAGGCGGCAGATGTCACGATGCCTTTCCAGTGCTTTTGCTGCATCTTTGCTGAGTGATAACTTTCACGTCACCAATGGTATGCCGGTATTTCAGGCTTTAATAATGGCCAGCGTTTGGTGACAAAATTTGATTGATTGATAATTTCAACGCAATAATCCATATTTATTGCGTCATAATTCTCTAAATTTAAAAATCAAGTTTATTTTTTGTTTAATTATTGTATGTGATAAAACGAGTTAACATTTCAAAACATCCATTAAAACTCCACTTATTTGTGACCTATGGCTTTAAAAATATTTTACATTCTTGCTTTTTAATTTAAAAATTTTAAGCATTAAGCTTTTGGTTCCAAAAAGATTTCGATATATTTAAATTTGAACATATTTTGAACAACTTGATCAACAGCCAGCATGGCAACCTTCGCTACCCATACAGATGACTCGCTCGTTCCAACCAAACATAGATCGACAACAAGCAAGAAGGACATAATATGCCTACTTCCTGTTAAACCGGCAGCCATCAACTTTACGTCACAGTCTAATTTTTATTCTAGACAACGCAAGTCACAGCAAGATATTTCTAAAATTAAAAAAAACAAGCGAGATAGCACAGTGGTAACAAAGAGAATTCACAGTTACTTATTAAGGTCATGCAATGTATGAATGGTTGAACGCTACATTAAGTGGAAATAAAAGTTTGATATTAAAACGGAAATCAAACACTGAAATTGTGGCGCTCTGGCGCAGATTTCTTGGGTTAAAGGTCAGCTTAATCTTTGCTGCCAGTGAAAGCACAACCAAGTGTCACAATAACATCAACGATGCACATAACACAAATTTATACGCTCATACAGCATAATTGCAATATCAAAAATAACTCAATTCAAAATACGAGCAATAGTAAAGGAAAAAATCAAACATCGTTGATACGAAATAGCACCTTATATAACCAAGACGACTTAATGTGCACAATTTCGACACCACAGTGAACCGGCGGTCTACACTTGAACAAACAACAATTCTTTAAGCCAAGTAAAAATAATGAACAAATAAGTGAAATGACGAGGCAGTATTAATCAGGAAAGAGCAGGTATAGGAAGTTCAACACACCGGAACAGAACTTCGAAGCGTCGATTGATTCCTAAAATTAAAACATCTTTATTATTGTAAATTTTCAAACACACTATGAACTATCGGTGGGAAAGCGTTGGTTTATCAAACACAAATCTTTAACTTCTTCGCTTCATCCGCCGAAGCACGTTAAGAGTTTGCGAGGCTCCAACTGACAGGCAGATGAAATTTACTTTATCTTTTAAAACTTAATATAAAACAGTAACGCATGGGCAGAGAAACAGAAAAAGGCAAGGAAGCATTGAGCAACTCTGAGATTTTTCAGTCAAGATGTTTTCTTGTCTTTTTTGTTGAATTTCTTTTGTTGAGATGCTTTCTGGTAAAATTAGCAAGAACAATTGATGCAAAAACTTTTTTCATTCATTCTCTATAATTATCCTTTTGACTGTCAAGAAAGCGTCGGAGATGCTATGCAGACAGCAACTGTCAAGCGATTACCCCGATCTGCTTCTAGAGATGCCACAATATTGCTGTCAGGTTGAATTTTTTTTTTGGTTTTTTAGTCTTTATTTAAGATATAACTGAACTTTAGAACTGCTTGCTACGACCGGCAAGTAGGTAAAGTGCCGTAAAATATCATTTTCAAAGAACAGAATGGCGCGAGTAGGTTTTGAACCGCGACGCTCTTAACCACTCGACCACGCTATCGAAAAAACAAATAAAATTAAGAAAAACTTATCAGACAACAGAAGTTTGTAAAACAACAACGAAAAGTTTCATCATTGCGTTGGGCAACACAGCCAGTTAGTTACTATAGCAACGTCGGCAAGCTGTTGGCAACACTGTGACAGATTAGGATGGACCAAGAATCGATCTCAAGACGATCGTTGCTAGAAGCAGAAAGCTAACCACTAGATTATCCTGGCGGTTCCTTTGATCGGGGCGGCTAAAAATTTCAAACCAGAAGAGCAAGACTTGATTGGTAAGTTTTGCGCGATTCAGCAACAACCTGACAGTCGAAGTCACATGAAGAAGTGAAACCGGGTCAAGTTACAAACACCACCAGGGACATGTTTGTATTGTTCGATCATAAGCGGCACCGTTACGTTTACCTGCGAACAAATCGTGGCGATACGAGGTTCGTACAAGATTACGCACATACAAGCTGCTCAACACTCAACATGCGGATATTACGATGTTTCTATCAGCTTTCAACGTCAAGAATTTATGTTTATTTAAGACCGTTCGCCCGGTTTGTTGTTTTTCGTTAACAATCAATAAAAGCGAAAAGTTTTGGTTAAAAGATTCTTATTATTTGAAAGCCTTATGCTGCACATAGAATGAAGTGATGGAATGCAGGTGGAAAAGGGGGTAAGATAAATACGACTACCTTCATAAACAGGAAAAACCGGAGTTAAAATTGAATCAGCAATTACAGTTGATAACAGAACGAGCTTGATAACTGCCGAACAGAAATCAAAGACCAAAAAAGATCTTTACTTCAAATGAAGGTAAAGAATTATTTTTGCCTTAGAGTAAGCACGGTTCCGAAAATAACTCTTTTACCGGAACAAGCTTCCGGCCCACTCTCACCACCAATCAAAAAGTGACTGAAATGAGAATAATCAACTCGCATGTTGTGTTTGAAACAATAAACCTCACGAGGAAGTCAACTGTCCATAAAAGAAACATGTAATAAAAAGAAAGGGCCCGAAAAAATTGACGTTGTGTCGTTGATTGACAAACTCGAAGCAAAAATTTAACAGTCGTTAAATCAAACCCTCGTCATCATAAAAGCGGTTTAATTCTTATAATAAATTTGCAATGTTCAATCAATGTTCAGACTTGGTTATATAACAATTGGACAATACCACGTTTAAATATTTTCGAATAATAGGACTTTTAAAATCAGACAAAGCCAATTGTTTCTAAACACAACAAGAAGCTATTTTTAAAATTGAAAGTAAACACAGACAAGTACGTGACAAGTAGAAACCAACTCAGAGAGAAGTTCAATGTGGTACAATCAAATTTAAACAAGTAGATGTTTCTAACTGACCTTTATTTGTAACAGCCCTTCTTTAATAGAAAGTTTTCTCATAAACATTGTACAAACCAGAAAGAAATTGAACGACCAACATTGAACGACTTAAACAACATGAAAAAAGAAATGCGTAAGCAGAAAATAATTTGTTGTCGCTATATTGAAATTTTATTAATGGCACGACAAAACTTGTTTGCTGTAAATTTAGGCAGAAATGTAATTCACCTTATTTGGTGCTTTGTAGTTGCAATTAAAGTTTTTCGAAACGTTTTGTTCCTAGTGACGTTCTAATGACATCACAACTACTTCTGATAATCTAGGTCATTTAATTAACTCGAGCTACTTACAAAAACAACCAAGCAATCTTTTTATCTACGTGATTATCTTCGATAAAAGAGGAGGGTTTTGTGGGCCCCAAAAATAGAGGGGGTTGCGGTCTTTTTCATCAAACTTTAGCTGAAAGCTGAGGTTCAAGGCTTCCGAGGCTGAGAACGACACCGAGTCACTCCGGGAGGAGTGGAGTTCCTTGCTCGACAAGCTGGAAAGCTTCTGCAAGAAGAACGAAGATAATATTGGTTATCAGCGCGGCAGAGTGATAAGGAATTTATTCAATACATGCATAGAATATAAGGGATTATTGACGAACGTGATGACATAGTTCTACATGCAACCCTTTTATTGGGCATGTTGCAGCACCATCGAGAAGCACTTTGCTCTGTTTGACCATTTCGTTTGTTAAATTTTAGTATTACCCTAACTGCTCTTAATCTAACCAGTAAGACAATACACTCCACACTAAACGCTATACATAGAAAGTAGACCTTCGTACCTTGAATATTTTTTGTTGTTCTTTAAGAATAACTTTCATGTCGAAGTTACTCCCCGAAGCTTTCCTCATGGCGTCGCTGAGGGGAAAAGTGAGGATGAAATCGCCCACTCTGGTCCGGGGCCATGGGTTACTGGCATGGCCGAGCTTTCGCGGTGCCGTACTTGCAATGCTGTAGGGGGACCCTGCAAGAGCAGCTTATATTACAGTATGAAGATAACAGTGAGCTTTATGTCGCCCTTTTCATCTTCAAAGACGTTCGGTCGCTCAATGAAAACTTTTTGGTAATACCAGTATCATGACAGGAAATATGCGGAATCAGAAAATTGCGATGCATTAAATTGTGAAAATTGCACAAAAACTATTAGTTTCTTTTAAATTCTCAGTCGAACATCATAAACATCGTCACTTGGATTTTCTGTGATGTTCAGACATGTTAATCTCGTTCACAGACACGATGTTTGGCTTATTTACAAGATATTTATGTTTATAGTAATAATATTATTACCACAAACAGAAATCATGATCGGCTTTCTAGTAGATCCTAAAAAAAACGTACATCACTACCACAGGTTGGAAGTGGAGAATGTAGACTTGCATCAGTTTACGGCAGACAATCCATCCAACTATGCTGCGAATTACTGCAACTATGTGCCGACAAAAGTCGGCAAATTCACAAACGCAACACTAACTTACTGTAAGTGGTTGCGGTCTGGGACTTATAGTTCGCATTCGTGTCCACGGAGGTCGAGGATTTCGATCTAATGTTCCTGATTTCAACTGCTGAAGTTGAGTTTCTTTTCTTGTAGAATTTTGGTGATGAACTTCTTCTAACAGGAGACAAAAATACGGAGGAAGAGTGACTTCTCATTGGATGAGGTTTTTCTTCTTTAGCAGTAGAAAGGGAAGTGGGAGCTAGTTTGGTTAAATCGGAACGTTTGGTGATTTGAGCAACTTGTGAGCGCGGTGTAGTTTGAATCCGGGAGGAATTGTGCTTCTCCGCATCGTTCGTCAGTTGCTCCGGTTGATTGGATTGATCCACGGAGGATACACTGGATCCTACACTGTTCGAACTCGAGTTGCGTGGCAAGCCTTCAGATGGCGTCGGCTGGTCACCAGCTTCTAGTAGGCAAGAGTATTAATGTAAATTGTTGGATGAAAAGTTTTAAATTTATGCGAAACACAGCAAGCATTCTTGCAAGTTGTTGTTGTTGCCCCCTTTTTATTTAACTAAAATAAAACAGTGCTCTACTTAAATTTTAAAAGGCAATTTAAAGCATTTTCTAGCACAGGATGGTCCAAGTTCTTCACTCTTGCGGGCCACTTTTCAAAATTGTTCGAGCTTGCCGGCCTGAGCGGGCTAGAAATTGTTCAAAGTCATGATGTTCTCTAAAAAAAAAGTCTTCACTTGGAATCGGTCTCGGATGTTTGAAAATTTCCGGGCGGTATGGCAACCCTAGACTCTATCCCGTAAGCTCGCCATGCCTTGTTATAGAAGGCTGCAGTTGCCCGCGATCGACAAGACTGTGCCAGAGAATCGACAAGACGCGATCGAATTGTGTTAAATTGTTCAGCGGGCCACATACGGCCCGCGGGCCGCGGTTTGGACCATCCTGCTCTAGCATTTAGCTAACTATTTCTGAGGTAAAAAACGTTTTTTAAATTTTATCTCTATATTTATCCTCCTGACTCGCAGGAAAGCGACGGAGGCGCTAATACATAGGGTAAACAATTGCCCCGACCAGCTTCCGGAGATGCCAAGATATTGCTGTCCGGTTGAAATTTGTTATTTTGGTTTTTTAGTTTTATAGAGATCTGAATAAATTTAGAACTGCTTGCCAAGACCACCAAGCAGGAGAAAACGTACAGTGTCATTTCCAAGGACACAACAGAATGGCGTGAATAGATTTTGAACCAAGACCATGTCCATCACAATCACGGCGCTTTAACCACTAGACCGATTTTTCCAAAAACCTTTTGGAGAAGCCATCCCTGAACACTTCAAAGAGATGATTAGCGCAGGTCATGGTGTGTGTCAAACATAGCGGACATTATGGCATGTAATTTCTTCACAGTCAAGCGGACTTTTCATAATTCGATCTAATCTTTAAGAGTCGATTCTAGTTATCAATTTCTGTGCTCCCATCAATAACAATAAATCGTTGAATAAGATAAGTTGAGAGATTCTATTTGCCCACCTGCGTCGCTCGTGACGTCATCAAACCATGGTGGGAGCAACGAAACCGGTGTTAAAGAGTTGGTCAGTTTGTTCTTCTTAGATGAGGGTCTTGCTTTGGAATTTTTACGATTTGCTTCGTTTTTTTGATGAACTGAGTTGCTAACAAAGTCAGGGTTTGCTGAAGCTTTCTTCAGGACCGCTGGTTTACGTGGAAGCAACGTCGATGATTTACATGGCGCGAAGCTTCTCGATTTCAAATCGGTAGTTTTGGGCGAGTGAGATGACTTTGCGGAACGACAAGGAGTGGAGCAACAACGGAATAATTCGCCACCATGATCCCGATCCTGATCTGAAGCAGAGGAGCCGGCGGTGAGCAAACTCAGATCAAGCATGTCATCACACTCAGATCAAGCATGTCATCGCACTCAGATCAAGCATGTCATCGCACTCAGATCAAGCATGTCATCACACTCAGATCAAGCATGTCATCACACTCAGATCAAGCATGTCATCACACTCAGATCAAGCATGTCATCACACTCAGATCAAGCATGTCATCACACTCAGATCAAGCATGTCATCACACTCAGATCAAGCATGTCATCGCACTCAGACAGTAACAAATTCCAAATATTATTTTTCAATAATTATTATTATTCAATAATAATATTTCAAATATTGCTACCTTTGAAATTGAGAAGGTCGATTAAATCGTTTATCATAGGCCGCTTTGCTATAAAATCCGCTTGGCAATCCATGCTTAAAGCGGGGCTGAAGTTGACCTGAAAAGAATGCCAACTTAAAAAAGTTAAGACACAATACAGGCAAGTCAGTATAATACGTAATAAGACGGACAAAGTTGTTTTAAAAAATCAGATATTTAAGGTTGTATTTAAGGGTATACTTGAAGTACTGGACAATTTTTTCGCTATTACAGAAAATATGCAATATTTCTTAGAATGAACTAAAAAGCAGTAGCATAAAATTACAATCATATAACAAAGTATCGTTTGTAAAGAAAATCTTAATTTTGAAAATTCAAAAAGAAAGGAAGACTTTTGCAAGTTTAGTGGGGCACTGACTTACATCAACACGTTGCCATTAAATCGAAAAAGCTTAAAATCGGAACATATTTTCGCAAAAAATTAAGCGTTTTTGGGGTAGCCATTACAAAACCAACTGATGAAGCTTGGGTGTTTTCAATATATAAACTTAAATTTGAATGTTTCAAATAAAAAACCTAGCCACCACCGTTTCTGCCTTATAGTAAAAAAATTTTATTCTTAAGCCAAATTAACTTAACCAGTTGCTCCATTTGCTGGTGGTGTGGTTTTTGCAATAACATTTTGATTAGTTTAATCAACACTTTAAATATTTCTTTTTTTAATCCAACAATCGAGTCACTCAGAAAATCTGAAGACAAATTTAAGTGGTTATTTTTTTATTCACTTATTACCCGCTTATTTATCATTTGAATCAAACTGAACTCGAAGTTGTTCAGTTTTTGAAGAGCGGCTTACAGGTCCAAAGTAATTGGACACTCTGACTCAAAAAAAGTTTGATAATTGCAATAAAAGTTAAGTTAAAAGGCTTGGATAGGATATTGTTTCGGACATTATAAATTAAAATTATCGGTACGCACTGAAAAATAATGATTTACGCATAATACCTCTAACAACCACGGTTTCATTTGATCATCTATGAGAATATCGAATCCAAACACTTCAAAGCAATTTTGACACTTTGGAACGCTGGGGGCTTGAGTTGCCAAAGTGCAGGTGATTATGTTGGAAATGCGAAACCACAGCAACAACTCATCAACTGAATCCATTTGTCTCAAGTAACTTCGAAGCTAAAAAAAAATTATGAATGCCGAACAAGTAGAAAAAGGTTTTTTTCTTTTTAATTAACTTTTTGACAGAGCCGAAAGAAAAAACGACTCTGATATTTGAAATAAAGTCATTGGAAAAGGAAAATACATCTTTAACTTCAACGTAAAACTTTAATAAAAGTGGTAACTTTGAATAATAAGGCAGAACTGCTTCAAACATTCAACCATTTGTTTTCAAAGTCTAAGCAATTTTTTTCAAATCAATGCAAGCTATGGAAATGATAAAAAATATAATCAACTCTTACTTTCAAACAACAATAAAAAATTTAAACTTGTCACATTTAGTCAATGAAAAGATAATGCCACGACCACACTGACCTGGGAAAGAGTCCATTTACAGCCAGGTCCAAGACGTTCCTTGTCTGTCGAATAAGAAGGACCATACTTGTTAATTGAAGTGTTTGTGAGGTGAGAAAATATGTTGTTGAGCTGATTTAAATCAAACTTATCTGTGCTGAAACGAACTATTCCTTCCTGATATAAAAAAGAAAATATACTAAAACCACGGCCTTTTAAAGATATGGACGGACATTTTACATTTTTAGTTGAAAGTAAGAAGGGCTATTGTGTTCACAATGGCGATTGTTTCGATTTTCTTCACAATAGAAATCCAATGGTATGCAGCCAAGTTCTGCTATTTTGTTGATGAAGAATGTTATGTTTGTGATAACGTTACTTTAATATCCAAAGACAACAAAAAAATTTTCTATAAACATTACATAGGTACACAGAAATATGAATGATGTAAGCACTGAACATTAAAAATACTCAGTAACTTAGGTTTGATTGGACAACACTAACAACGTTACCAAGAAAATCATTGTCTAGCATTGAAGCAAACAAACCGCACTAAAAAGCAAAGATCTATTTACATTATTATTATTTACATAAATATTAATCATTATTTCGAATACAAGATTTTTAACTACATCACAATCAGTATCGCAAGGGTCGGACAGCCCTGTCCCGCTAGAATACAAGTTCAATTGATTTGTCAACAATTTTTTGTCGAAAAGTTCTTGAGAAAAATTTCCCATCGTCCTTACCTCTGTCTACTTTGCATTTGTAGAACGAACATGTCAAGTCGGTACCGTGGTCAAGAGCGCCATAATTATGATCAACATGGTCTCGGTTCAAAACCTACTGGCGCCATTCCGTTGTGTAATTGGGAAAGACACTTTAAGGCGCTTTCCCCTGCTTGGTGGTCTTAACAAGCAGTTCTAAATTTTAGTCATATCTCTTTAAAACTAAAAAACAAAATAAAAAATTTCAAGCGGACAGCAATATTTTGGTCGGGGTAATTGCTTGACAGTTAGTTGCCCTATAGCGTCTCCGACGTTTCCTGCGGGGCAGGAGGATAAATAAAGAGATTTAAAAAATAAGTAAATAACGGAAGAGATTTTCCGAAAAATGAATAACTTTTATTGCTTCTTTTACTTAGAAGAAACTGGAAATATTATTAATTGTAACTTCGTAAAATATTATTTTACTATTTGTGGAGTGGCCAAATATGTTTTATGGGAGAATGGTTGGCAGATGAATCGTAAAAACTACGAAGCGAATTTCAACTTATAATCAGGCAGTTGATTTCTTTTGATTCATTCCTATAGTGTAAGTGGTCGTGGTTGAGTGGTAAGAGCGCCGTGATTGTGATCAACATGATCGCGGTTTAAAACCTACTCACACAATTCTGTTGTGTCCTTGGAAAAGACACTTTACGACACTTTCTCAGGCAGTTGATTTCTTTTATTCATTCCTATAGTGTAAGTGGTCGTGGTTGAGTGGTAAGAGCGCCGTGATTGTGATCAACATGATCGCGGTTTAAAACCTACTCACACAATTCTGTTGTGTCCTTGGAAAAGACACTTTACGACACTTTCTCAGGCAGTTGATTTCTTTTATTCATTCCTCTAGCGTAAGTGTTCTCGGCATCGAAGGAATTTGTAAAGTAAAGAACGTTTTATGCCTTTCGCTGAATAATTTGTCGGAACTGATGGAATTATCTACTAATAAAGTTTATTTCTATATTGTCATCTTAAGATAAATTTACAACAATGAAGTGAACAAATAGCGAAATTTTTGATGAACAAATTTATTCTACCCTTGATTTAATTTAGGATTATCCAACTGGAATTTAAAGGTTAAAACTTTGCGCAATTAGCGCTTCATCTAAATCCAAAACCGAATTTGAAGCCAAACAATAAACACGTATTCACTATTTAAGATAACAAAAAACTGAATTGACCTTCAAGTTCACACAAGATTGATAGAAATAATAAAAAAATTAGTGTTTTTATTTACTACTGGCCGTATCTCAATGGTATTTATTCTAACGTTTTCTGGACGAGGTAAAAAACATCTGTATTTTTTAAAATCTCATCTTGGTAGTTGGTTAAGATATCAGACTAACAAAAAATATGCTAATTTTCATTTTATTTATTAACCTAGTTAACAACAGCTTTAATTACGAGCACTTGATCTATTTAGTTTAATTGGAACAGGAATGACATCTCTTCATAAATATAAAAGAAATCGCAAAACAAAAGTAGTCTGGCCTGATTTTGTTCTGACAGTCTAGATCAGGACTTCCCAAACTGTGGATCGCGTAAAAAAATTTTGAGGTCACGAAACAAATTAGCTTTTTGTTCCTTTGAAATTGGCTTTTTTACAGTAATATTTATTGACAATCAAAAACTAGAAAAGGTGAAGTGTCATTACACCATTGTTTCGTCATGAAGTCGTAAGGTGGCGTGATCAGAAGGTGAGTCGTGTGGCGTAATCAAGAAAAAAGCAAGAAAAGCAAAAAAATTATTTCCTGAGTCTAAAGCCAAGATTGATTTTTATAGATCAGGGGTGTCCAACCCGCGGTCCCCAAAGCCTTTTGTGCGGCCCGCCAAGGAGTTTTTAATGAGATGCTCAATCATCTTGAATTATCGCAGTGCCTCTAAACTTTTTCAACCTGTGTTCTGCAAGAGATTCCCAAGTGTGCCGCAAAACTTTTTAAAAAACACTAGTCCATCGATGACCAAATTGCGGTTAGGAGGCATTTAAGGCATTTAATCGAGAAAATAAAGCCTCAATCTGACTGAAATAAAAAAATAAAAGATCCTCACGCGTCCCAGCAGCTTGCAGGTTTGACTGCAGAAAGCAAGCAGCTTAACTTGTCCAAACAATTGTTTGATAAATAGAAGTTCTCCTTCTAACACCTTACTCTAAGTTTCTTGTTTTTGATAAACTCGAATCAAAGTAGCCAGTAACCTATATTTATGTAATATAAAATGAGTAAATTTAACGAAATTTAGGTATACTTATAATTTCATTGTTTGAGCTTCAATATTTGGTAGCATTTGTAAAATTATAGCATGCATTTCTACCTAACACTGATTCATTGAATAGCAACAGTCCTTTATCTTAACTTTTAAAAACTAAAAATTGATTGTAAAATCTCTTACTTCTATTGTGAAGACCAGGGCTGGGGAGTAATGGCGATTCCTACTTCGGAATAAAATGTTTTTTCTTAATCCCACTCCTACTCCAGAGTAATCTTTTTTCAAGTTTCTCCACTTAGAATCAGTCTCAGATTTATCAATTTTTATAACAAAATCATAAAGTTCTCTAAAAAAAAAAGTCTTCACTTGGAATCAATCTCAAATTTTTCCATTTTCGTAAAAAAATCATGAAATTCTCGAAAAAAAAGTTTTTCACTTGAAATCAGTCTCGGTTTTTCAATTACCGGTACAATGTTCTAAAAATTCCAAACAGTATGACAAACCAATAATGCAGGAGAGGAGTAAGGAGTAATGAATATTTTTTGTTACTCCTATTCCTTGGAAAAACTCCGACTTCTCTTACTCCTTACTCCTACTCCCCAGCCCTGGTGAAGACAATAGCCGTTACTACTTTTAGCTTGAAAATGTAAAATGCCTGGCCCTTCCTTGAGTCGGGCGAGCAGAATTTAGTCCTAGCTGCATAAATCCAAGCAAACCCTAGTTACATAAATCCAAGCAAACCCTCAGGACCAGGCAGGGCAATTTCTTTGGGGCGGGCTCGAAATCTTTTGAAGAACTTTTTTAATAAGATGCTCGATTCGAAATCGTTGTAATCTATCGTCATCCTCACAACAATCATTCTCAATTCTATGATGCGTTTGATGATTCACTTCAGATGCTAAACAGTTGTAATAAGAACGTTATTATTATGGGTGATGTCAACATAAACATGTGCAGCGATCAGTATAGCTCTTTATTGCACAATATTTAAAAACACTTTACACGGATTTACGTGCTGCATAAATAAACCCACTCGCATTGCGAGCTCGTCTCAAACAGCAATCGACCATATAATAACCAACATAGCTAAGGAATTACCCCTGGAATATTAAAGTTTCACATCTCTGACCACCTTCCTATCTTCTGCTCTATCTCCTTCTTATCGTATGCCCCTCCAATCATAAAAACCAACACAACATACCGCAATAATAGTAATGTTAAAGAAGATGCATTTCGCCATGACCTACACCATACTTTAGAACCAATAGTCTATGAATTTACTAATCTGCTAATAACATCAACAAATTTTGATACGCACTTTAATAACTAAATAGCAAATATAGAAGCAGTTATCGATAAACATGCACCAATGCAAACTGTTTCTAGAAAATGGAGGCGTTTTAGTCAAAAGCCTTGGCTGACAGGAGGTATAATTACTTCTATGAAACATAAACAAAAGCTATACCGCACTTACTTTAACGGGTAATGCCTTTGAAAAACAATTTTTTAAAAAATACGCTAACAAATTAACAAGAGTTAAAAAAATTTCTAAACATAACTCCAATTCGAAAAAAGTGTGGCAAATAATTAATTCACTTATTCCTCGTAAAACCGTTAACTCTTTTGTTAAAAACATTAACGTCGATAAATTTATTGATCATCCATCTGATATAGCAGAAGAATTTAATAAATATTTTGTGGAAATCGGGAATAGTTTAGATAAAAATAGGGAAAATCAAAACAACACCAATTACTCTGCTTATCTCAAAAACCCATTTTTAAACTCTATTGTCCTAGAACCTCCAACGACTAACGAAATTTTTTACATGTTACTTTCAACAAACCCGTCTAAAGCTTGTGGATGTGATAACATTAGTAATTTTTTTTTAACGTTTAGGAGCATTTGTTCTAGCACCCATATTAGCTATCAAATCAAGTGTCAAGTGTCAAGTGCAATCGAAGTGTCTCGTCTAAAAGACTGGTGTAATGCAAACAAAATTCAAATTAATTTACAAAAATCGTTTATACTACCAATATCTCCCAAACTTAACGTATCTAGTTTAAATCTAAATCTTCCTTATGGAAATTCCAAAACAAATTCTAGCCAAATATGCAAATACCTCGGAGTGTTATTAGACGACAAATTAAATTTAAACCTCACATTCTCCCAAGTTAGCTAAGGCAATTGGTATCCTTAGCAAATTGCGACATATTCTTTCGTTATCTGCTCTTAACTTCTTTATTTCTCTTTAATACACCCTCATCTACTGTATGCTCTACCGATCTGGGAAAGTAAGTTTCCATCCTACTTTAAAAAACTTCAATGTCTTCAAAATAAATCCATTCGTATAATTTTCAACATTTCAGCAAAAACATCCGTTTCGCCATATTATTACAAACTAAAAATCTTAAAATTAGCAGACTTGTATATTTACGAAATCGCTAAAATTATGTACCAGCACTCCCGAAAAGCACTGCCCGATTATCTTTCTTCCTTATTTACTACAACCCGCCAAATTCACAACCGCCCTACCAGATGTCACTCCAATAATACTTTATATCTTCCTAAATTCTCTACGTCCCGTTGCCAAAGATCAATAAAATTTCAAGGAACAAAAATTTGAAACTCTATCGCTATAAACTACAAAATCAACCATTTCACAAATTTAAGTCTAATTTTAAATCATTTTTATTACAATTATACTGTTGACAACCTACTAACGTACAATCCTTGCAACTAATTGCTGTGCACTACTAGCCCATTAGTTTTATCGGTGACTGCTTGACTTGATGACCTTAACCGGTCCCTTCGCAGTCTCCGTCGAGATTTATTTATTCTATTTATTTATTTTTATCTATTTATTTATTTATTTTACTTTTTTTCTTATTTTTTCATATTTTATAAATGTGTTATAAATTGTCGTACATTGTTGTTTTGTCAAATAAGTACATTAACTGTGTTTCTTATTGCGTTTTGTTTTCACAATCCTCGTAAATAAATTGGTCTGTCTGTCTGTCTGTCTGTCGTTAGGTGAAGCTTCGAAGATTTTTTGCTATCAAGTTTCGGGAAAAAAAATTCCAACAACACTGTCAATATACAATTCACGTTAAAAGTAAAATCAATAAATTTATATCAACTTATGATTAAATTATAAAAACCACGCAAAAAAATTATTGAATAAACCCAACAGCCTGGTTCATCTTTATGGCTCGTCAGGAGGTCGCTTTTATTCTACTGTATATTCTATTTGAATAATAGTGTATTTTTTACGTGGGTTTTATAATTTAATCTGTTGCTCTGAATGTTTGCATTGAGCTCTCTTCTGGCAGTCTTACCACGTCCATTATTCAACTTACGATTAAATAATTATGATGAAGACTCGTGTCTATAGCCAGTCCATAACTCAACAATCGCATTCTTGCTTTTTTAATTTCTTTTAAAGAATTTAGAAAATTAAAAAAAAGAATATACGCTCGTATATATGCAGTATATACATGCAAGATTGAACGTTTTTGACTTTCAAAATTTAATAAGAAAAATTTGCTACCTGATACATATAAATTGTAAGTGGTTGAAAGCTGGGAACACAAACATAAATTCGAATGTCAAATTTGTAGCCAGATATAAGAAAAGGATTAACAATGTAGCGTTGAACCACCACAGAACAATCATAGCTCAAGTCTTTTAAATCATGAAACACAAAAATCCCCCGTCCTCGGGAGAGATCCACAGGTTTACAAATCCAATATACATTCTAAAAAGCAACAATAAAACAAATCATTTACTAAGAATTGTAATTGCTATCGATAAGTGACTCCAGAACATTAGGTCAATTACTCAAATATTTATTTACACCATTATCATCATAACTACGAGTATTTGCCCTCCTGAATTGCAGGACTATAGTTGAAAAATTTAGACGAACCAAACAATCAATTACCCGGATTAGTATTCAGAGATGTCAATTTAATGCTGCTGCAAAATTTAATGTTTTTATTTCCTTTAATCATTTATAAAGTGCTAAAATTGTGATTTAAAACTGCGAATTAGATCGTAGAGCAAAATGTGCTAATGATCCTTTTCCAAAGGCCAAACATGAAAAAAATATAATTTGAACCAAAGCCATTTCAATTACAGTTGCGATAAATATAATAGTGCTCTGTTCAATTAGATGTGGCAAAAATTTTAACTTCCCGACAATTTGAAACCCGGCACGAGAATTGAAACCAGGAAAAAATTCCAAATCAAATAAAACGATTTAAAAAAAAATTGAAAAGGGTTTTAGTTGTCAAATTTTCCATCAAAGCACCATAAGCACTTTGCGAAATCTGCAACAGTATTCAGATTTTTTTATGCTGCTGCTATTTGAAAATGTTATGTCACTTAATAAAAACTTTTAAGCTACTTTTAATGCTACAGGTATTCATTCATTTCAAGTGGTATATTTTCATGTACTTTTTCTTTTGTACAGTAGAATTTGCTTAAGTCCCCAGTTTGCCCCAAGTGGCCACATATCGATTGGTCCCGGCTGAGAGCCTATTGTTTTCTGTGTTATCAAGTTTGGCTAAGTTGTCTTTGCCCTAACTCGTCAATTCGCCTAACTCGCCACCTCTTTGCTCACCATAAGCAGAAAGTTTGCCTAAGTTGTCAGCCCTATTAAAAACTTGGCCAGCGTGGTTACATTCTAAACTATAGTCTGCTACCACAACAGTTGTTTCACCAACGATCATAGCCGCACCAGACGAAAAAATTTGGGGGTAATTTGAGCGGTTTCGCCATATTTTGTGACTTTTGCCCCAATCTTGATTTTTTAGTACTTTACGGATATGAAAAAAATTTTGTCCAAAATTTAAGGTGAAAACCAAAAGGTTTCATCTTAAATCTTATACTTTTTTCTCCCTTCAGTGTTCATTTTCAATGTACAAATTTTTCCCAAATATTTTTTTGTTACTGCCTGAAAAATTCTGATTTTGCCCAAATTTGCCTCCTAAGTCCCCGTTAAATATGGCTATGCCTATAACGCCACTGTGTATCACAAACTTCCTTTCTAACCCCATTATTTCATCACTCAAGATTGTTTTTATCGTTTTAGTTTCCGTTCAGTTAGCCATCTTACTGCCATGTGAAGCAACCTAGTTATGAAAGTTAGAAAAGCTATCAGCTCATTTGAAATAAATCATGACAATCAGTGACTAAAAAATGGACAAAAAAAATACGGCAGAGAAAAATAAACTGCAGTTTTTTTATTGACTGAAAAAAATGAAAATTAAATTTAAGAAAAATGAACTAAAAATTCAAGACTGCATCGTGAGTGTTTAAATAACTACTGTATTAAGTTATTGCACAACAATTTAAAAAGTGCTTTCTGTTTGTGTTCTTCATTTCTCAAACGTTCAGCTTCTGCAGAAACAAAGGGACCCCAAGTTTGTGTCGGCCTATGCATATTTAATCTGCTGTTTGCCTAAGTCGCCACTTTTTCTGTTTTTCTTGAGGTGATGACTTAAGCAAATTCTACTACTGTATTTCAGTAATCATGACTAACAGCTTAACATCAATTAATATAGCTTCAATGTGATTTTCAAGCCGGACAAAAATGCAAAAATTAGCTTTTCTGCTTTAAGTTTTTACATTCCTTTCTTGGCAGTTCAAATTTTTGAAAGATATCAATGCAAAAATTGGTAGATTTTTTGTTTTTCTTTAACAAATGTATTTTTTATAAAATCATACTGTTTTAAAAAAAAACAAAACAAAAAAAACAAAGCAAAAAAACAAACAAAGAATCGAGTAATTTAAGTAAAGGATCAAACAGCCTGATGATGTCAGCGAGTATGGAGTTTTCACTTTTAATTTATCTGCCTGCAGCGGAATGCAGTTCCCATTTCGCAATGTAATTCGCGGTCTTTTGACTCGGCGATATATTTAAACAGTGATCAACCGAGGACAGTCTTTTGTTCTGCTCGGCTTCCTACTATAATAGATATTTGCAATTAAAATTAGGACCACAGTTTTTATACAATATTTTGTCTTTACCATTAAAATGCGAAACAAAATCAGAAGCTTTTTAAGACAGCTTATTGTAATTTTACGTTTCCATTAATTACATAAACGTAACGTCCTTGCAATAGCTAAATTCATTAGGTTTAATACCTTTTTTTCTGTCTTTTGCTTTTCTTTGGTGTATTCAGTAACAAACTTTGTGTATTCATTCGGCAAAATATAAGATGTTGGGTGAAAGTTAAATGCTGGCACGCCATGGACACATCTAAAATATAACTTTACTGATTTTCGACAAAATACAGGAAATACCTCCGACTAAAGGCGCGTTTACAGCCGTTTACAGTACTTTTTTCTTTCAGCGCGATTTTGGTTTGTTTTATTGAGGCTCAAATCCACTCATGTTTTCGAGAAAAAATGAGTGGATTTGAGCGTCAATAAAACAAACCAAAATCGCACTGAAAGAAAAAAGTACTGTAAACGGCTGTAAACACGCCTTAACGCAAATTCGATTAATGCGTTATTATCTTTTCTACTTGAATACCGATTAAAGCAAACTTGGAATTCAATTAACGCGCTGACGGAAACTGGCTTGGAATTTAATCATGCGTTACAGAACATCCGTTCTGCCTTTGAGCAGCCTGGGCTTACTCTCCGGTTAGAGTTACCAGACATAGCTAATTTTAGCGCAATTTTTCGAACTCTAGCGAATTTGAAGCAGCAATGCATTGATGCCGATTCAGATCAAAACTGTAGTGTACAAATTTGTAGAGATTTAGATTAAGCTTTGGCACTTTATTTTCAAATTTACGAAAAATGCAAAAAGAAAATACTATCTAGACAACTCTCACAAAGTATTTTATGAAAAAGAATTGAATTTATCGACTGCGGCAACATAATTAATAAATTTTGTATGTACTTTTTATTTACATATTTTTTCTTTTGCTTAGATAAAAATTTTAAAATTACATATGTGAATATGTACAAAACATGTACAAAATAAAATTCTATGGCGTCTTGTTTTTGCTATGCGCTTTTCAAATAATATACGCTGCAGAACATATTGTATTTTTCTTCATTGACTTACAAGTTCGATTAATGCGATTTCATTTAGCGCGCACTATTTAAGGGATGAAAATTAATCGCGTTAATCAGGGGTTTCCTGTACAATACAATTTTAACGGTATCCGGTAATTTCATCGTCGGTAATTTTATCGTATGAATGTATTTTAAATGTTATTTTTTTTTAGCATGATTAGGGTTTGGGTTTGACAAACTTACTTACGATGTGATGTAATATGATGTAATTACTATACGATAAAACAACCGACGATCAAATTACCCAGCGATGAAATTACCGCGATAAAATTACAGTGAACCAATGTATTGCGTGAACCAACTTTCAATTATCTTGTATTGCGTAAACTTTTTATGCTAATAGAAAATCATGTCAAACTACAAGTTCATTATTTTTTATTGAGTTAAAATTTATACAGCGACAAAAGCAATGACTGAACGCAGCTACAAATATAATATGAACAAGCAATTCACAAAATTAGTTTTGTGAATGCACAGTATTTGTCTCAGGAATTACATCAACTACCCACCAAGGTTGCGGAATTGGAGTCGAATGAAGTCGGAGGTTTTAGGAAGGAGTCGGGCTCTTAAGAAGTACTAAGAGTAGGAGTCGGAATATCTTAACCGACTCTTGACGTCGAATTTAACCCATTAACGCCCATGATCCCCATTTGGGGATCAGGCGCATGTTACCCTATATTCCCCTGACTGTAAAAGTAGAAGGTCTGTATATGCAACAGCTATGTGTACTATGTTAGTGGTGCTTTTTTATTTACACCAGCAAAAGGAAAATTACCGAATGATGGGAGCTTTTAGTCTTGTAAAAGTAGAAAGTAAAAGAAAAAGAAAAAAAAATTTGGGCTTTAATGGGTTAATTAGTTATTAGCGACCTCTACCGCGCAGCTTATGCAGTCGTCCACAGCAGCGCAGTAACTTTTGAGAGAACCTTGCCGCGTACCGCACTGCACAGCGTGCAACTCATAAAAAGTTAACATTCAAATTTTAAGCAAATCGTATTTTACATAATGTTATTGCCTTTATTGGGAACTCCCGAGTCTAGGAGTAGTTTTAGAATTTCTAGGAGTCGGATCTTAAACCTTCCGACTATGCAACTCTGCTAATCACCATTTTCATTGCTCATTCAATTATAATTTACAATAAAGTTACTGCCAAATCAGAATTGAGAACCTTTAATTAACTATTTTAAAATCACATAAACAGCAACATAAATGGTTTTTGATAATTAAGCCCACTTACCTCATGCGGCGCAAATTGCGAACCAAACAATCTTTCCTAGTGATTGCATCAGTACGAGGAAAGTGATTCAACCTTTGCCATGGTGCAATCTCATCGTGGTCAGATCTTCTAAAGCGCTGCGTTTTCCACCATAAATTCCATGATCCTTCCGATTTACAAACTTTTGTTTCATCATATTCTACCCATCCTCGCTCAAGCAAGACCTAATGTAAACATAATCTTTAAATAATTTTTTTACTTTACATCCATTATGTTACATTTTTAAATTAAGTTTTTTGTTTTGACAATGTTTTTACAAAGATCAACAACGAAATCAGATATTATGTTTTGTATCAACTGAAAATGCCTTTGAAGTTAAGCTAACATTGTTTCTTTTTTGTTCTTGCTTTTAATAATTTACAAAAAAGACAAATAAAATAAGATGTTCCCAATGCGAGCACATAACCGAATAATAATAATGACTTTGTTGTTGTCCAATATTACAGAAAAGCACAATTACCGGAGGCACGGCTACAAACAAAATAAACACAGATTACCGCACCACGGTACAATAGTCAACAAACGCTGTTGGTTCGATTCCTATCGTAACAAACATGCAATATATTGAACTCCATTAAATCACAACTGGGCCTCTGCAAACAGGACTGTAATGACATCACAAAGGGTACTATGAACGTTACTATTAAAATAATCAAAAAACTTTAACATCATTCTTGTACTATTATATTACTTTACATTAAATTACAATGAACCTCAAAGTTTAAAAATTTATGATTTTGATGACCTTTTAAAAAGTTGATTTTACAATAATTTTCACCAGTACAGCTACAGTAAAGAAGCAATTTTTTCAAACCAATATTAAATCAGATCAAAAGTTACCAATTTAATAATACAATTAATGTTTATAAGTAGTTGAAGCAAGTTAAATTAATTTTCTAGCACAAGTTAAAAAAATTTATGTAACTTCTTCAGTTAAATCACCAGTGTTTGTACATGTAATTCCTTTTTTTTTTTATAGAGTGATTAAATCCTTTTCAATTTGGATTAAATTTTACAATCATTTAAATAGATTGGTCCAAGATAGAAGAATTAGAATTTCAATTTATAAGAATTTTAATATTATCTTATCTTCTTTATTTTCTTTTATCTGGTAAAATTAAACTTCATTGACAAAACCTCCACAGTTGAAACAGCAGTTTGGCAAAAAATTTTGCTTAAAGTCAGTAGTTCTTAAACCTGCAGTATGCATACCACCAGTGGTACAGGAGACCTTTTTAAGTGGTACATGAATGCTTTTTAGATTCCAATAGAATACAACACTCAGATTAAATTGGTGTTGCTAAATATTAAAAAGCTATATTCTAATAAATGTATTAGAGGTAATTTTTTTCTTTTCGTAAATTATATCATTATCGCAATAATCAGAGTTTGTACTTGAGGCATTAAACTTTTGAAAAAGTTATGTAAACACTTGTGCCACAATTACTTTAGCCATTTTGAAAGTGCAAGTTTAATTTGACAGATAATGTCAGTTATAAAATTGCTGCATTTCTATTGTTTTTGTTCAAATGTACAATAATGTTTTATGTTATGCATATTTTGAAAACAAATAGTTCCTTTTCTATACATATCTACATTGGCTGTCACAAATAAATATGGCAAGGTTTTTAAATTAAGAAAAGAGCTGCTTGAATTTTAAACATGAAGAAATCACTATTTGATTAATCAGAAGTTGCTCTTGAGACAAGCTACTTATTGGATATTTTTGAAACTGTCAACCTATGAATTTGTTTTTCAAGGTTCAAATGGCTTTTTTATAGATTTTATTTCTAAATTGCAAGCTTCTATATGGAAGCTAGACTTATGGTCAATAAAGAAAGAAGCCAAACAGTATGGAATGTTTGCACATCTTTTCTCATTGTAAAAACAACTCAACAAAAAGTTATTTCAAGAAATAGGCTGCCATCTAAAACTGTTTAAAATGGTATTTATGCATTAAGTTTCAAGCACAGATAGTTGTCCCTATATTTTTAATCTATTTTTTGTTTATTATCTGGCCTACACATAGGAACAGCAGAACAAGGGAAAATTATTGATATCCAATAAATGAAATAGCTAAAATCAAACATAAAGAATGCTCTGCCAGCAATATTTTGCGAACAATAGCCTCTACTTACTAACTCCAACTTAAAAAACTATTTCTCTAGCACTACCATAGTATTCTCCATCATGTGGGAGTGTGAGCAATGCTACTCTGCAATGATGAATAGTAAAACCAAAAGTGGGAATTGCTTTACATTGCCTTTTCATGATTTCTGATATGCAGTTAGCGTAATGGGTCTGTGCATAAAGCAATTGTGCAGGAAAAGCAGATACACTCATCACATTAAATCATATCACCATATTTATTAAGTAAATCTGAATAATTAATTTTTCAATGAACTTTGTAAAGAAAAATTTTTAGATGGTACATGCTAGCAAAAAGATTGAAAACCACTGCTTTAAGTAAATGCATTTATTTATATATTTTTAAAATTTTTGTCCTATAAAACTTTCACAATTGATGACCATATTTATTCTTTTTAAAATTGCTCAAACTAGTATTTGCATTTTTTCAAATGAATTTTTGCCTGCCATTGTTTTGGCAGTTGGAAGTTTGGTATTTAATGCAATGCTCATTGTCGTCATTTGAAGGGCATCCACTACAGGTCAGACACAAACAGGACTGACAGAATGCAATGCTTAAACTCATATAATCTTAATTTTGGGTACACTTTGTGGGTCTTGTTCACTGTTTGTTGTATTAACCTTGCAAGCTTTAGAAAGTTTTTAAATTTTAAAGGTTTATGAAGTAAGCTGGGAGAATAAAGAACAAGAACCCATTTTTTTGCCTGACATAACTGAAATGGCAATGGTTATTATTGCACAAAGAAACTATAATAGCAATCTACTTAATTACCTTCGAAAAACTGTTTAGCAAAAATCATTTTTATTAAATCTTACCTGACTTATAACATCAGGAGTGTGATCAGATATTCTAAAGACAAGGCCATCTTCTTCTAAATGTAAAACCATATTTTATTTAACTATTGTTCATTTATCTGTAATAAGCTAAATACAACACATAATGAAAAACTTTTTCAAAATATGTTACAAGTTATTTGTAACTATGTCTGTTTTAAGAAGTAATGTTTCAATCTTTGGGTCTCTTCAAAAAGTCATCATAGGCGATTTTTGTTTGTAAAACTCAGATCCTCCTACAGATCCTCCTAACCCAGATCCCCCTACAGTTACTATTGCTTCTTGAGAGATTCATTTTCTCTTGATTTCTTCTTTATTTCATTTTGGTGCTGAAAGGAGATTTTGTGTTAGTTTCACCAAAAAAATTGCTTATAGTGACTTCTTGAAAAGACCCCAATCTTTATACTAAAACAAAAAACTACAATTAAGCAACACAAGAATTTTAAAAAATAATTTTTTAGAGCTTGTTCTGCTTTGCTAAAATCCATTTATTGATGTTTAAACTATGAAACACAAACCAAAGCTATTAAATTTTTTTTCAAAATTGGACGTGTTTATAAAATACAAATATTTATCACATAAAAGCAAAATTTAAAGATAAGACCATACAAGCAGTAAATATATGAAAAATTTCTATGTTATAAACTTCAGCTGTAGTCAAGTTTGATTTATTACCAGTATCTATGACAAAATGGATCTCTTGTAATCAATCATTTTTCAATAATGAATTTGTGAATTGAAAATAGGTACAGCTAATTAAAAATTGGAAGTTAATTTTCTGCATGGCCTAATAGGTAATGCGCAAGAGCATTCAATGGCAAATGTGATTGACATAGTCACACTTTTTTAAAAAATGCTGAGATACTGCTGTTCAGATGAAATTTTTACCTTTATCATTTGGTTGTGTCTTAGTAAAAGACACTTAATGGCACTGTCCTTAGCTTGGAAGTCATAGCAAGAAGCTTTTAATTTTAGCTATTTCTAAATCAAAACTAAAAGCAAAAAATCTCTGCATTTCCAAAAGGTTAGGGTAATTGTTTGACAATTGAATCAAATATAATGCCTCTTGACATTTTCCCACAAGTCAGAAATATTATTATCTTTATTTTCATTTTCATGTTTATCTTTCTGACTCACAGAAAAATAACAGAGGTGTTACATATAGAGCAAAGTCAAGCAATTACCCTGACCTGTTTTGGGAAAAGATATTGCTGTCCAATTAAAATTTTTTGAGTTGTTTTTTTTAGTTTATATTAAAAATATTATTTAAAATTAAGAACTGCTTGCTAAGACTGCTAAGCAGAGGAAAAGTGCTGTAAAATGTAAAATATTTTTTCCAGACATAAAAGAATGATGCAAATCAGTTTCAGACTGCAACCATGTTGATTACATTTGCCATCAATTAAGAAGTCATCAATCATTATCATAAGCACTTGACCAGATTGCTAACATAAACTATATAAACAAATAAAACTAAATTTTAATCTGAAACTCTGTATAAACCTGAATAGTAGCCTACCTTTTTTACTTTACATTTCCATAAACTTAGAAATATACTTTAATTAGGAAATTATAAAAACAAGTGTTTTTGTTTTGCAAAAGATGTTGAAAAAAAATCTTTTGTGCCCTGTTCACTCTTTGCCATTAACAGTTATTGTCTCTAAGAAACTGAGGATGACCTTTATAGGTCGAAATCGATTTTTCATAATAATACAGTTGGTTTTTAAATTTTTAACTTTTATTTGCTATAATAAATTGAAAGTTGACCGATTTTATTAATAAATTCATGCATCACAATTTGATCAGTTAAATAAAATCGTCAATGTAACTTTACTGAAAGAAGGGTAATAGATTTCTGATAAAAAAACTTTAACATTGTCTCTACTTGAAGAGACCCAAATTTTCTATTTTTTAAAACATGGCTTTCTAACATTAAGTGGATAGACTTCCTTCAACTACTACTAGCACACTGTACTATAATATCACTTCTTCAATCAATTATTACGCTCGTTCAATTGAAAATATTAAGAATCAAAAGCCGAAAAAGTGAAACGAACCATAGTAGGCCTATTGTTGTGACAAGTCTACCACCAACATTTCATTGTATTTTATTTTTTCATTTCACAAATAATAAATGTTTAACCAAAAAAAGCAAATGGACTTTAAATCTGTAATTACTTATTTTGATTTAGCTTCTCAAAATAAATCCAAAGTATATTGCAACCGGCATACCTCTACTACTGCTTTATTTACTGTTTCTTAAAAATTTACATTGCAATCTACAAAACTGCACTATTCAAAGTTAGTCCCATTAGCGGACTCTAGCGGTAGTAGTGGTAGTCTCATATGGCTAAACTTCTTTCACACCTGCAAGCCAGTGTCGTCTAGCCAGTTAATAATATCTATTTCTGCCTCGTGGATCGTTGTATATCCTCTTGGGAGAGGTGTACTCTAGCGGTGAAACATTTTTAGCAGTATTTTTCAGCCAGGCTACTTGAGCGATCAGCTAAAAATCTACGGTCAACGACGTTTGGCGGTGCTCTTTATCGGCCCATTGCGCCTTTAATTTCAGGCCTGAGTCTCAGTGGTCATATATCTAGCAGAGTTCAAAAGCAAAATCTATATTGCCTCATTATTGTTGCCAAAGACATAAACCAAACTTTTTCAACCCAGCACATAAACAACATAACCAAAAACAAACACTAACTCATTTAAAGGCTTTCCATAAAGGTTCATAGTAACTTTTCTTTTTCAAATTTTGGCTAGCCATGTCATTTGCTAAGTGAGCTGTTCTTTTTCCTTTTCCTAGCCCAGTTCTTACGTGGTTCTGGATTCCATTTTTCGCACGGAGGCCGCACAATGCTGATAAAGAGCTGCTTCTCGGCTTTGCTTGTTGTGATCACATTTCTGATATCAGTAATAATATTGTTCATAGCGCTGAACCCTGGCTCACAGTGGTAAATACCTTGAGAGATGTTTTTTAAAAGTATTGTCTCGTCTCGTTCTCGTGACCCCAAAGTCTCGGTCTCGAACCTCTGCGTCTCGAATCCAGGTCGAGAAATTTAAGCAGTGCGGGCAAATCCTCCAAATGCCAAAATTATTGTAATCATTTTTACGATAAAAATTGGTTACTTTTATATGCCAGATTAAATTGGCGTTTCTGCAACTTTGTCAGAAAACTTGCGCCGTAAACGCTGACCTCTGCTTGAAACATAAACAATTCGATGACTTTGGCGTTAAGGGTTACTATCTATTTTCCAAATTCTCAGAGAGCGCTAGCAAAGAGATTAAAGTCCCACATGCGGCTTTGGGGCCGCTAATTGCCAACCCACGCTTTATAGAAAATACTTTGAGTGGCTCGCTTAATTGCGATGGTTACAGAATTTCAAATAAATTTGGAATTTGGTAAAGATTTTTTAACAATGATCCATACATAGCTGGTTGGAAAAGCTTTAATCGTTCTTTCCTTGTTTATAAGCAGAAAAAAACTTTTAAACAGGTTTGGCAACAGAATTTCGGTTTGGCCTTTTGGCTTTTTTTTGGCTTTTTTTTTTATCAAAATAGGGAAGTCTGACATGGAAAGGAAGCGAAGACCCTTTTTTTTTTTTTTTAGAGATCACTACAATTTTGAAAGAAAAAATAGCGAAATCAGAGATTGAATCAAAGTGAAAACTTTTTTTTTTTTTTTTTAGAGATCACTATAATTTTGGAAGAAAATAAGCGAAATCAGAAATCGAATCGAAGTGAAGACTTTTTTTTTAGAGAACATCATGACTTTGGGACGAAAATAGGTGATTCCGACATGGAATGGATGTGAAGACCTTTTTTTTTTTTTTAGAGAACACAATGATTTTTGGACGAAAATATATTTTCTAGCTGGTGAAATTGTTTGGCTTTATTTGGCTTTTTTTATTCCCTCCTTTGGTTTTGTTATGGTGCAAATTAAGATAATTAAATTTTTGATGGTTTAGTTTGGATTTGGGTTCAAAAAATTATATAACAAAAAAATCAACGTTAATACGGGTTTACGGTTCCGGTTCAGGTTTGGTTCTTTGGTTCGACCATGTTGTTGGTTTGACGTTTGGGTTTGACGCTCTGAATCACGTTCTTAGCGATTATGTTCAGCCAAGCGTTACTGTTATTTTCAACAAATTGGATCGAAGTCCATCGTTATCAGGTTGGTCCGGTTACTGTAAATTACCAGTGTTGGCAGTATTGGCAGTATTGGCAGTTTAGGCAGTGTACAGGCAGTGCAGGTAGTTTAGACAGTGTATAAGCAGTGTAGGCGGTGTAGTAGAGAAAGATATGTGGCAGTGAAGGCTATCACTTTGAGCGGCGAAAAGCCTATCACTTTAACCGACTAATTCGGTTGTATCATTCTTTAGTAAAACATAGTTTCAACTATTGTTTTCCAAAATAAACTTTACCTTTGTAATTATTCATAATATAAAAAATTTACAACTGACTATAAAACCAGCCTACAAAAGCACTGGCCCACTGGGAAAATTTCCAAACTCCCAGTAGAGTAATCTGCCCCTGCCTTACTCTGTTTATGCACTTATGCACTGCCAACACATTGCCTATACACTGGCCACACTCCTACATTGCCTATACATTGCTCACACTGTCTACACTGCCTACACTGCTTATGCACTGCCTATATACTGCTCACACTGCATATAGACACTGCCTACATTGCCTATACACTGCCAATACACTTCCTATATACACTGCCTACACTGCCTATATATTCACTGCCTACACTGTCTATACACTGTCTACATTGCCTGTACACTGCCCACACTGATTACACTGCCTATACTGCCCACACTGATAATTTAAAGGTACCTGGTTGGTGAATATTGAATGAGAAACCATTAAACATTGAGCAGTGGTGTGTGGTGACATCTGAGACTGGTCATGCAACTGGTACGCCAAAAACTGATCATGCAATTAAGTATTTTCTTAATAGTTAATGGGTATAGCTTGCAATATTTTATGAGTAGCAGAAAGACCTCTATGTGAGATTTTAAGACATAGATCAATTTTTGTCTTGTAATCATGTTGTTCTCTAAAAAAAAAAGGTCATCACTTAAAATCAGCCCCATTTTTCTATTTTTCGTCTTTAATTTTGTCTCAAACCAGCTCACCTTTCCTAATTTCGTCCCAAGCCAGTGGTGTTTTTTATTCAGAAATAAAAGACATCACACAAGAATTTGTTGGTCATGCAATGCATGACTTGCATGCCCTGACCATACACCACTGACATTGAGGTTTATTTGCTAATAATTTAGAAAGTTTGGTGTATAGCACTGTAGTCCATAAGTTATTTTATAACATTTCTTGCAGCCAATGTATATATTTTAACTGCTTTAAAGGAATTTTAAAGGAGCAATTTTTAAATAAAATTTTTGAATAAGTATTTATGTATGGCTTTACGAAACAAAGCATTAGACTCCAAAGGTGGTGATGGGAAAATTGGTGAAACAAACAAACAAATTTGTTACTCATATGTTCATGCACCCATTGGTAAGTAAAAAGTTTAGATTTTACTCTTTTTTACATTCTACAATCTTATTATTGCAAAATTTAATGGTTATTACCATATTAACCTTTTTGCTTTAGGTCTCTTCAAGATGTCACGTGAGTGATTTTTTGGGTCTCTTCATGAAGAGACCATAACTGTTGATTGTTGGTGAAACTAACCTGGAACATCTCTTAAAGCACCAGGAGGCAATAAAAAAAAAATGAGAAAAAGGATCTGACAAAAAAATATAGTAACCACAAGGGGATTCCACGTTAGTTTCACAAACAAAATTTGTTCAAGGTCACATATTGAAAAGATTCTTAGCTTTTAAGGATTCTATTTTTTTTGTAACTTTAACTTAGTTTTTTGGGTCTTTTCAAAAAGTCACTGTAAGCAATTTTTGTTCATGAAACTAACCCAGATTCCCCTGTGTTTACTGTCGCTTCTTAAGAGATCCTTTTCCTCTTGGTTTCTTTTTTATTCTATCCTGGTACTAAAAGGGAGCTGGGTTAGTTTCACCAAAAAAATTACTTATGGTGACTTTTTAAAGAGAGAACCAGTTTTTTGACTTTTTCAAAAGAATTCTAAATTTTTTTTTGTTCATCAATAAGTTGGCAGGGTGTTTGAGTGGTAAAAGCACCATGATTGTGATTGACATAATCTTGGTTTAAAACTTACTTGCACCATTCTTTTATGTCCTTGGGGACAGTTTATGGTACTTTCTCCTGCTTGGTGGCTTTGGAAAGCTGTTCTAAATTTCAATCAAACCTCTAGAAAAAATTTCAATCAGACAGCAATATTGGGTTTCTTCAAGAAGGGACCGTAACTGTTTTTTATCGGTAAAGCCATCCTGGAATCCCTTTACTAGGAGGGAACTAGGAGAACAGAACAGGAGGGAATAAAAAGTAACAAAAAAGAAAAGGATCTCTGTGAGAAGCAATAATAACCACAGGGGGATTTCAGCTGTTTTTTGTCTAACTCAGAACAAAAGATATCATAATTGGCAAACCAAACCAGGTCTCTATGCCCTGTTTTCCAACATCTTGACAATTGCACCAGACTAATTTGAATAAATGGCATTAAATTAATGATAATATTACAATTGATGTAAAAAAAGACTAGTCAGACCTTTAACTTTAAAAAAAATTTAAGTCAGTAATCTGAGAGTAATACTGAAACATTCTTAATTAATTGAATACTGTTTAACTGTATCAATTTTTTGTATTTAATTTTTTCTTTGGGGTTTAATTTATTGTGATAAGATGTGAAATGTAGCTAAGTTTTGTTTAATTTTTGTTTAGATTATTTTGGTGGTTTTGGTCGTTGGATACGCCATAAATTATTAGATGCAATTCTTGTTGGTACTCCTGTTCTTCTTACTATTCAAAAACATCGAACACCAGCAAGAACTATTGCTATGAAAACTTTAAGCTTTTTAGGAACAGAAAATTTTTATACCATCTTTATTATGTGTTTGATTTGGTATGTATTGATTTGTATTTATAGCTGGGAAAATAATTAGAGAAATTTGCATTTTTTGACATTGTAGCAGAAGTAGATTTTATGTTTATAGCTTCATTTATCAGTAATAATTGCTTTAATGACATTTATGTTGCATCATTGTCTTAAACAATTTTAAATTTTAAAATCATTTAAGTTTTAATCATGTGCTTAAAACTTAATTGATTTTAAAATTTAAAATTGTTTGTAAGGTAAGGATATGTAGCTTAGTATTCATTACTGATGGATTGGTAATTTTTAAAATCTTTATCTCAAAGATGGAAACAAGACACTGAACAGGGCTGGCTTATGTTTTTCAAAATTTTGACAGATAAGCCACATGAAATCTCAAAATGCATTTGATTTCTCTTTTTTTTATAATAAAATTGGAAAAATTACTATCAAATGATGTCATAATTAAGATAAATTGTTTGGTGGGCCAGATTTATAAGTAAATGGGTCTGAATTTTGCTTGCAGGGCACATTTTTTTCTTGTCAGACATTGAGTAGAAAAGCAATATGACCAATTCTCAAACCTAAATATTTATTATTTGAGACAAAGAAGCTATAATTAATATAGGTTTTCCACAAACGTTCTATCTTATTAAATCTATTTGCAATTAAAATTTATAGTAATATGTAGTATATGTTAGGTTGCATATCAATACTAAATATAAAAAAATAGATTCATAAAAGTTATAAACATTTTTCTAACATTTGTTATAACTTCAAAAATATTAATAAGTGAAACCTTTTTGCTAATTAAACTACATAGGACCTTCTAAACTCAATAAAACTCAATTTTTTTAACATTTTTTTTAAACCCAAAATTTGCCTAATGTTGGTTTTGGTTGCTCTATAGGCTTTTTTGATGGATTTTATAAATCAAAATCAAGTCAAAAATATGAACTAAAAAATGAAAACGTTGACAATAGTTGTGAAATAAAATTTTTGTTAGGTTAGTTGACACGAGGCTTGGAAGATTGTTTTCTATTTTAATGTGGTTTGGTTTTTATATCACTGGATTTTTAAAAACTTTATTGTGTTTGCCTCGCCCGCCTTCTCCTGTTCTGCCTCTTGAAAAAACATATGATTGGTGAGTATATTTATTACTAATACCAAAGTTTTTTTTTATTTTTCTAAAAAATGTGTTATAATGAGTCCTAAGTAACTTAGCATGCTTTTGTAAAAAAATACTTCTTGTAACAGGGCTTTACCCAGTCTCCATTCATTGCTTGGAGTGATTTTACCATGGTATATTTGGTTATATGCTGTTCTTCATTATGAACTATCTCCAGTTACAAAAGGAATCATTTGCCTCATTATTGTACTGTGTTAGTAGAAAAAGTCCAAAGTTTGTTGTTTATGTTTAACAAATTTTTTGTAAGCTTATATTTGCACTAAAAATTTCTCTTCAATGATACTAATTCTTATCTTTTTTGTTGCAAAAGTGTTTGTAATAGAAATAATTTTTTAATAACCTTTATTTGAACTATTATTTAACAATGCGTGTAATCATGATTTTGTTACTATTCTTCCAAGCATAGAAGTTTTTTTAATTGTACTTTTTGCAATGATTATTTGTAATTTCTAACTGAGCCTATAGTACCTGTTTTCATGTGAGAGTTGTAGGCTTTCTTCTCTATGAATAGACAGCTTTTCTTCAGCAAATCTTAATGTTTATTTATTTAGTTTATAGTGTCAAAGCTTGACAAATAGTAGCAGAAATATGGACTTTCTATTGACAAAGATAGCAAGTATGTGGTGAATTGGTTTTTGTAGATTGGCTGAGACAAGACTAGATCTAGAAATAAACATCTCCAACAAAATGATCATCTTGTTGTTGAAGCCAAATCTTAACAAAGAAAGAAATGTGACACTTCACTTTAATAAAGGTGCCATGCAGTTGCAAAAAAACAAAAAGCAGATTACATGGTGCAGTGAAAAAATCCCCAAAAAGTAGGCCCATATGCAGTGGTGAAACTCACAAAAGAGCCAATTCACTCCACTACACAAGTCATGTAAAGAGTAAAAAATCTTTTTTCATATACAAAAAGCTTTTCCATAAATTGTAGGGGTAAAGCCCTTTTAGCCCCACTTAGATCTTTTTGTGCTGCTATAAATAAAGGCTGCAGTTCATCTAGTTTAATATGCAAATCATTTGCTGTCAAAATTAGCTTTAGTACTTCCACATATACAATAAAAAAAACTGCTGTTAACTGGGGAATTTTTTCACATATGGAAACATACAGGTTTCTTAGGAACTACAAATAATAGAGACTTAAAGCTTGGAAAATTTCTATATTAGGTCAAAGGACAACAGCACTGTAAGTATCACAAAAAAAATCCAATTAATTTAAATAGTGCCTGTTAAAAGATTCAAAAAGTTATGAAGAACAAATTTAAACGTATTCAGTCTGTCTGCATGATCATGCATAAAGACATGAACCTCATAAAGCAACTAAATCAGTGGAGACTATTGATCAGTTTTGTTTGGAATTTCTTTCCTACTTGATAAAATAAAATTGTAAATGATTTGCTTTAGAATCAGTCAAAAAAATCTACACTGAAGACATATAAAGTCTTATACATTAATAGCAGAAGTGTGTATCACCCAGCTCTTAATCTTACCATTACTGCTTTTTAAGCTCCACCTTCTGTATGCAGAACATACCCAAAATAGCAAAACATCTCCACATTTTTTATCCCATCTGTTGACATGTTTACACTTGCCAAAAATCTGCAGCAACTAGGTTTGTCTTGCACATATTGCATTCAAAGGTTTTTATTTTAGTCCAGCTTCCTTTGATTCCTAAATACTTCTTATGCACCCATTTCCTACATTGGATGGAATTAAATCCTTTTTCACAGATTGCACAATGATAATTGGCAGCTAATTTTTGCATACTCTCATCAGTAAAAAAAGGTTTTGTTTTTCCTACATTCAATTTTAACCCTTTTTCCTTAATAGGTTTTTTCCATCTCAAATACCTTTTCCCACTTCCTCCCAGCTGTCTCCAAAAACCACCAAGTTGCTGTATAAAGGATTTCTTTTAAAAATCCACTTTTTACATCCTTATTTATCTCATCCAATACAACTGCAAACAGCAAATAACTAATACTGATTCCTGCTATACACCAACATTTATGCCAAACTATTCCTATTTCCCCTCTTCCTTTCACTACTGTGCTGGAGTTCTCATACATTTCAATTTTAGACAAAACCTCTCTTTATAATACATTTTTTTTCAAAGGGCTCACCAAATCACTTTTCTAGGGACTTGGTCAAAGTCTACAAATACCATAAAAAGTTGCCTCCCTATTGCTTTGTATTTCTCCATCATCTGTCATACTAAAGATATTGGCATCTACTGCCCCTTTTTCTGGCAAAATCCCATTTGCATTTTATCAATCTCACTATAAATTTTGCTGGGCTGTTTGGTAAGATCTGGGACTGCTTTTTGATTAACATTTCATTCTGAGCTGTGTAAGGAGTTGCAGCATGCACTGGTTATTGTATATTACTTAATCTAATCTTGCAAAAGAGCATAAACCTTGAAAAATTATTAATTCTGTTTTAGTGTAAAGGAGGTTAAGCATAAATCTAAAAAAAAAACAAAAGCCAGTCAGTGTTAAAAGATTGTTTTTTTTTAAAGTTATTAAGGCCATGTTATGTATTGCTTTTATGGTTATATATATAGTTAAACAAGAATTCAACTTGTGGTGCAAAAACTTGCACTTGCACCAACATTTATAGAAGTTATTGTTGGAATGACCTTATAATACTTTATTTATCTATCATCAACTACTTAATTGTTCAAATAATTTTACTTTGTTCAATTAAAAATTGTAATGATTAAATACGAAACAGTAATCAGTCCATGGCCAGCACTCTTTATATTTCTCAAATATAAAAAAAGAAATATTAACCAAAAAGAAGTCTCTAATATTACCAAGGAACACAGTAAAATTTATTAAAAATTTAAAACAGTTTATATGCAGCCAGGATAAAAGCAGACAGAGTGATTGATAATTCGACAAGCATAATATACTAGTATCATTATCAGATTAATTTTGTTAGATTTTAGAAAATAGAACCCTGCCTTAAGTAAATGAATAAAGAATGCCTGCCGATTGCCAAATTTAGTACCCACCAATTTCTCGTAGACCAAGGTAGACTTGGTTTGCAAAATCAACAAATAAAAGAACTCAGCAGCATTGAAAATGGGTATGTGCTTTTGCTGTTTGTCAGAAATTAAATTTCATTACCCACCACAAATTTACAATTACTTGTGCAAAATTGTTCAGTGTTTCAGTTGGGAGATGATTTATATACAGGGTGTCAAGAAAGTTCCCGATCCTAAACAAAATTATATAGGGCTAATGACAGAAGGTTAAATCAACAAAAGGTTTATTGTGGTGATAGAACAAAGCTCCATGAACATAAAAAAATCTGGTTTATTCAAAATGACCCCCATCTGTATCAATAACACGTTGGAGCCTCTGTCGGAAATTCTGACAAGCAGCACGAAGGGCATCTTGAGGAATTTTCTCCCATGCTCGTTTCAGGGAAGCTCGAAGATCCTCCAGATTGTTATGGGGTGAAGAACAGGCTTCTTTTTCCAGAATACCCCACACACAGAAATCCATAGGATTGAGATCAGGCGAAGATGGTGGCCACAAATCTTTGGTCCAGAATGAAGGAAAGTGCTCTTTGCACCACTTCTGCGTCTTCTTTGATGTGTGAGAAGGCGCGCCGTCTTGTTGGAAGGTGAAGGACTTATTTTTGAACTTTTCCTTCATCAATGCGAGGGCAGGGGTTAAAATATCATTGACATATGAATCTGTATTCACTTTGACCCCCTCTTTAACAAAAATGAGGGGAGATTTCCAAGATTTGGAGATCGCACCCCATACCATCACAGACGAGGGTTTCTGTCAGCGTGAAACGAATCGAAGATGATCAGGGAGGTCCTTGGGCGACTTTCCGAGAATCCTGTCATTCTGGTTGTTGAACTTCGCCTCCACCGAGAAGAGTTTTTCATCTGAAAAAACGATTTCGCCTTTCTCCGTGCCTCCCTTCAGACGGTTCAGCAGAATTTTGGCCCTCTCCTTTCTTTTTCGCTTATGGAGGTCAGTTAGGAGTTGTCTTGTCCTGATTTTGTACGGGGACATTTTGAGATCCTGTTCAACAATTGTTCTGACAGACTCATGGCTGATATTCATGTCTTTAGCTGTTTTCCTCAAGGATCGTTTGGGGTTCCTCCGAATTCTCTCCCTGAGGGCCTTGATCTTCGCTGGAGTGCGAGCGGATCGAGGTCGTCCACTCCTATCCTGATCCTCCATGGTTCCAAGTTCTTGGAAGCGCAAGATTGTATCGCGAACAGTCGATTTTGGTGCTTTTAGCAACTTCATAATTTTAGAATTTGAATGTCCCGCACGATGAAGTTGAATGATTGCAGCTCTTTTACTTATTTTATTATTATTTTAGCCAAAAAAATTTGAAAAGTGTATCTGAAACATTGAGAAGGAGGATTAAGTGGAAAAATGACGTACAGAACTTATCATAATTCATTAAAGTTTTTGAATTACATTAAATTTAAAAATCGATCGGGAACTTTCTTGACACCCTGTACTTCGGAAAGTTCATTAATAACATTCACGGGTTGTAATAATAAGCAGTAAATCTTCCATTGATGAGAAATTATTAGCACAACTGTGATTGATTAAAACGGCTGTCTAGTTAGATAAATAAAGCAAAAGTAAACTAAATAACTTGTTCCCACTGCAAACAACTGCACCCTGTGTAACTGGTGCAGTTTTTTGCTGACATAAAACATAAATTGTTTGGTCTAAATTTATTTTTGTAACAAAGTATTGTTTTAGGGTCATTTGGAGTGCTGTTGAGCAGGCTGTACCTCGGAGTCCACAGCCCTGCGGACATAGTTTGTGGTGGCATCGTTGGAGTTGTTGTGTTGTCTATGTGGTTACAGGTATGATTGTGCAAATTCACCTAATTTTGACTCGAGTATAAGTAGCTCCTAAATTTTAGAACTTTTATTTAGCTTTGCTGTAACTAGTTTTTGTAAAACTTTTCTCAAAACCAAATTCTTTATCCCATATTTTTCTACTGTTTTTATATTTAGATAGATGACTACGTCGACTTTTATATCAGCCAGCAAAGCATCGATGCTCAGTTGAGATTAATTGCTTTTATTTTCTTTCTCATGTGCATTCATCCTGTGACAGAGGCTGGAAACCCGTCCTTCATTGACACAGTATGTTTGTTGGTTGATTTTTCAAAAAAAACAAGCTTAAAAAGTTCGGTTCATTTTTATACAAAGATAATCAAAATGTTTTTGTAGCTTTAACATTTTTCCACTTCAATTTTTTTACATACATAAAACATGTTTAATTTTTTGATATGGCAACCTGATTCTCAATACCTATCAATAAAAATTAGCCCCATTTGCTTTTGTGGCATGCACTTGGACTGTTAATTTGATGATAGTTCTTAAATATAAGCCAATGGAAATTATTGTGTCCTTTTGCTTTACAGTTTATTTTGTTGCAGTTCTGTGTGTTTGGTGTTATCACCGGCATAATTATTGGCAGAAGCCAAAGATCTCGTCTTTTGGGGATGCCCACACTTTTAGAAACCATGGATGAATTTTCATTTTTTCGTTTTATACAATCTTCTACATTGCGCTTGTTAGTAGGTAATTATTTACATAAAACTAAGTGTTAGACATGGCACATTTTAAAAGGCAATCTATAATTTGTATCACTGCGCATTCTATTTTTTCAATAAATTGTTGAAAGCGCGTGCATAATCTCCTCTGTCCCATAAGCGAAAAGCTTTTTTTCGAATAATTTTTATTTCATTTGATTAATGCTTAAAGTATTTTATTTGGCCGTGATTTTAATGCTGACGTTTAATTTTCTGATAATTAAATGGATGAGGTCGCCTCCCGTTATAAAGCTAGTTTACTGCATTTTTTTTTTTTTTTTTTTTTTTTGAACCTAGTTTAACGCAATCCCTATTTTTATCAGTCTTTGCTGTGGCGTGAGTTTTTGTTGAGAATGCACTCGAATTCGTTCGATTGAAATATAAACTCGATTTTGCTCATTAATGAATCGTCGTATCGTTTGTGTCAACACTCGGATTTGTCCATCTCACTCTGCCGGTCATTTTGAAATTTAATACCGCTTTGCAAAGCTCAGCAGCTGCAACGTCGCAACCAAATCTTAAATTTTGATTGAAGTGGTTACTTTCTTGCTGACGACTAGTATGTTGTTTTCAGGCAGCGCTCTTGTTCAGTGTGTGAGAATCGTATTAAAGTTGATATTTTTGTTCCTGGTTGAGCACATCTACAAGCTAATCGGGCTGCCCTGTTTCAACAGCAGTACGTTGAGGAAGATGATGCCTTCCCATTCAAAGCATTACACAAAGTTCTTTGTTCTTCCTCCCATTCACGTAGGTTCTGTTGTGTCTCTTTAGCTGCGAATTTCCTCAATTTCTGTTCCGCGTGGTTTTGTTAAGCACTGTACCAAACTAGAAATTAGTTTCTCAATAAAGCTGTCGTAGATTTTCTTGGTAATATTAATGATAAAATTACTAGCACAATATTATGCGTGCTTATGTCTGTCCCATGACATAAATGATTATCTTTTACACTTGAATCCGGCTCTTGGCAGTTTATTTTATCTCCTGCTGAAGCGAGCTCCCGCAGAATCATTACAGCGGCTCTGGCTTTATTTTCAAGTGTTCTTTATAATGCACAGTTATGTAAAACTTTATTGTGTTTTGTAGTTTAATCTGCACGTCAGATCATTCTGAATAAGTTTTCTTGTTTTACGCCGTAGTTGATTTTTTATTACTTTATTAAACTACTCGCTGATTAACACGTGACCTGTTCAACTTCTGTGTGTCGGCGACAGGAAGAAAAAATCGACCCAGACTCGGAACACGAGATGGAGCCCGACCACTCTCAGCTCCCCAAATTTTCTGTCGACGACGAACGTGATCGTAATCGCCCCATCAAGTGGTACGAACACATACAGCTTGTCAGTGCCATTCACTCGGTGGCGCTGAAGAGCACGAGTGACCCATGGGACATCACGATTCCCGTTAAATACATCGTCTATTCCGTCATGTCCTATGTAGCCATGGAATACGTACCACGCTTGTTCTACCTTCTTAATATATAGTTCGTCAGCAGCATTTAGCGTGCTGTTTGTTTAAACTACTTCTACCGTCCTTTGGTTGAAAGACTTAAAATCGAGTTTTGTAGATATAATTAAAATTCCACGCTTTGAACAAGGTTTTTATTTATCGCCACACTTCTTATATGGTCGTTGTTGATCAGCATGTTTTGTAACGTTGTGATTCTGACTCAAAAGTCTATAATATCGAGATGCAAAGTGATTATTTACGCTTTTATAATGCACTGTAAGCCAAGTCTGTCAGTTAATTACTGTTCGCCCTTTAAAAATCGGTCTTAATTCTGTGTGAAATTAAGATATATAGTAGTATTTTCTCAGTATGCTATCTTGAATTTTTCTGCAGTTTATTTTTTTAATAAAACCTTAAGCAATCAAGCCAGGGGTTTTCAACTGGTATGAATCCACGACGAAGCCTAAAATATACTGTACAAGAACGACTTCTTGATAAAATACATTTAAGTCTGCTTCACAAATGAAAGTGAAAACTTTTCTGTTTGATCTTTAACAAAGTAGTCTTCTGGCTTGAATTCCAGGTCCGGGAAATTATCTTTGCAGGTGAAGACCAAAAGGAAAAAAGCCATATTTATGAAGCGAATTTATGTAGGTAAACGTCATAAGGTGTTGTTCTTGTATGTTTTAGACTTTAGTGCAGTGTTTTCCAACCTTTTTTTTTGGCGACACACTATTCAGCTATTTAAATTTTCGTGGCACACCCGTTATATTGGTTAATAATAAAAAGGTCTTCCCTTAAAATTTGTCAATGATTTCTCAACTTTCGTCCCAAAATCATAGTGATCTTTAAAAAAAAAAGGTTCACTTACATTCTGCTAGAAATTTTCTCATTTTATACCCAAAATTAAGGTGATTTCCGAAAAAAAAGGGGTCTGCGCCTGAACTAACTCTCTTTCCCTTCGAAGCTCATACAAGAACGGCAAAATTCGACGTCCCTAAATAATTTTTTCCAAAGTCTTTTGCGACACACCTGGAGACCTCACGGCACACTAGTGTGTCGCGACACACCGGTTGGAAAACATTGCTTTAGTGCGTCGGTTGTGGCTTTATACAAATTTATACAAATCTTAGCAACATCCTCGCTGTTTTAAAATGACGCTTGAGCGCGTCGCAACGCGTTAGTTTGGAATCTCTGATGTAATCAATTGGTGCCAAATAGCTTGTTTTGGAAGCAAATTGTGATAAAGTAGTAAAATTTACGCTCGAAAGTTTCAAACTAAATTGTTATGATGTAGTATTCCTGCATAGCACGAATCTCATCCGGAATGCTGCTTTATATCAACCAGCTGTAATGAGCAATTCGATGTTTTAAATGTAGAAAGTTTTCTGACCAGCGCATGTATAGCTGCGGAGTTATCTGCGTACTATTTTATAATCATCAATGATGTAATGCCATTTTACCATTCCAATATGTCTACTGTGTCCATATTAACATATACTTGCCAATCTCAGAATGATGTCACTTGCTTGATGTTTTTTCGAGTAATTACAGCTTGGTGCTACTCGAGTTTTGTTGATTGTCAATAATTAGATGATTTGTGTTCAATAAAGTTGATTGTATGAAACGCTGTATGCTGTACGGTATCTCAACTTTTGCAATTTTTTTTATCGTGTAAATCAAGTCTTTTTGGCACAGTTCGGTACAAAAATAAGGCATTGTTTCTATACCGCGGCCACCATGCACCAGCACGTATCCCGTGGGCACGGGGCCGCCCGCGGACCTGTTTTTTTTTTTAGCATAACTCATTCACACATGATGACGTGTGTAATTTTTAAAGAACGCAGTTATATCTTTAAACTGAAATCAAGTTTTCAGTGCCGATTTCAAGAATTAATAAGCAACTGGGCGTTTTAAGTTTAATCAATGATTAGTAAGCTTAACCACAGCTTCCTAATCATAACTAAAGGTTTGTTTAGACGGAAAACGGTCGAGGAAAAAGCAAGCGGAAAGCGGATCGTTTTTGAAGCGTAGCAGAAACTTTGATTTCTGCTTGCTTTTTTCGAGAACGCTTTCAGTTTAAACTTTAAACCAGGGGTGTCCAACTCGTGGCCTTTGAAAAAGTTTGGTGCTACCCCAAATGTGCCCACAAACAGATTTTGTGACCCATAGAAAGCTTTGATTTTATTAGTTTTTTTTAGATGTAAAATAGAGTAGAAACAATTACTTGCGGCCAAATGTTCCACAGATTCAATGTGAAAACCTTTTCGGTCTTCGTAGGAAGGAAACCATTCGTTTCTGCATTTCTTTCAACTACAAAATTAGGTGAAGACAAAAATAAAAGTTTTCTCTTTAAATCTGTGTAACAGGTCTGCAGCAACTCCGGCATCTTGTGGCCCCGAGGGATAGTGAATTGATCTGACCCTTAGGACGGAAAAGTTTAGACACTCCTGCTCCAAAGCAATCATAAAATTAAAATAAATCACGAAAGCTGACATTTGCTCACCTCTAAAACTATCGAAGCAAAACAAGAATGCATAAAACAATTGAAGAAATATCAATAGTTTTAGTAGTAGTATTAGTAGCAGCAACGGTTTGTTTTGTGCCATAACGATTCACACTAACATACCAAGAAAATTGAATAATCGCTTAAGATAAAAAATAGGCCTACAGGCCTAATTTGCCAGAATATATTAAGTTTGTTGTAGCCTACCTAAAAATCTTTTTGGTGCCGAAAAAATCAATTTACAAATTTTAAGCGTTGAAAAATAAATTGTATCCAAAAAAAAGAAACCCGGAGTACAGCATATTGAAATTAACTATTAGGGCATAAAATAACTTCCTTTCTGCCAATAGATATTTTTACAGATGCATTTTGCGCATCGAAAAACGTTACTGCGAGAAAAATTCGATTGTTTTAAAATTTTTAATAGGTAAATATACTGGCGATGGCCAGAATGCCCCCAATTTGTAAGGCCATGTTTTACCGCATGATATCTAGTTACGGGTGTCAGCCGACAATTGCAAAACCCACTGCTTGTATATATTTTAACAAGGTTTGCATTATGAAATGTATAATAATGATTTTGCGAGCTACCAAGATGCGAGCGAAAATTTTCTTGCCATTTTATTTTTGATATCAAGTTTTTGGGGCTATTTTACATCAGTGAAAGGTCTTTAAACTTTTTAACTTTTTATACTGATATGTGTATGCATTTTTGTGATCTTTTTTAGACTGGCTACGTAGACGCAATATATGCAGTGATGGCCTTACTAAAAGGGGGCCCGGTACAAGAAAAGTAGAGAGTACTTTTTAGTGTTCCAAAGCAAAGCGATCTCTAAAAATAGGTCATGTTTTAGAGGGAGCCACTTTTTGGTGTGTCAAAGCAAAGTGATCTAAAAAAATAAAAAAGGTCTTTATTTTAAAGGGGCCATTGTTTAATGTTCTTAAACAGTGTCATTTCGAAAAAAAGGTTATCGTTTTTAGGACAGTCACTTTTTATAGTGTATCAAAACAAAGTGATCTTTAAAAAAAAGTCCTTGTTTTGTGGGGGGCACTGTTTGGTATATTATAACATCGTGATCTCTAAAAAAAAGCTCTTTATTTTAGAGATCTCACCGTCCTGGTGCTACTATGAAGAAATAGAGCAATATTTTGTGTAGGGGAGGCTACTTTTAAATGAAGCACTTAGTGCAAAAAGTACCTAAGTCACATTTTCACCAAAATCGGTTTTCGGTGTCCAGTAGCTCCAAACACTTTTATTGAGCGACTCACGGAATGTTTTGGCTACAAAAACTACCTAAGTCCAGATAACCAGCAACACGTTTGCTCAGAACCTCGTAGATTTTATGCAAGAAGTTAATAAGTCCAGGCGTTTCGTGCAAAAAGTACCTAAGTCAGAATTGACGAATAAGAATCGCTCATTCGCGTCACATGACGCTTGGAACAACAACAAAAGTTATTGTTATTGCAGAAGGAAGAGGGAGTGAAAAGCACTGCTTTGCGCTTGAGTGAGGTCTATGTTCATAACTGTTGATTGTTATTAGGCTACTTTTACATCGTTTCACGGATATTTTGTAGAATAACTAGCTTTAAGTAACCTACTGTGCTGTAATCTCTTCCTGTACCCAACCATGTCTTCCATGAATGAAAAGCCTAGAAAGAGAAGGTCATGTCCTACTGAATGGAAAAGAAACCAGATTAAGAAAGCAAAGAGTCAAGGTAATATTACATATTTTTTATGGAAATATAGGCTATAGTAGTGTGTACTTTGTGCTTCAAGGCAATATTACATATTTTTATGGAAATATAGGCTAAAATGCTTGTCAGTAATAGCCCAGTAGTGTGTACGTTGTGCTGTATAAAACTAAGGTTGTAGAGTTACACCATAATGTGTGGCTAATAAACTTAACATAATCATTTTTTTATAGGTAAAGCTCACACAAGCCATTCTGGTGAAAAGGAAGTGCCTCCTAGACAACAAGATTGCACTGTAATGTGCCGGTGCAAGTGCTACACTAGCTTCACTGAAAATGAGAAACTGGAAATTTTTCATTCTTTTAATCGTTTAAAAAACCATGAAACACAAAATCTGTATCTGCGTGGCTGCGTTAACATAATCAGAACTAATGTGGTGCGTCGACGCTCCAGAAATGAAGGAGCTGTTGAAAGAAAAAGCTTTTCCTATAGTGTCACTGTTGCAGGAAAGACCACTAAGGTATGCCAAGCTGCATTTCTTGGCCTCCAGGGCATAAAGCGATCACGCTTGCAGAAAAAAGTACTCAATTTTTCTGATGAAATTGGTGATAAAAGAGGAAAACATGATAATCATGTGCAAGTTGAGGCCACCGTTAAAGAGAGTATTCGGAAACACATTAAAAACTTCCCAGCTAGAGAAAGCCACTACAGTAGATCAAAGGGTGTGCATAGAAAGTATCTAGATACATCATTGAATGTTGCTAAAATGCATCGATTGTATTTGTCCGAAGATTCAAACCCACGGTGTACATACTCGCTCTACCATGATATATTCAACCATGAATATAATATAACATTTGGCTACCCCAGGAGTGACATTTGCTGCACCTGTGAAAAACAGCAGGTGTTAATACGTGCTGCTGAACTTGAACGCAACGAAGCTGAAGTGAAAAAACTCAAAACTGAACATGAGCTCCATTTGAGGAAATGTAAAGTATTTCATGTGCAGTTAAGGGAGGTGACTGAAACTGCTAAGCAACGTAGTGATACAGCAGTGATATTAATAAACTTTCAAAAAAACTTGCCCCTTCCTGTTACAAATGTATCGGTGAAATATTACATACGACAGTTGTGGGTGCATAACTTTTGTATGCATGACAATGTAAATAAGAGTGCAACAATGTTCTTAAATGCAGAAAATTTTGCTGCGAAAGGACCAAACGAAGTTCTGTCTTGTCTGGAATTTTATATTTCTATGCTTGATCCTGAAATAAACAAGCTGCATATTTTTGCAGATAACTGTTTTTCCCAGAACAAAAACAAATTTTGCTTGCTTATTTTTATGCCAAATGTCACCAAAAGCTGCAAGAAATATACATTCACTATCCGTTACCTGGCCATAGTCACATGCCTTGTGACCGTGACTTTGGAAGAATAGAAAAAAATAAACGAAAGAAAGATAAAGTGGTTAAACCCTCTGAGTGGGTTAAATTGATTGAACAAACCGATCTTTCAAATCCTTTCCGAGTGGTTTTTGTCCAGCATCCGCTGACAGACAACATGGAGCGTGATGGTACGCCAGTTGTTGATGTAAAAAATTACAAACGAGCATTGGGACCTCTCCTGAAAGCACCAAAAGGCATTGCTACTGTAAGAGGGCTGCTATTTCGAAGGGGGCACATACCTACTTGTCGTTATACGATGACTGGAGAAAGTGTCATTGAAATGCCTGTTTTAAAACGTGGCAAAAACTTGTCAAGTTTGATAGCTGCTTTGAGACCTGCTTTGCTTCACTCTGCTTATATTACGTACTTGCCCATTAGCAAAGAAAAGGTTAATGATGTGAAAGAACTATTGAAGTATGTGACTCTCCCCCCAGATGTGAAGTTTTATGACATTCTTAGGGTTGCTGATGGGGAAATAAATGATGAAGATGAGTTTGAATGAGACATACGGACTCGGAGATGATAAGCAGCATCCCACAAGCTTATCTGCAAGCAAGCTAATGTGTTTTATTGTACCTCCATTTCTGTGCTTTTCGGATACACTTTTTGTGACCTAATTTGTGTACCGTGTAACGTTTTTGTTGTAATATACTGACACTGCATTTGAACAAGTGATTCATATTCAACTGTTGTAGATTTTGTAAGCTATAGCAATATAGCATGCTATGATGAAGGTATATGGGGTATCCAAACCACGAAGCAGATTAGCAGAACAACATGAACAAATTGATATCATAGAAGAAGCCGCTATAAGCGCATTCTACTGTACTCCACAGACCTCACACTTCTAAACTAGTTACCCCACGTGATGAGAAAACTTGAGCAATCAACTTTATGTTTCTAAAACATGCCCATGGAAACGAGGCAGTTTTTGTCTCGAATATAGTTTTCAAGCATAGGCCAGGAGGTCAGTTCCCCCACCAAGGTATCCATAACCATTCAATAACATACCTACAGTAAGGTTTGCTTATATACCGGCACTTATAGAGGATTGCAAAAAAGTAACATTTTAGCCAAATTGACGTTATAAGCCAATCAAAATGCATGTAAAAATTATGAAGAGATCGAGCAAAATGTGACGTTATAGACGAAGCCGCTATAAACGAATTCTACTTTAAAATCAATTGAAACAACCCAAAACTATAAACGACATAACAATGTTAGCGTTTGGCCTTTTCTTTTTTTCAATAAAAGTACCTAAGTCCGTTTGTTTGTGTAAAAAGTACCTACCCTAAGTCCACGAATTAGTGCAAAAAGTACCCAAGTCCATATTATTAATTATGAAATATCTGATCATAATGAGACGGCGCCGGCTCCTCATTTCACTCAATGTAAGCTTTAACATAATGTTATCCACCAGCAAGTTTCGAAAGAAAAAGCTCTTCCGTAGCGATTTCACCGCACATGTAAAAAGTTTAAATAAAAAAGTTTACTCAAAACCTACATTATGTGACTTAGGTACTTTTTGCACTAAGCGCTTCAAATGTTTTTTTAGGGGGAGTCCCGGTGCGGTCGCTCGGTTCGCACCCTATTAAAGCCATCACTGAAATATAGCCTAACATATAACTTAGTCCTATAGTATAGCCAGAGACTATTTAAGTAGTCTTTGTTGTAGCAAATCTTAATTTTTATCGACAGCGTGGTCGAGTGGTTAAAGCGCAGGAATTGTGATCGACACGGTCTCGGTTCAAAACCTACTTGCACCATTCTGTTGTGTCCTTGGGAAAGATACTTTTCGACATTTTTCCCTGCTTGGTGGTCTTGGCAAGCAGTCTAAATTAAAGTCATATCTCTATTAAAATTTCAAGCGGACAGCAATATCTTGGCATCTCCGGAAGCAGGTCGGGGTAATTGGTTGTCCTATGTAGCTTATAGCCAGTGGTGGATATTGGGTGAGGCGAATGAGGAAGTTGCCTCGGGCCCCTCCCCTTGAAAATAGCACATATAGTTTCAGTGAGCTGCAGATGTTTTTGAGAAATCATCATGAAGCTGGGACGAAAAGAGGGAAGTACAAGTTCGATTCGAGGTGAAGACTTTTTTTTTAGAGACCACCATGATCTTGGGAGCAAAATAGTGAAATCGGAGACGAAATCAAAGTGAAGACCTTTTTTTAGAGATCACCATGATTTTGAGAGAAAAAAGTGAAAGACAAGATCAAAGCCTTTTCTCTTTTCTAGAGAACATCAATTTTTGGAAATCCTTGCCTCGGGCCCCTGAATTTGAATATCCACCACTGCCTACAGCGCATCCGGCACTTTCCTGCAAGTCAGGAGGATAAATACAAAGATAAAAATTAAAAAATCCAATTTTCTTTATTTTTTGTCCTCATGCTATAGCCGTTTTGTTCCGTTTTTCTGTTCTGTTTGCATATCATCTACAGTATAAATCTATCTTTATTCTTAATTATTGCTGTAGCGGAGCTGAAATAAACAAAATTGAATTCTCGTGCGTTAAAATGAAAAAATTAAAATGAGATCCGTCGTTTGGCACTCATGTAATCCTGTTTAAATTGTCATCTAAAAGAGCTGCCATTAAGTCAACAGTGCACATACCGGCAGCTGAACCACCGCCTACAGCTTTCTATAATAATACAGCCGTGCACACATAGCCGTAATTGCCGGGGGCAGGGGGCAATTGATTCTTCAAATCTCAAAAATTTGAGAAAAATCAGGAATTTTAGGGCAGCGACAAGAAATTATTTGAGGGAAATAAATTTTTGTGCATTGTAAATAAACGCTAAATGCAGAAAATTGTTTAAGATTTGAGGTGAAGACCTTTTTTTTGGAGATTACTATGTTTTCAGCACGAAAATTGATAAATCAAAGATATCTGCAAACAAAATTTTTTCTCATATTCGGAAAGTAATGGAAAATCATGATGCCTAGATTGATTGATTTTAGAAATTTATCTGCAAGCTTTCACTATCAAAGAAATCGAATACATGTATAATGCTTTACGAATTGTGTTTAACTAAAACCGATTGTTAAAAACTTTGTTCGATTACAATCAATAAGAGTAAACGGAATATCAAAGGTTAATTTAGTTATCTTATAGGCTAATTAAAAGAACGTGACTCATTTTCGGAATGATACAATTTAATATACAAAACGAAAATGACGAAATTGTTCGTCTACAAAATAAAAGAATAAATAACAACATAACTCAAAACTAAACACGCTACTAAACTAGAGCTTAAGCTTACTGAACTAGCGCTTACTAAGTCAGAACACAACTGTACAGACAAACGATGTAAGGCAGAAAACTACTATACAGACAAACGACATTGTGACGCAATAGTACGAACTAAACCATAGCATTTGTACATCCCCCCCAAGTTCGTACTCCTACAGCCAAGCATGGTTATGTAGTTGATCCCTTGATCACCCATTGACCAGAGGTCGGATCCAATTCAACCGCAGGTCGTCGTAGGCGAGATGATTAATTAGACCAAACCAGCTTCTTATGTCCTTGATGTTCTTAGGCGTAGAAAACTGTTGAATCGCATTCAAGTACTTGGGCAGGGGTTCTACACATGATTCGGAGATGTGGAATCCTGCAAAGTCGACTGACCGCTGAGCAAATTGAAATTTGCTGGGGTTGAGAACGATACCAGAGCGGCCCACGAGAGTAAGAAATTGGATGGTGCTCCACCAATGTTCCTCTAGGTTCTCGTCAAAAAATACGGTGTCATTCACACATCGCTCCTTTTGCATAAAATCAGACAAAATAGCGGCGAAGCGACGATTGTAGCCATCTCCCGAAGAAAGGAAACCTTGTGGTGCCCTTGTATATCGCCAGCGTCCAAATGGTGTAATGAATGTGGTAATTTGACGGTCTGACTCGCGTAATGGAACGCTGTGGTATCCATTCCAAGCGTCAGTCACACTTTTCCAAGTATTACTGGGTACGCGACGGGCTAGCTTGAAGGGTGTTTCCGACGCGAATGTTTCCCGACAACCGAATTTGTTCAGCGGCGATGAGTCTACAGTCCGTCGGGGTGTACCATCATGTTTTCTTGTAATCACCATGCGATGGCACCATTGAGTAGGCTCTCCGTGCGGGACTTTTTCGAGAATTCCTAGGGCTTCATCCCGAAGGAGGTCTGCATGGACCTGTTGTTGCCAATGTAGAGGAATAGAAGCCGGGGTATGGAACGCTCTTAATTTTGCTGAGGGGCTGACATAGATTTCAATGGGTGGTCCCGCCATGCAATGAAGAGGGCGATGCGAACATGTGTTAAATGTGGAGGAAGCGTATCGCTCCAGTAGTTAAGTTTTCAGTGGATCATTATTTTCGGGAGTACAGCGAAATGGTAGCGACCGTGGGGGTGGTGGCACGGCAGTACGTTGAGGGCAAGTGCAAGAATGATTTTGATCGCCCGGTGAGGCGCAGCCACCAATGACAGTGGGCGTGAGGTGCGCATTAGTGATGGCAGCAGGTTCACCAGCGCATTCCTGCGTCTCAGCATTAGCATGTTCGCCCAAGGACGGGAAACTGGGGGACAGGATCCCCAGCGTCGACAGCGTGCCGTGCGATAAGAAGAGGGTCTGAATGTCGGCGCTAACGTAGACCATAGCCCGGCATTGCACAACATAACCGTGACACGACAGTCCTTCAATGATGGCGAAGAACGCCCCCACAATTGATATGGAGGAATGATTGGCGGCCACCAGGTTGGATACAGGGGTCAAAATGTCATGTGGGAAGCCATATTTTACGAATTCGTCCAGAGACCATACATTCACTTGGGCGCCGGTGTCAGCGATAGCGGTGACATTACAGTAGTAGCACGGACTGATGTGGATTCGCCATAAGCCTGAGCGCGATCGACTGAAATCGTTACCTGGACCTTGGGGTGCTCTCTCATATATGCTGTTGCCCACTGTCCGTCTTTGAGTATATAATGGGGGCCTTGCATGGTGGCATTCCTATATATTGCAGACAGAGGCGTGTTGCACTTGTTTGGCCTGTGCCTCGAGACTGGCCTGTGATTTGTTCTTACCGAACTCAACTGAGGGTCCGCAGGCAATGTGTCTTCAAGAGTTTGTAGGCCTGGTTCCGGTGGTGAAGGTCCCACTTTAAAAGAGAGGTGGCGTCTTCGGCGTTTCTGTGTCCGGTAGCATTCAATACACAAAGTATAAGGTTTGGTATTCCAACCACGAGCCCCTTTTTTGTAGAGCTGAAAAAGTCGCTGGCAGAGAGGACAACGGAATTGTTTTGACCGATCAGGTAAATTGTGGGATTCCCTGCGTGGGGTTGCATTACGACGTGCTCTGTGGTCTGCATCATGTAGGCGCTGAACGGCTGACACAAATGTGACCTCGATCGGGGGGACAGCGTTGCGAGCCATCTTTTTGCTTTCGACAAGGGCAACGATCTCGTTGACTGCGCGTGTGAGCAGATCTGCGCTGCCAAAAATTTCCCAGCGAATCTCATCGTCAGCAATGCCATTCAGCAAAGTATCCCAAATCATGTGGTCCGTGTAATTGATTTTTAAACCACAAGTACAATCAATTGTGAATGCACATGTGTCTGCTTTGCCGCACACTCTCGCTGCAAATGCGCGAAAGGGTTCGTCTCTCAGTTGGCGCATTTGCATGAGATCTGATCGCAGAACTCCAGTAGCTACTGGGATAACTGAAGTCGACGCACGGCGGATAGTAACTCCTGCAAAGGCTTAGAGACAATCTCCGCATCTGATTTTAACAAACTATCTCCTAAGCTCTGACTGGCACACTGAAAGAGTTGCGCGGTGGCTGAAGTTTCGTTTATGCCTGATCCTTGCCTAAACATTTGCCAGCGGCGGCGAGTGAATACATTTCACGCTTCTAAAGACATGCCTACGTCGATGCTGGGTCTTGTTAGCTTTGGTCCCTCTAAGGGAGGGCAATTGAAATTAGGCCCAGGAGCAGCATGACTAATTGCGTGGCTCTGTAAAACAGCGCAAGCTACAGCTTCTGGTGCGTCTTTGGATTGAAAAGCGCAACCCGGGTATGCACAATCTATAACAACCATTTTCTAGCAAAAACTTAACTAGCCTTAACGATTTCGTCATAAAAGAACGTGACTCATTTTCGGAATGATACAATTTAATATACAAAACGAAAATGACGAAATCGTTCCTCTACAAAATAAAAGAATAAATAACAACATAACTCAAAACTAAACACGCTACTAAACTAGAGCTTAAGCTTACTGAACTAGCGCTTACTAAGTCAGAACACAACTGTACAGACAAACTACCCTCGTATGTGAGGCAGAAAACAACTATACAGACAAACGACATTGTGACGCAATAGTACGAACTAAACCATAGCATTTATACACTAATGCACAATTTCATCTACTCAATCTACCATAACTCACTGGTGGTCATTAGTTACAACTAATTTTGCAGTCGGCAACAGTAAAAACGTTGTGCATCTCTGATCGCTGCACTAATTAGTTATCCAAAAAATTTATAAATAATTAATATTCTAGATCAGATTTTTGTCTACATAAATTTTTTCGTTATCTTTAATCAGGGATGCGTCTCTATTTGAATAAATCTTTCACTTACACTACTTTAGAATTATACTCGAAACTCCACTAAGCCCATATAAACAATTTTTGTTTCAACTTATTGCATGCATATAAAGTCGTTTACAGTATGACGTCTTTGTTTTGCCACACAAGTAGTTAATAAGTGCCAAACTAATTGCGGTAGCTTTAAATAAAAAATTGTCATATATCTAGGCCAATATATAAATCAAAAATTAAAATTAGAGCGTCAAAGTAGAACCGTTTAAAATAATGTTCAGGTTCACGTGCAGCAAATTTATTTTTTACGGGTTTGGTTTTGGTTTAGGTTCAAATAATAATGATGGTTAACATGGGTTTATAGATCCAGCTTGGATTCGGTTAAACACCCTGTATTAAACTCAAACCCGAGAGGACTTTTGAACAAACACACAACGTAGATCCCACGTAACTTTCACGTGAATCTTATTTGGATTTTACGTGGTTTCATTTTTGTAATAATACACCAAATTCATTCTCGCAATAATGCATCAAATGCAATTATGTTATGCTGAGCTTGAAAATTTCGAGCACCAAAGAACATGAAAAATTATGCAACATTTTAAATGCATCATTATAGGCTATTTTAATCCGGTGATATGAAGATTTTAAATCATTACACCATAATTGGCAGCATGGTTGAGTGGTTGAAGCGCCGGGCTCGTGACCAACACGGTCTCGATTCAAAACCCACTCGTGCCATTCTGTTGTGTCCTTGGGAAAGACACTTTACGGCACATTCCCCTGCTTGGTGGTCTTGGTAAGCAGTTCTAAATTATAGTCATATCTCTCTTAAAATACAAGCGGACAGCAATATCTTGGTATCTCCGGAAGCAGGTCGGAGTAATTGCCTAACCTATGTATTAACGCCTCCCTCGCTTTCTTGCGAGTCAGGAGGATAAATATAGAGATAAAATAAAAATAAATAATCGACTAGAATAAAACTGCAAACAGTAAGAACGGAATGTTACATTTTTTACCGAGGTAGAACATTGAGAAAAGGATATTTTGAACTTATTTTCAGTGCAACAAATCATTCTAATTTGTCTATAAATATCATCACCATCATCAGATAACAAAGCGTTAAGTTTAACTCCTAAATACTTTATTTTTTATTTTATCTCTATATTTATCCTCCTGGCTCTCAGGAAAGCGACGAGGCGCTAATACATAGGGTAGGTAATTACCCCGACCTGCTTTTGGAGATACTAAGATATTGCTGTCCGCTTGTAAATTAATAGAGATATGACTATAATTTAGAACTGCTTACCAAGACCACCAAGCAGGGGAAAGTGCCGTAAAGTGTCGTTCCCAAGGACACAACACAATGGCATGAGTTGGTTTTGAACCGAGACCGTGCTGTTCACGAGTCCGGTGCTTTAAATACTCGACCGCTGCCGACATATTTAACATTATCAGAAAAAGACATAGTGTTTGTACTAAAAAAATGATAGGAGAAGCTGATACACAAAACTGTTTGGGTTTGAAAAGTACACTAACTAACTTACCAGTACTGCTGTTAAAAAAGATCTTATGCGTTTTTGCATAATCTGCGTACAATATTAACAAGATCTTGCAGACCATTCCAACTGGGGCCCAGTAGGCATATATCATCAGCAAAAAATACATGATTTATTTTATTGTTTCCAATGTAGCAACCCACACGAAAGCGATTTAAATTTTCAGACAAACTAACCATGTAAAGCGAAAAAAGACAAGGCTTTAAAAACCCACCCTGACGAATACCACTAGAAATACAAAAAGAATCAGATTAAACACCGTTCCAACGCCTTTGCATCTTTTGTTCACCGTACCAGAAATTAAGCAAACGAACAATAAAATTGAGAATATCACGGTCTACTAATTTTTAAAAAGGAGTTGGTAATCGACTCTAATATAACAATGGACGTCAAGATTTGGCATATATGATATATTGTGCAAAATTGTGCTTGTGCAGCACTGTCACTTATGTTAAACAATCACAATGGTGGCAAACCGTTAGCAATATAGTATCAAAATTTAATGGACTGGAAATTGAACAAATTTCTTCCGCACCAGTAACAAAAGCCTACACAAATGCAATAACCTGGTGGTTTTGCAACAATAATCTTTTTCTTCTATATCTTTAAAATGTACAGGTTGGCGTGGTCACGCTGTTCAGTGTGGTCAGCATGGTTGACGCGATTGGCGTGGTCAACGTGGCTGCCGTGCATGGTGGGCGCAGTTGGCGAGGTTGACTTGGAATGTTTAAATTTTGTTGAATTCGACTATATTTGTAGGCCTGATGTCTAGAGAACAAGCATAGTATTTTTTTCAGTTTTGACAAAACTGATCAAATTAGTAAGCTTTGCCGAACTATTCCATCGAATGAACTTAACCATTAGCATGATACTGACAATAAATTTCAAACTAAACTTCATACTTCAAACTAACCCAGTCTCCACATACCAAAGCAATTCAACCTTGCCGATTGCGTCCACGCAAACTTTGCCAAATGATTATGCTTTTTATATTTATTTATATTACAAATAGGCCTACGGTCACTTTCAACGAAACTTAATAATTTTTTATAGCCAAGCTCGCCAACTTCTCAAAACGGAAAGATTACTAATGCTTTACTTATTTGCATTAAAATACAACCGGTTTCAATAATAAATAAATGTTTTGTACTACTAACCAAGTCAACCTTGCTAACTTAGCCAACCACAGCAACCACGCCAACCACGCCGACCATGCAACCATGCCGATCACGCCGACCATGTCGACCACGTTAACCACACATTTTAAAGGAACCCCTTTTCTATTCTTTTTTTAAAAACTTTTTTTATGTAAAAATGGCAACACTTAGACAGATAAGTTCTTTTCACGTTACTCGTCGTGCGAGTAAGAGGGATTTATCATCTTCCTTTTGATTTTTCACTGTAAATATATTATTCTTCCGAAATGCCGGAAAAAAGTAAAAAGAAGAAGAATGATAATGTGATGAAAGAAGTTAAGATTCAAAAGCTTTGTCTTAACATATGCGTTGGAGAGTCTGGTGATCGTTTGACGAGGGCTGCTAAAGTTCTTGAACAATTGACCGGTCAAACACCGGTTTATGCCAAGGCTCGATATACGATTCGATCTTTTGGTATTCGTAGAAATGAAAAAATTGCTGTTCATTGTACTGTTAGAGGCCCTAAAGCTGAAGAAATTTTAGAAAGAGGCCTCAAAGTAAAAGAATATGAACTACGACAAGGCAATTTTTCACAGACTGGTGACTTTGGATTTGGTATTCAGGAACATATTGATTTGGGTATAAAGTATGACCCTAGCATTGGAATTTATGGAATGGATTTCTTTATTAAGTTGTGCAGACCTGGCTATAGTGTCCGTTGGAGAAGAAGAAAGAAGAATAGAGTTGGTGCATCCCATCGTCTGAAGAAATTGGATGCAATGAAATGGTTCCAGCAGAAATATGATGGAATCCTGCTGCCAGGAAAATAATTAAAGTTTGAACATTTTAATGTTACCTTGCAAGAATTTAGCATATAGAATAAATTTTGTTTTTTTAAACAAATCTTGAGTTAACTGTATTTTGCTTTTAAATGTGAGCATTAAGTATGATAGCATTTCTTTGAATTGCAATGTTAGCATATGATCAATATTTTTTTGTTTTTGTTTTTGTTACATCAATATTTTTATGGTATCATTTTGTTTATATTTCATTAATTTAAATATTAAAATAAGTTTGTCTTGTATGTTAATAAAAACCAGAGTGATCTTTAAGCTTTAAATATTGAAATTGATATTTGTTTGATTGATATGATGAGCAACAATACTAAGACTTGTTTAATTCAAAATTTTTATATGCTTTTTTCTTGTAGTTAACATTTGTTTCATGCTTTACAAATTTATTTATCCTGTGCATTATATGGTTTCAGATGTAATATTTAATAATGCTTTATTAAGTTGCACAATAATATGCCTACTGGTCTCTATTTAGGATTTGATTCTAAACTACCTCATCGTATTAAAAAGGTAATAATTGTTTAAAGTTTTTGGCATTAAATTTTTGTTTCAATATTTAAATTTATGTCAAAGCTATTAGAAACTTTGCTATGAAACTTATTTTCTACCAATAATAAAGTTGCTAGTAATTTATGTTAATTATAACATAAGTTTAAAGTAATTTAAATGAATGAAAAGAAACTTAATGTAACATTTAAATCATTTTAATTTTACATTACAAGTTATAAACAAGTTTTAACTAATGTGTTTTATAAAAATTTTTATTTAGCAGTATCTATAGATCCAATACTAGACTTAAGATATGATAATGGCTTTTTTAACATTAATTTTATGCAATGCTTTTGCAATAATCATGGTGATCATTGAAGATGTTTGAGAACAGATTACTATGCCCATGTGTAATTTCCAGTAGTAAAATCTCATCTTTTTAATAGTCACTATATATTATATATATATTATAAAATGGCAGATTTTTAAAAGTACCAATTTAGCACTTTTGAAATCAAGACAAGATAACCAAAAATAAAGCTAGAACTAAAACTTAAAATGTGGTTAAAATTAATTTAGGTTGCCTTGGTTTTTAAGATGCTTAGCTAAGCTTATAAAAATCTGCTATATTTTTAGTACCAGTATAACTTTTAAAAAATGATAACAGGAATTTAAAATTGCACAGCAGTTTATTCTCCAATGTCTTTGCTTTTGCAACATAACTTACTTATTGTAAAGATAGTAAAAAAATAATTTCTTTAAATTATGGGGCAAAGTTGGCAGGTCTCTTCAAGAAATCACTTTAAGCAATTTTTTTAATGAAATTAACCTGGAATCCCCTTTCAGCACCAGGATAGAATAATGAAGAAACCAAAGAAAAAGGATCTCTCAAGAAGCAATAGTAATTGCAAAGGGATCTGGGTTAGAAGGGATTTTTGTTCGTGAAACTAACCCAGATCCTCCCTGTCATTACTATAGCTTCTTGAAGAGATCCTTTTCCTTTCAGTTTTTTTTTTTATTTCATCCTGGTGCTGTGGAGGGATTTGGGGTTAATTTCAACAAAAAAAATCTACGGTGACTCTTTAAGAAGACCCATCTAACTTACCTAGCCTAATCCCCACATGTCAAAGCAAGTCAACTTTGTCCTCTAAACCTTTCTAAAAGAATATGCTTTCCATATTTATTTACATTACAAATATAATTGGTTTTATCAAAATTAAAAATCTTTTATAGCAAGCTTTAGCAACTAAATGATTATTATTGCTTTACTTATTTACATTACAAATACAATCAGCTTCAACAATAAATAAATATTTCATATAATTAACCATGTCTACCTAACCAACCATGGCAACATGCTAACCTTTTTGACTTGCACATTTAAAGATACCATATGATAATTGATGTTAGAAAGCCATTACTATGTCTTAAATTTAAAAAAATTTGATGTCTGATATAGAACCTCAGAAATTGCTTTTATATTTTAAAATAAGTTTTTCTAAAACATGTAAGCACACTTGAATAAAAACACTGATAATTTTGTAGTTGAAATAAAATTAGAAACGTAAAAAACCAACTGATCTCAATATTAGATTGCTTATTAACAAATGCATTTTTAAAATAGACCAATACTTTATTTTAAGTTTGGTTTTAAACAAGCATGACATAATTCACAGTTTAGTTTTGATTTATCATCATCTCTATTTATTTTCTTGATTCATAAAACAACATCAGAGGTGTTCAACCTAATTTCACCTGCTTTTGGTATGTCAACATAATTATAATTCATAGCTTGTCAAGATTGCCAAGAGAAGTAAAATATTGTATTAAATCTTTTCCAAGGACATAATGTAATGCCAAAAGGAATATTTAACTGATATTGTATTGTGTTTACCTTTAATGTTGCAGTCTTATCTGCTCTGTCAACCTGTGAAGAATTACAAATCAAAGACTTAACATAAATTAGTCATGTATTTTTGAATAAATTTGTAACTTACTGTTGCAGTATGTTGAATCGAATCAACTTGTTGATGTAGATTGGATGGTGGAAAGTTTGCAAAAAGAATATAGGTTAGATGTTGTAATATTTGATATCTTGAATTTATATATTTATCTACTTTAAATAATTTATCATTAATAGTGTTTCTATGTTAAGCTACAAACAATAATGTAAAAAATTAATGTTACATACACTGTAAAAAATATTTGCACCAAAATCAAAGAAATTTTGCAAATATCAAAAGTGCCAACTAAGATGATTAAAGAAGCTGCTGCAGTTTATGGTATAAAACACCTGTAACAAACTAGCAATAATACCAAGTAGCTTGTCACACCTATAATCAACAAAGTTGTTGCAACATCAGTTGCAGTACTGTTGAGTAAAACCAATACACAAACCAAAAAAAGACAAATAATGAAAAAAAAAGATACCTCAAAATAACAAGTGAAACTATGCTAGGCAGCCTAAGTTGTCAGATGCACAACCAGTTTCAAGTATGACTGAAAAATGCACTTTTATAGAAAAAGTTTAAAAACTCTTGATGTTTTAAAAATGTTCAGTTTCTAATATTGTCCTTTACTGAGTTCTGTGTAACAAATTTTTTATTTTTTCATCTCTATTTTACTTTAAATATTTTCAAATACTAGTCAAACTTTTTTGATTGAAATTTATTACAGAAAAGATTATGGAAAAAGAAGAAAGAAATCTTTTCGCTTGCTTGTAGATAAAGGTAATTTTTAATAATTTTTTTCAAAACTTTTCAGCCATTGCAATGATTTTTTTAGTGTATCAAAGCATGCTGGATAATGGTGAATTATCAATTCCAGTTTTTAAAAAAATGAAGTTAGAGCAAGATTGCAATGATAGTGACGTGCTAGATTCTTCTAATGAAGAAAGTTGCTATGAATACGAGGTTGGTGTTTTTCTGTTATTTAAGAATTGTAAGTTATTGAAAACTTTTCAACTTTTTATTTGTACAGGGTGATCCGTAAGTAACTCCCTATTTTAAAATAACTATAATTTATTCAAATACTGTAATATGTTTCTCAATTTTTGTGTGTATGTTACTTAATCTATGGCAATTAAATCTATGCTCTTGTTTTCTTTTCTCATGAAGATCCTCGTGTTACTAGTGAAAAAATGCAGAATCAGGGTGATCCATAAGTAACTCCCTATTTTAAAATAACTATAATTTATTTTTGAAGTGTAACTTCTCCAATTAATAAATATGAGAAGAAAGTATATTGCATGGACTTTTATTTAAAATTTAATATGGGCACTATCATTCGCCACCAACTTCTGGTTGTCCATTCGTGTGAACCACGACAACCCATCCATTTTTCAGAAAATTGGGCATTCAGCCATTCACGAACAACAATAGCAAAGTGTGGAGGAGCTCCATCTTGCATGAAAATTAAATCTTCAATATTGTCCCAAGCACTGATAATTGGCCAAACTTTATCTCTCAGCATAGTGAGGTACCTTTCGGCGTTCATGATATCATGAAGGGTGAAGATACCCACAATCCTGTTAAAAGTCATTATACATCATACTGTTATCTTGGGTCGATTCTGCATTTTTTCACTAGTAACATGAGGATCTTCACGAGAAAAGAAAACAAGAGCATAGATTTAATTGCCATAGATTAAGTAACATACACACAAAAATTGAAAAACATATTACAGTATTTGAATAAATTATAGTTATTTTAGAATAGGGAGTTACTTATGAATCACCCTGTATATATACAGGGTGATTCAGCGAAGTGTGCACAAATACTTTTCTTAGTTTTATGTACATGTATTTCGTCCATTATTAACTTTCAATTATTAACATTTCAGTTTCTTATTATTTAAGAGTTAAAATTTAAAATCTGGTATTATTTGAAGTAAAAATAAACGATGAGTAAAACGATCAATGACGTGATAGAAGAGTATTGCAAGAAGAAGCTCCCACCAAGTGAAATTTTCCGGTTGATGAAGGAGGTTGTAAGCCGTAGAGGAGTTTATAAAGCCATGAAAAGGTTCAAGGACACTGGGACTTGTGCTCCAAGAATCAGGAGTGACCCTGAAAGAACCGTAAGGACAAAGAAACTGATCAAAAAGGTCAGAGAGAAGTTGAGGAGAAATCCTGCAAGAAGTGCCAGACAACTTGCTAAAGACTACTCTGTGAGCATGTCCAGCATGCAAAGGATTCTCAAGGATGATCTCCAGAGCTACCCATACAAGTTCACCAAAAGACATCTCTTGTCGGAGGCCACTAAGAAGAAAAGGCTCGATAGAGCAAAGGTTTTGGTCAAGAAACTTGTCGATGGCACGCAGCCTCAAGTTTTATGGACAGACGAAAAACTTTTCACTGTTCAAGCTGTCCATAACCATCAAAATGACAGGATTTGGCTTCCAGACATAAACATGGTCCCAGTTGAGCGTTGCAGCTCTTTCAGAAGACAAAAACCCACCTCCGTAATGGTATGGGCAGGCGCAACATCAAAAGGGCTGAAAACTCCTCTCATATTCATTGAAGAAGGGGTCAAGATAAACCAGACCGTCTATAGGCGAATGCTGGAGGAGAAAGTCCTTCCCTGGGTCCAAGAAGTAGTCGGAGAACAAGGAGTTACTCTTCAACAGGACGGTGTAACCTCCCACACGGCCAACTCAGTTCAAGCTTGGTGTCGATGCAATTTCAAAGGTTTTTGGGAGAAAGAGCTTTGGCCGCCGTCTTCACCAGACTTGAACCCTATGGATTTTGGGTTATGGTCTACTGTATTTTAGAGATAAAAGCCTGCCGTACTTCTCATCCAAATCTGGACTCTCTAAAGCGAAAATTGACATCGGCATGGGACGAAATTGACCCAGAAGTGGTGCGTGCCACATGTGCCCAGGTTCTGCCACGACTTCGGAAAGTAATCAAAAACAAAGGGGGTTATATTGAATAACTTGTATATTTTCTGAAAGCTTATTAAATTTACTATCTTCACAGCATATAACTTGTTTCATTTGACCTAATTATAAGTCCGAAAGATGAGTTTTTATTTGTGCACACTTCGCTGAATCACCCTGTAGTTTGTGATTATCATAGTCATGTTGATGAAAGAATCTACTGTAGGCTGTAAAATTCTTTTAGCTCAGTTATTCAAAGGACCTTATCTCTTGTTTAGTATTATATTCTTTGCCCAATTAAATTTGATTTCATTAATTTTTTATACTCTAATTTGAGCTTTTATAAGTTTGCAGATCGCGACTTGAAGCAATGTTTTCAGGATACAAATTTTATGAATCAATCTTTAGTGAGCATGTATAACAAAGTGGAAGATGAGAAAGATCTTGTTCCATCTTGCAGTCCACAACATTTTCAAATGAGTGAAGATGATCAAGCATCTGGCGAAACTAATAAAACAAGTAATTTTGTTACTTTCTTTCATTAATGTCACGTTAATCAGCATTAACGTGACATTAATGAAAGACTGATTGTTATTCGCAAATTTACATGCTTTCTGTATTTTAAGAACAGTATTTAATGGTTTAAATACCAATTTTAATATTTATTTAAATCAATGAACTTGTGGACTCTGGTAATATTAAAAATCGCTGCGAATGATAACAGGCAATTATTATGACGTAGGTTGGGTGCTAGATCGAAGTGTCAAAGGTGATATCAAGGTCATGAAACCGGTTAAAGCTTCAGATAAAGGAAGAACTCCAAAGCAAAAGAGAAATCCCAGCGTTCACCAAATTCAATTAGAACAAGACAATTTAAAACCTAAATTTAAACGACAAAAGTTAAAGAAAGCTAACCCAAAGAAAAAGCTGAAGAAAAAAGCGTCAAATGACACTAACAATGATGACAAGAAAGAAAGCTTTGAAGAATTCACTCTCCCAGCCAATGAATTTACATTAAAACAGCCTGATGTAACGTTTGCTGATGTTGCTGGAAATGACGGTGAGCTATGCTTAGCCGTGTAATTAGTTGTTCTTTGTTTTTCTCGATTTAAAGCAGCAGTATGTATAACTTGAATGTCATATAAAATTTGATTCTCTGTTGCTGTATTGCTATAGAAGTATAGATGGTCTTTGTCGAACAAACATTTCACTTTTTGCATCTTAACTGAAAAAAATTGTTCTTGACAGAAGATCAGAGTTTTTCAGAATTAATTCAAAACTTCACTGGGTTTTCCGACACGAAATTGCACTATCTACCCGATCTGCTGTATAAAGAATAAGGCCTGAAAACAGAACGTCAAAAAATTAAGAGTCTGTCGCGTTTGAGTCGACCGTGGTTCCAAAAAAGCCATGAGTCTGCATGACGTTATTATTATTTCTGTGGATTTTATAATTTTAAATGATTTTTTTTGCCGCAGAAACAAAACCTGGCGGAACCCCGAGCAAATATTGTATTCTCATTATTTTCTTTATTAAGTTAGTCGCTTTAACCCGCGAAATTAAAAAAATTTTGTTTATTTGCTGATTGACATTAAATTACTTTTAAACTTAATGTAAGTGTCATACTGCTTATTTCTGGAATTCTTCAGGTTTGTTGATCTTGATAAAAAATGCTTCGCGATGTAAGTTTTTAAAAAACTTTTTAGATTCACTACGCGAACTGTCGCGGCTTCTGCTGCATATGACCCACCCGGAAATCTATCGGTCCCTTGGTGTTTCCCCTCCTCGTGGTGTGTTGCTGCATGGCCCCCCGGGTTGTGGGAAGTCGCTGCTCGGCTGCGCCATCGCTGGCCAGTTAGGCTTGCCGTTGCTGAAGTTGGTGGGGCCAGAGCTGGTGACCGGGGTTTCTGGGGAGAGCGAGCGGCGCATCCGGGACGTGTTTGACACGGCCATCAGTAGCTCCCCTTGTGTGCTGTTTCTAGGTTTGTTGATCGGTTGCTTCGTTCAAATGGGTGTCTGTTTTTAAGATCAGAAGTATTTTTAGCTTTAAAGTTTAAAATTGCTAAGGTTGAATTAATTTCCGTGGTGTTGTACATATCATTTCATTCATTCATTTTTCATTTTATCTCTATATTTATTTTCCTGACCCGCAGAAAGCGTCGGAGGCGCTATACATAGGGTAAGCAATTGCCCCGACCTGCTTCCGGAGATGCCAAGATATTGCTATCATTTCAGTATCATTTCCTCGTTTGGTACATGATACCTGGATTTGATTTCCTGACCAATCACATCCTTGTTAACGGCTAGCCACCGTTGCCATATTTCCACGTAAATTCCTGATTGTCCCAAGCCTAAGTTGCAGAGACGGACACTGGCAACTGGTGTAAAAAACGATTATAATAAAGTGTTAGGAGAAGATAGTACATTTTATCATAGTTGAATTATTTTCATCTTATTGCAATGCTGATTAAATTAAACTTACAGATGAAATAGATGCGGTTGCGCAAAAACGGGAAAATGCGTCAAAGGATATGGAGAGAAGGATGGTGGCACAGCTGCTGGCTTGCTTGGATGATTTGAATAAAGACCAGCATCAAGTGATGGTGGTCGGTGCCACTAATAAACCGGATGCCCTAGATCCTGCACTTCGAAGAGCAGGGAGGTCTGCGGTCTTTACTATCTACGAGTATCTTATATGCAGTGTATAAAGCCGAACTTGTTTGAAACTGAACCCTGCTTGTGATTTTCATTTTTTACTCTTGATACGTTAAATAGTAGAAAAGTATTCTGGAAATCCAACATTGAGAAATTTGATCATGAAACGTTGATTTTTGTTTTTACATTAATTTGTCCTGGGCAAGCGCAGTTACTGTGGCGTATGTGATTGGAACCATTAATCACTCACATTGTTGATGTCGTGAACTATTGAATAGGTTTGACCGGGAGATCTGCTTGGGTATCCCGGATGCAAAGGCGCGAAAACAAATCCTTCGTGTCGTGTGCAAAGACTTGAAGATGGCTGATGACATGAACTTCGACCTCATTGCTCACTTGACTCCCGGGTACTTATCCCGTTTAAAACAACTACACTTCGCACTTATTCAATGTGGTTATCTGTGGTGTGTCCCCAGGTACGTCGGTGCTGATCTGTTGTCGCTCTGTCGGGAAGCAGCAATGCGCGCTGTTGCTCGTATATTGAACCTGGACGGGAAGACCAGTTTGAGTACGTGTCTGCTTCTTTTATTTTGATGAAACGTTATCCGTGCACTGCATCTTCAGTTCGATCACTTGGTTGTTTCTCCTGTGAAATGCGAATTATTTGTTGCTCAGGTGCCACCAGGATTTTAGACTTGCTCAAAGATCCGAAACCGTTTCCTGAGGAGGAATTGCAGAACTTGTCCGTCGAAACTTCCGACTTCGAACAAGCAGTCCCGGATGTTCAACCCTCCGCCAAGAGGGAAGGTTTTGCAACAGTCCCGGATGTAACTTGGAACGATATTGGTGCTTTGGAAAACATTCGGGAAGAACTGTCCATCGCCATTCTGGTGAGTTCTGGTTTATTTTGTGCCCTTCTCCCACGAAAGCTGTTAAAGTTCGATCATATAAAGACACTCATATAATGGTTTACTTTTGTGGATTTTGTCCTGATGTCGTTGGTATCAGACAATTATCTTTCACTTAGAATAAGAATTAATACGAGCTATCATCTTTTCACTGATGGAACAACGGTCTCGTAATGTTTGTAGAAGATTGCCGTTGCTATGAAGTAAAATTTCGAATTCAAACTGGTCAAGATTCCTCTGCAAAAAATAAAGACCCGTTTCCACTACGAGCGTGGAAAAGAGCATTCTTTGTCTCTTTTATTGATCTTCGATTGAAGCGAGCGCAAAAAAAAAGCAATAAAACAAACAAAGAATGCTTTTTTCCACGCTCGTAGTGGAAACGGGCCTTAAAGCGTGATGATAATAAAGTTTCTGGTGTCTTTTAGGGGCCTGTGCGCAACCCCGCCGCATTCGCTGCGTTGGGATTAACCCGAGCGTCTGGTGTTCTGCTGGCAGGACCTCCCGGGTGTGGAAAGACATTGCTCGCGAAGGCGATTGCGAACGAATCCGGAATCAATTTCATCTCCGTGAAAGGGCCAGAGTTGCTCAACATGTATGTTGGTTAGTCTTTGTGTTTTGTAGCGCGCGTGGTTTTGTTTTTCCGAAATTGAATAAAAATGTAAAAATTTCGCGCAGTCGCAGCGAGAAGCCAGGAATATTTGAACTGCGTCAAACCATGTGTTTCTCTGTTTTGGATTTAATTTAACAGTAAATTATTTTTAGCAAAAGTAAAGTGAGTAGAGCAGAGAACATTCTCGAATCAATCACAGAGTTGTGAGCTTGTTCTTGCATCGATGTGTTGCAGGAGAGAGCGAGCGCGCGGTGAGACGATGCTTCGAGCGTGCGCGTAATTCCTCCCCATGCGTCATCTTCTTCGACGAGCTTGATTCCCTCTGTCCGCGGAGGTCAGCCGTTGAGGTTGTTCCGGTCGAGTCTTTCGTCACAATGGCCGAGATAACACTTTAATGTTCGTAGTCGAGTGCGAGCGCGCGCGTTGTCAACCAGATGCTGACCGAGTTGGATGGGTTAGAGTCGAGGAAGCAGGTCTTCGTCATGGCCGCCACGAATCGGCCCGACATCATCGACCCTGCTGTGCTCAGGTATACGTATTTTATTGCGTCATAACGACTCGCGGCTGACTGTGCGCTTCGCAGACCTGGAAGACTCGACAAGACACTGTATGTTGGCATCCCGTCTCCACTCGACCGTGTCAAGATATTGAGAACACTTACAAAGGTTAGTAGCGCGTTTGATCGGGTCGCTTTTCATTTTCGCCACCATGCGGTCAGTCTGGCATGATCGCGCTTTTAAATATTTGCTTTGTTTGCGTACGTGACGTCATAACGATAGGGCGTAATAGGCCACTACTTCCAAATAAGCTGTGGTTTCCTGGCCAACGGAACCAAATTAAATCAATTTGTGTTCCTTGATTTGTGAGAATTTCGTACGTGCAGCAGTATCCTCTCGCATGGCTGTCATATTTGCTCATTAGGTTGCCACATTGTGCTCGATGCAGCGTAATAATTTGTTTGTTGTAGAACGGTACCAGACCTCCACTAAGTACGAATGTCAGTTTGGATGAAATGGGGAGAAGCATAAGATGCGATGGTTTTACAGGTCAGTCAGCCGATGCTCTCATAAATTGTGGGTTAGCCGGATTCATGTCTTGAGATAGATATGAGATGCGAGCATTCGTCGTCAATTTCTAACCAACTTTCCGCAAGTAGGCGCAGACCTTTCTGCCTTGGTTCGTGAAGCTTCCTTAAACGCGATTCGTGGGACACTGGATCAGAATTGGGGCAACTTTCTTCCTAATGATGTCCGCTCCTCTCAAATCAAAGTCACCAAGTGCGATTTCGACATAGCATTTGATAAAGTGTGTCCTTCAATAACCAAAAAGGTAATGGACACTTCGGTTGGTCTGTGTGCTGGTGTGTCACTCCTGTTCAAAATGCTCCGCAGGACCGGGCCTTATACGAAGAGATGAAGTCAACCTTGCAAGGATAGTTGATTCTTTCATCCTGAATGCGGACTTCCTTCTGCTGATGCTCTGCTTCGAGTTGAGTGTCGTGTTGTCCATCCGATGCGGAAAAAAGAAGCTTTGTTTCGTCGCAGAGCCAGTCGCTTACGATCACGTGGTTGCGGTGTAGAAGCGAATTTTGTCGACGTCATTGAGTTGCAGTTAATCGCAATAAAAACGAATAGTTCTGTCTTGATTTTGCAGTACCGTATAATCTAGCGCCGTTCAAACGAACAGTTTTGTTGGTAAGCTGGAACGTGTCACCAACAATATTTATTGTCGGTCACGTATTTATGGAGATACCTCCTAAACTGATCTTGAAGAGCTCGCGCAAACTATGACGTAGTACGAATCGTAAATGTTTCATTGCTCTTAAATGCTTAGCAATTCGCCTAAAATGACGCCTACAGATTTATATAAAGCAAGATCATTAACGAAAATATCCAGTATCGGTGAGTTTTATATTAATATACCGTAAAATAGGGTGAATAAAGCCCCGTTTCCACTACGAGCGTGGAAAAGATTATTCTTTGTTTTATTGATTTTTTTGCTTAGCGCTCGCTTCAATTTTAAGCGTGAAAGATCAATAAAAGAAGCAAAGAATGCTTTTTATCACGCTCGTAGTGGAAACGGGTCTTAGGCAAGCTTTCAGGAAAACTTCAATACCTTGAGTTGTTATTTTTATTCCTTATACTTTGCACCAATTTTTAGAAGTGTTTTTATAAAGTAAAATAATTAGTTGTGTATCTGTGTAAAATTAGTTCTGCTGACTTCAGTTTGTGCTAAGTAGTGTGTTACTAAAAAAGGACCCTCTGACTAAAAGATTTTAAACCAAATTAGAATCTTCAAACTTTGGTGAATATTTGCTAATCTGTTGTACTGGTATTGCTTCTAATAAAATGATTAGATTCATAAGGGCTTGAACAAAATACAAAATATTGTCTCTGGATAGATTTTTTGGGGTGCTTGCCTGAGTCACCCCAGCTTCTGTTGGACAAAATGAAGTGACTAAGGCAAACCCTATTTGAAAACAATTTGCTTTTGTGGACTTGTTGCTAACCATGTGTGCACCATAGTAGTTTGCTTTTAACAGCACAACAGTAAATTTTTTTAAATTGCAGTTTCAGTAAATTTTTCAGCGAGGAAAACAACATACCACGTCCATACAAACATAAGTCAGGGTCTCGCGTTTACAAAAGAACCCCTAATCATATTCTAAAAAAAGCACGGGTTAAGAGTGCTGCTGGTGCTTCTCAAACAGATGTGTGTAAAAAGTACCTCATCACAAGATCTGTATTTCAAAGGTGCCTCAGAGAACATCAGGAGAACGCAGGCGAACCCCAGGAGGTCAGACTGTTCTGAACCATAAAACTGAGAAAGTAATCGTTAATAATGCTGCATGTGTTCGAATGGGATTTGCCATTTGACATATTAGATCTGCGGATAACCGTAAAATGGCTTCTGGATAAGGAAGGAACTAAAATTCTTAAATTCAAAGACAAGTGCCAACTGCCTACTGGTATACTATAGGCCCCTAATGACTTTAAGATAGGTTTAAGAAGTGGAAACATAGGCTGCATTGTTTTAGTAATGCATTATTTTGAGCTTCCTCTGCCTTCGTCAATCCAGTGGAGGTGTAATTGTTTTATAAACTAATAACTATGGCAATGCCCTATTGTTTTTCCCCATGAGGTCAGATTTACACAAAAGGTATGAAATCAATTACATTCACTCTTCCCCTATTTTGGAACAAAAGTATTAATCGCTTTGCAGATTTTCGTAAGTTATTTATTGGACCATCTTAAAAAGGTGCCTTAGTCACCCCGTTTTACGGTAGTCATAAAGCGCTCAAATACTTCTTACATTTTACTTTCTAAAATAAGTATTTAAAGGAGGTAATCACAAAATGAATCCTGTCCAATGTATATTTGCAAAATCTAGAAAAGCCAGAGTTTTTACGCTAGCACCGTATCTTGCTGGTTTACTAGTAGGTTCTTGGATATATGTAAAGAGTGACTGAAATCTGGACTGTTCTAAATACCTGAAAACTAATAAACAAGCTCGACGAAATAGACATAACATTGTAACTTACATTCAGCCCCGTGTTTAATTCGTAAGACCTGTTCTAGGTTCATTGGAATAGGCTTGTCCAGAGCAGCTTAGGTCGAGCTCCATTACCCAAGAACCGATGTTGGCTAATTCTATTCGTCCATGCACAAATTGAGTCTTATTCCTAGATTGGGAGTGGGTGCCACTGAACAAACCGAAGACTGTGTCAGCGTGCTTCATACATCGGGCGACAAAACCTAATACCGGCTAGACATCATCCTGCCGACATCTGATCATGGGGTAATCTCCAGTTTGGTCTGTGTCTGACCAGTGCGAAGAAAGTAGAGGAAAACAAATTTAAAAGAAATGTGCCCCCAACAGATAATTAAAACTGTAGCTAATTGTTTTTAGAACGATAATAATATGCTTTTTCATTTAGTTGTGCGGTAAAACTGCAATATTATTCAATAAACCGAGTTGTTACAAGTCCAGCATTTTAGGGTTAGTCTGAATAGTCTACAGCAACTTTCAATTCCAATTCCACCAAATCCTTTTTTAAATAAGCTTCATCGGCAGCGTGGTTGAGTGGTTAAAGTGCCGGGCTCGTGACCAACACAGTCTCGGTTCAAAACCCACTCGCGCCATTCTGTTGTGTCCTTGGAAACGACACTTTACGGCATATTCTTCTGCTTGGTGGTCCTAGCAAGCAGTTATAATTTACAATCATATCTCTATTAAATTACAAGCGGACAGCAATATCATGGTATCTCCGGAAGCAGGTCGGGGTAATTGCCTACCCTATGTATTAGGGCCTCCGTCGCTTTCCTGCGAGTCAGGAGGATAAATATAGAGGTAAAATAAATAAATACAGCTCTATGAACAATTTTACTTCCAGCAGTTTTTCTAAATAGCAATAGTTCTTTAAAAAATATCAGGTTGTGAATTTGACTGGGTTCATAAAAATTTTTATTTGATTTTTAATCCAATCCAAATCTTTCTAAATTTTTGCTAGTGGCTTGAGTCAAACAACCAATTTTATAAAAAGACCGACGAAGACGCATAGGTTATGCAAATTGCCTGCTTTTGTGTCAGAGTGAAAGCAAGCAAACATCGTGCAACAAAGGAACCTAACCCTGCTAAAAAATAACAACGTTTTTTAATAAGAGTCTCTGCTGAAAACAAATGTCCACTTGTCAGCAATAAAAAGTAAAACTTTAAATCAAATTGCAAAAAAGTAGTTATTTCCAACAAAGCAATTTTTACCTTACAAATTTCCACCTCGTGCGAAACAAATAACCTACTGAAGCAAAAAATTTTTTATTTTCATCTCTTTTTGTCCTCCTTGATTGCAGGAAAACATCGGGGGCGTTATACATAAAGCAACTGTCAAGCGATTATTTCCACCTGCTTATGGAGATGCCAAGATACTGCTGTCCGGTTAAAATCTTCATTTAATTTAAAACTGCTTGCTAAGACCGCCAAACAGAGAAGAGTGTCTTTAAGAACACAACAACATAGCGCGAGTAGGTTTGAACTGCCGCCGTAGCGATAGTGTTGGTCATCACTACCGTGCCCTTAACACTTGGCCACGCTACCGAGTGGTTAAAGCGCCCCTTATAATGGAAATCTGATTGAGAAACTTGCTTTGAAAATTTACTTTTGCGGGCATAGCCGTACCAGACCAAAAGATTTTTAAGTAGAGAAACAATTTTCCCGGATCTTTTTGATGATTTCCCAAATAATGATATTGCATCCTTATATGAAGATGACCAAACATTATTAAATACAGTTTCCACTTGTTTTTTTAGTTGTAAACAAAAAAAGAAAAAACAATTGATTTTGCCAAAATCTTCGTGCGACTTATACAGAATGTGTATGAGGGAAGCGAAACAGTGGTGAGGTGTGCAGTAGGAACTACAAAAAGTTTCAAGTCAAGGTTGGACTGCACCAGGGATTAGCGTTAGTCCGTTCCTGTTTGCAGTGATAATGGACAGGCTAACGGATGAAGTAAGGAGAGAACCATCATGCTGTTTGCTGATGATAATGTGATTTGCGAAGAGACCAGAGAAGAAGTGGAGTGGAGACTAGAATTCTGTAGGTATGCATTGGAAAGAATAGGGATGAAAGTAAATAGGTCAAAGACCAAATATCTGTGCATAAATGGAGGAAATCACGACGAAACAGTGAAGATGGAGGATACAATAGTACCAAGAGTAAAGGAATTTAAGTATTTGGGATAAACGGTGCAAGAAAGTGGTGGTTGTGAGAGGGAGGTAAAGGGGAGAGTGCAGACAGGATGGAACGGATGGAGAAACGCATCATGAGTAATCTGCGACAGAAGGTTACCAGCTAGAGTAAAAGGAAAAGTGTACAGTTCAGTGGTAAGACCAGCAATGGTGTACGGACTTGAGACAGTGGCGGTCACAAAGAAACAAATGGAAGAGATGGAAGTCGCACAGATGAAAATGTTGAGATTTGCTATGGGAGTGACGAGAAAACACAAGATTAGAAACGAGTACATCAGGGGTACAGTTAAGATAGAACGGTTAGGAATGAAGATGCGGGAGGGCAGGCTGAGGTGGTATGGACATGTCATGAAAAGAAACCAAGAGTATATAGGAAGAAGGATGATGGAAATGTAGTTGCCGGGAAGGAGGAGAAGAGAGAGACCAAGGAGAAGATTTTTGGATGTGGTGAAAGAAGATATAAAGGAGATTGGTGCGAAGGAAACGGACGTTGAAGACAGGACGGTTTGGAGAAAAATGATACGCTGTGGAAACCCCTGATTGAAGGGAAAGGCCGAAAGGTGAAGATCCTTTGAAGACCAAAAAAAGTTTTCATATTAAATCTTTGTTGCTTTTGCGCATTGATCTGGATCGTTTTGAATCGATAACTTCCCAGTCTGTCCAAATAATGCATGATCGGTACTAAAAAAAATCTGATTCTGCCTAAAGCTTTTTCATCTTGGGAACAATCATTCCCCTGTTCCTTCCTCCCCCGCCTCGTACGGCTACGTTGGCGGATAATAAAAAAAACTTTTTAAAAACCGTAATTTATTTTGTCCAAAATTTAGAGGTTTTCGGGACCCATATTGAGACCACTGCCTTAGTTTAATAGAAGTTTTAAAACAGTGTGCCAGAATGATTTTATTTAATTATATTTCGTACTGCTAATCGTTTTTTTTTTATGAAAAAAACTATTTCTAAATACTTTTTTACGATACAACGACGCAATGACCAATTTACGAATCGAACATAGAACTTCAATTCATAAATCTATTTTAATTAACTGAGGTATACGTCATAAGTCAGAAATGATTGGGCTCCTTAAAATTTTTTCTTGCCCCTTTGTTGACAGCCATCTCTGATGCATTACTTTTGCATGGCATAAAAAAAATTACAAAATAAAAATATTGCCAATAATTTTATGTGATTACGTTTTTCTGAAAACAAATGATGGGCCATCGTGGTCGGTAGCGCTGTGTTCACTCGTGATGTCGCGTGCATTTCAGTGATGATTTATTGTTTTATCCGTTAGCAGTGAGAGGATCAACTATAGTGACAAGATAGGAAGGAAAGAGCTTGAATTACCCGCTACAACAAATGTAAGACCAGCAAGCCCTCGCGCGTGCAATAGTGAATGCTCCTTGTCTGCAAGCTGCAAAATTTATTTTAAGAACAAAAACATTACTTTGGCGCTGCACAATAAAATTAGACATTTTCAGTCACGATTAGTTGTAAGCAAGCCTGAATATTAATATTGTCTTATACAGAGCAGTTATAAGCAACTAGACAGGTTTATAGCAAAAAAAGAAAAAGATCGTGTAATTTAGGAAGAAAGATTGTATGCATATTATTGAGTACTAAAACAACAAGCTAAAATTTTGATCATACGTCAATGTTCTATTAAAATCTTAGGATAACGTTGCGATGATGTGTCATATTGTCCGAGGTCAATTTAGTGTTCTTCAAATGGTATTATCAAAAGTTTAAAATAAGTTTAACTTTTCAATAACAAATAAGTAAGACTAAAATAATACTTAAATAAGTTTGCTTCTATGTTTTATCAACAAAAGTTTGTTTCATATTTCAACAGAGCTTTTATAACCAGTATCTTTGCTGTTTTTGCTGTTTGCAAGCAAAGTTGGGAGAGCATGCCGACGGAAACTGCTCCTACGGGACTTGCCTACCTTAAGACGTTTCAGGCTCTCTTCCAGATTGTTGAGGTCATAGTGTTGCTGATCATTTGGAGCTTAATCGCCAGTCAGAAATTTATCGGACACATTTCGCTGTCATTCGCGCTCGGAACGTACATCTTTATCTGGCTCTTGACAATGTGAGTGGGCGTGTCCATCTGCTCTTCTCAACTTAATTTTTTTTATAGAATTACTCGATTTAAAGCAACATTTGTTTTTTAGTGATGTTGGCAGTATTAATTGAAAAAAAACGTTAACTTTTCTTAATGCTAGAAGATTCTTAATCAATACGGACAATTTTATAGAGATATAGACATAAAGGCAGACCAATAAATATATTGGGGTCCGTGTCTTTCCAATTAATTTTAATAGTCAATTTAGGTGATTTTAGTTTTAATTGCAGAAATTAGTGTATTTGTTGCTCAGAGCAATTAGATTTAAGATTACACTGTACACTTGATAGCAGTGGCGTAGCGAGGATTTTTGAAAAGGGGGCCATGTAAACACAAACAATTATACTTGGCGAAAAATTTTTTTTCAAGTCTCTGATCTCCCGATTTTCGTCGCGAAAATTTGATGTTCCTATAAAAAGGCTTTACTTAGAATTTGTCTCTGATTTGTCGTTTTAGTGATCTCCAAGGGGTGGGGAGCCATAGCACAATACCCCCTCCTAAATACGCTACTGCTCGGTGGTAATATGTATGTTAAAAAAGAAAAGTCATGTAACACGTATTGGTTAACATGGGCATTTGACTCTGAGAATTTTACTAGGCTACTTGTTTGAATTTATTATATATTATTTTTTTATTGGAAAATGGTTAAACTCATTGATGAAATAGGTGGTTTATTTAAAAGTTTCAATTGAAAAGATTTGTTTTCGATCAACAGCGAACAGCGATTATCGTAAACAATCAAGAGATTTATGATCCTCTCAGTTTATTAATCCACAACTCATTCGATGGTTGTTCGTCATTTGTCTTTGCATGGAAAAGCGTACATGACAGGAATAGCAAAACATAAAAAATTAATTGATATTTCCACACATGAAACACGAATATGCCTAAATGAGGTCATGGATCAAATATTGATGTCATAGAGATTCAAGGAGCACCATTGTTTTCATTCAGAATACAGTGTCTTCTTTGACATTTAAGTTTAAATGCACATCTGTTATTTCCTTGAAAATCATTTACAGTACTCCAAAAAGTTAAATCAATATTAAATTTTAAATTCCCTTTAGTAGAAAAAATAGAATTAGAATGCGAGCTAGTTTCACGATAAACGTTATTGCAGTTAACGAAATACAGAAGTTTGCGCGAAAAAAACGGCTAAATAAGTTGATCGTTACAACAATGATGATAGAAAATCGTCCGGTATATCACGTTACATACTTTATGAAGTAATAAAGTTTTAATAATCTAGACCAGTGCTTTTCAGACTTTTTTTTACAACGGCACACTAATAAATTCTGAGTTTGCCTGCGGCACACTTACTTCATGAAGGCAAAAGCCTACTTAATACACTCTTTAACTTTACATACAGAAATTATATTCACTTCGATTTGATCTTATATTTCGCTATTTTTCTCCCAAAAACATAGTGATCTCTAAAAAGAAAAGAAAAGGTCTTCACTTCGCGGTTTGGACCACCTTCTCTAAACAAAAAAATAAATCTTCACCTGATTTCACGCTCTTTCTTATCAATTTCCTTCTCAAATTTGGTTCTTTCTAAAAAAAACCGTCTACGCTCCGAATCTCATTTATTTCACATAAAAAAACCGCAAACTTCGATTTCGATGTCCCTAAATAATTTTTTTCCGAAATCTTTCGCGGCACACCTGGAAACATCTCACAGAACACAGTTTAGGAAACACTGATCTAGACAACCAAAATATTTTGCGTTGCATGTTAAACCGCTGCATGTTGTAAATTTGAAAATGCTCAAATAAAAATTTGTGAAGGTAAAAAATACAAGATCTTTTTTCATATAAATATTAGTTAATTAAAACAAATTTTAATTTTACTAAGCGATGGCTTTGCCACAAGCAAACTTTTAATCCTTGCCAACTTATTTGCCAAACATTTGCTTACTTTACTCGAAATTCATAAATCTGGAAAAAAGCGACAGCCTGGTGTTTGCCAACCGAACTCACGAAACCTGTAAAAAACCTAGAGTGCGTTTTACTTAATTTTTGTGATCTGTGTTTCTTTTAACAAAATCTTCTAAATGTATCCACTAGATATCGTTTTATAATGGGAATTTGGTCCTGGGTCAGGATTAAAAGCCTCCGCCTTCGCACCGGTGTTGGTTTATTTTGCTCCACAGTGCACATATAGAGTATGGCTCCCACAGCAGCCTGTGAGTGCGGCGCGGAGGAGCAAATCGCTGACCACATCATAACATCTTGCCCCAGTTTTTTATCATCCAAGTAGGGAGTTGGTCTGAAATCAGTTAATGAGGAGACAGTGGCCTGGCTGAGAATACCTGCCCTAACATCTGAAAAGTCTTTCTGAAAGTAACATCTACTCCATACGAAGAAGATCTTTTAAATATTTAGGCTGTTTTAAACCGATTCGAGATAAAAGCAGGAAAATTATTTCATTTCTACATTTATCTTTCTAACTCGCAGGAAAGCGACGGAGGCGCTATACATCAAATTGTATCGAGTAAACGTTTTCAAAGGGTAGTTAAGTTTAAAAGGTGTTGGTAATCGACACGACTTCGGTTTAACTATTGTCCGGATAAATGGTAATGTTAAAAAGTTTTTGCAAAAAACACTTCATGCTCCTTCTGCTTGGTAGTCTAAACAGCAGCTAATATTAGCTTCCCACATACTCAAATTTACAACTTTATAAAATTTTGAAAAATCAAATAAGAAAATTTCACCAAAAGTCATCAATTAATGAATGCATTGAAGTTAATTCATTTATTTATTTATTTATCTCAGACGCAAAAAGGTCCACATGTATATACACACACACAAAAAAGAAATACCAACCCTTAAACAACCACAATTAAAAAGGATAAGTTTAAAACCAAGTTAGCACAAAATATTGATAATAATACGATTTATACCATAAGTCAGATGACATCAATGACATAATGAAAATATTTTGAGAGTTCATAAAACGATTAATAAAAGAAAAAATATGCTTTCTCATTAGAGCATCTAAGGTTTCAATATTTGATTGCACTTGATGATTACGAGCACTAACACATCGAAGTATGTGGTGCAAAATTGTATAAGAATCATTGTAAGCAACACGTAATCGACTGAAGTTGTATTTACGATAATTACACCACAGTAGCTTCCATAAAAAAGCATGCAAAAATGTTTAAATAAATAGTTTTTTACTTCCAAGCTATACTTACTAAATTGGTGTTTCAATTTATTCGCTTCGCAATAGAGTGATTTAACTTGCCTATAATCATGCAAGTGACATAATAATCATCCTTAATAATCATGCAAGTGACTTTTCATTTCTTCATAAAAGCTTATTTTGGAAATTACAAAAGTTAATACTAATAATAGTTTAGGAAGAGAGAGTATACTTTTTTCAACCATACCACAGTTATATACAGCAACACACATATATTCATACTAAAGAAAAACAAAAAAAAACTATAACCATAAACGTTTTCGGCTTACATTAGCCCTCTTCAGATGAATTAAACAAAATGTTAAAAAACTTTGCGATGTAATTTAAAGATCGAGGTCAATGACCTGATTGCGTATTGTCTATCAAATTTGTCACACAAGGTTTTCATAAAAGAAAGTCTAGAAAATTGGTTTAAAAATGCAAACGCAAAATAACAACCACAAAGCCATATCACATCAAATTTTGGCTTGCCCGTTTTGTAATCAAGTTTTTCAAGCTGTCTTAGCTCTTTCATCGTAATATCTTTCTTGCTGTACATATAGAAATACAATTTAGGGAGAGAGAATATTGAGAGCATCTTCTTCTCCTTTCGGCCTTTCCCTTCAATCAGGGGTTGCCACAGCGTATTATCTTCCTCCAAACCGTCCTGTCTTCAACGTCCGTTTCCTTCGCACCAACCTCCCCCATATTCTCCTTCACCGCATCCAAAAATCTTCTTCTTGGTCTCCCTCTTCTCCTCCTTCCCGGCAACTACATTTCCATCATCCTTCTTCCTACATACTCTTGGTCTCTCCTCTTGACATATCCATACCCCTCAGCCTGCCCTCCCGCATCTTCATTCCTAACCGTTCTATCTTAACTGTACCCCTGATGTACTCGTTTCTAATCTTGTGTTTTCTCGTCACTCCCATAGCAAATCTCAACATTTTCATCTGTGCGACTTCCATCTCTTCCATTTGTTTCTTTGTGACCGCCACTGTCTCAAGTCCGTACACCATTGCTGGTCTTACCACTGAACTGTACACTTTTCCTTTTACTCTAGCTGGTAACCTTCTGTCGCAGATTACTCATGATGCGTTTCTCCATCCGTTCCATCCTGTCTGCACTCTCCCCTTTACCTCCCTCTCACAACCACCACTTTCTTGCACCGTTTATCCCAAATACTTAAATTCCTTTACTCTTGGTACTATTGTATCCTCCATCTTCACTGTTTCGTCGTGATTTCCTCCATTTATGCACAGATATTTGGTCTTTGACCTATTTACTTTCATCCCTATTCTTTCCAATGCATACCTACAGGATTCTAGTCTCCACTCCACTTCTTCTCTGGTCTCTTCGCAAATCACATTATCATCAGCAAACAGCATCGTCCATGGTGGTTCTCTCCTTACTTCATCCGTTAGCCTGTCCATTATCATTGCAAACAGGAACGGACTAACGCTAATCCCTGGTGCAGTCCAACCTTGACCTTGAAACTTTTTTGTAGTTCCTACTACACAACTCACCACTGTTTCGCTTCCCTCATACATATCCTCATACAAAACGTTTCAAGGTCAAGATTTTTTTTTAACATTACCGTGTGTGTGTATTATAAAATTTATGTTTGTAAGTTTGGGAAATAAATATTATTATTATTATCCTGTACAAGTCGCACATACTTTTCCACTATTCCTGATTTTCTCATACAGTACCACAGCTCTTCCCGCGGAACCCTGTCGTAAGCTTTCTCTAGGTCCACAAATACACAATGTAACTCTCTTGACCTTCCCTGTATTTTTCCATCAACATTCTTAAGCCAAACATGGCATCGGTGGTTTTCTTTCCCCGGCATAAATCCATATTGTTGTTTGCTGATATCTACTCTATCCTTTAGCCGGGCCTCAATAATTCTTTCCTATACCTTCATTGTGTGGCTCATTAGCTTTATTCCTCTGTAGTTTCCACAGCACTCTCTGTCCCTCTTGTTTTTATAGATTGGGATAAGCACACTCCTTCTCCATTCTTCTGGCATACGTTCACCTATTAATAGTCTGTTGAACAATCTGGTCAAAAACTTTATCCCCATCTTTCCCATGCACTTCCAAACTTCTACTGGCAACTCATCTGGCCCAACCGCTTTACCTTTTTTCATCCTTCTTAGTGCGTTCTTTACTTCTTTTCTACTGAGGCAATTTACCTCTCCGTTAAACATTTCTGCTTCCTCTGTCCTAGGGTCTCTGTTATTTTCCTTGTTCATTCAGTTTCTCAAAGTATTTCTTCCATCCCTTTAACACTGCCTCCGAATTTCACCATAACATTACCGTTTTCATCCTTTTAACTCTCACGTGCTGTACATCTTTCCCTACTCTGTCTCTCTGCCTAGCCAATCTGTAAAACTCCTTTACACCTTCTTTTGTTTCCAATCTAGACTACAAATCGTCATATGCACGTCCTTTCGCCATCGCAACTGCCTTCTTTGCCTCACTCTTCTTTTCTTTGTATATCTTTTTACTCTTTTCATCTCTTATTTTGTCCCATGCTTTCTTTGCCTCTTTTTTTTTATGCTCTCCTGAACTTCCTCATTCCACCACCATGTCTCCCTGTTTCCTTTTCGTTTCCCAAATGTCACTCCCAGTACAGTTTCAGCTGTTTTTCTTAGCATTTCCGCTGTTTTGTCCCACTCATCAAGTAACCCACCCTTGCCTCCCAGAGTCCTACTCACCTCTTGTCTAAACACTTCTTGACAGCTTGTCTTCTTCAGTTTCCACCATCGTATCTTTGGATTTACTTTTTCTGCTTTCTTCTTTTTCACCATGAGAGCCATTTTGCATACCGCCATACGGTGCTTCTTTGCCTCGCACGCATTCAATATTACCTTACAATCACACGTTTCTTTCAAGTTTCTCCTGCACATCACATAATCTACTTACTTTTTGCGCCACTTTTATATGTCACCCTATGTTCATCTTTCTTCTTGAAATAAGTATTGACAATCGCCAAATCCATCCTTTTCCCAAAATCCAAAACCATTGATCCTTCCTTATTCTTGTTCCAGCATTGTACCTCCCCGTTATTTCCTCATCCCCTATGTTTCTTTTGCCCACATGTCCATTAAGGTCTGCACCAAGAACTATTCTCTCCTCTTTTGATATACTCTCTATCAACCCATCCAGGTCTTCCCAAAACTCATTTTTCTCCTCCATGCTGTTGTTAACCTGTGTTACCTCCAAGTTCATGGCCATTAGTCTGTCTGACACCTTCTTCACCTCCAGGACACTTTCAATCAGCTCCTCCCTCACCATATCTCTATCCCATTTTTTCTTCCATCAGCTCCGTTGTAAAATAGTTTACATCCACCTCCAATATTCCTTGCTTTATTCCCTTTCTACTTTGTTTCCTGTAGGCACAGTATGTCTACATTCCTTCGCTCCATCATATCTGCTAGCTCTCTTCCCCTTCCAATCATTGTTCCAATATTTAAGGTACCCACCCTTATGAGTGAGCGTCTTCCTTTCCACACTACCCGCTGCCTCTTCACTCGCCTTTCTCTTCTCTTTCTGCTCTTGTTTTCACTACGTTTAGCAGTAGCATAATTTCCACAGATGCCCGGTTGTGCGACACCTGAGGCGGTCGATGGTAACCCGTGCTGCGACCGATCTGGTATGGATTTATTAATAATAATACGCATTTGTATAATCTGAAAAAAGTTTTACGCCGGGTGCCCTTCCTGCCGCAACCCTCCCCATTTATCCGGGCTTGGGACAGGCATTAAGAAACACAGGAATGTGCCTCCGATGGCTGGGTTAGTAGACTGAGAGCATACTGTACGCAAAATAGCAACCAGCTTTGTTATTGTTATTTTGCGTTTGCATTTTTAAATCAATTTCTACAATTCTTTATGAAAGCCTCCTGTGACAAATTTGATAAACAATACGCAATCAGGTCATGACCTCGATCTTTAAATTACATCGCAAAGTTTTTTTCCATTTTATTTTATTCATCTGAAGCGAACTAATGTAAGCCGAAAACGTTTATGGTTATGGTTTATTTTTGTTTTTCTTTGGTATGAATATATGTGTGTTGCTGAATATGATTGTGGTATGGTTGATACTGGTAATCGCGGATCTCAAGGTGATGAAATGCAATTCTAACGCAAATTATATTTTACCTCTTACAACGTGTAATAGCCAGTACGAACAACAACCTGCAATCAATCGTGATCACAACGATTCCTATTGTTAGATTTTTCTTCGTCATGTATATAACTGGCTTCCATTACCGGCTGAACCAATGTTGCGGAAAATTTCGGCGATCTACTCCGACCGACTCCCGATCCGAACAAACGACACCATTTGACGAAGATGCGGAAACTCCATCCGATGAAATGAGTCCGGGGGCCGTGTGGTACGTATTCGAGGTAAGACGGTTCGTTCAAACTCTATTCATCGAAGTATGTTTAAACCCCGCTATCTGCGAAGAAATCTTTTTTGCGTCTGTAACTTATTGTTGTTTTTAATTTTTAGAAAAATTGTTGGTTTAGCTTCGAGTCATTCGCGATGACAAAAACTTAAAATATTTTGTTTATTCTTGTGTTATAAGAAGTTTTGGTACTTTCCTGTTATCGCCCCACCATTGCAAGTAATTTCTTTGGTGAAACTAACCCGGAATTCCCCCTGCAAGATTCTTTTTTATTTCATCTTAGTGCTCTAGGGGGGATTCCAGGTTAGTTTCGCGAAAAAAATTACTTGCAAATAGATGGTGGGGCGATGACAGGAAAGTACCGAAGTTTTAACTAGACTAACTATCCATATGTTTTTATTGTCTGGAATTTGAAGACTGCAAATCAAACTGATTTTTATTGAGCTGATTGATTCCTATTAGGTGACGAAATGTTTACAGTACTTATTTTAATTCTATCATTTGCTTTGAAGTACATCGTTTATCTTGGAGAAACTATCTTCCTCTTCGTCAGCGCCATCATCGTATCCACATTCGCCTACAACAGCCACTTCATTGCTGCTGCGGCGTTCGCCTGGTTCCTCCTCCTTTTCTTTCTTCTTCATTTCTGTTTGCTCGTGAAAAACACTGAAGGAGAGTGGCCACATAGGGTCGCTGCTGCTATCTATGAAAACGCAAAAAACAAAAGCTCGACTGAGCAACAAGGCTTGCTCACCCCTCAGCCCTCGGTTGCAACTGCTCCCGAGCCTTGATTCGCTTTAGTTTTTTTTATAGAGGTGCAAGTTACGATGAAAAAGTCTTTATTCGGCGCCCATCGTAGTTTAATTGTTTTAGTGGAAAAAGTTTTAATTTTATTACCGGTTGTGGAACCTGCCCCGGTAAATACTTTGAATGTCAGTATCAAAGTTTTATGTTATTTAATCGTTGATTTTTTTGACGTATCTCGGTTGAACACAAAATATATTTGTCTCTACCTGGTAAAATCAATTCATGATCCTTCCAATTTGTTAACAGTGATTTACATGTGTAAATAAATTTGAAAGGAAAAACATACTTAATAGATCTTTTTTAATTTTGTCAAATGATAACTTAGAAAAATTTTTTTGAAAATATCTTCTAAAGAATTTTCGGCTAATTTAGCTTTCTCAGAAAAAACTGCTGATCTGGTTGTAAAAGAAGTCACTTTATTTGTTGTAGCTTTTCACAGCTAACATCATGTACAACAGCCTAATCTATAACTGACTTGTAGCCTATTAAAAGTTCAAAGTTTTTTGTCAATATCGTTAATTTCTAACAAACAAATAATTGTTACAGTAATGACAATATATTTGAAAAAAATTGACTGCACGTCTTCAAGCTGGTCTGTTACAAGTACATTGAGTGTCAATTGTAGTCAAATCTTTTGATCCCCAAAAATATTTTTTAAATGCGTTATATTGCAAATGCAACTTGCGATGCATCATTTTCAATCTTTTGTTGTTATATGTATCAATTTGTTTTTTATTACAATTCCCTGCTAATCTGCTTGATTGACAGCACTTTTCCAACTATAGCTCGACATCTGTAGCATTTTGGAAAGGTTTTGACATTAATATGGAGGTCTAATTCTTTTAAAAATAGAAGTCCTGAAAAAGACTTTTTCGGTAATACCCACTAGAAGAAAATACACAAGCTCGAAGTTTTTTTAAAACGAGTCGTGAAGCGCCGAATAACCAACCAAATCAATTTTTAAAGAAAGCATTGTAAAAGTTTTTATTTTGAGAGTAATTATATTTCTAAAACGTCAACATTCTATAATTATAATATGTTTTTAAATTAAAAAAATCTATTGTTTTCATCTAACTGTCAGGAACGTGGCCGAGTTGTTATAAGCATTTTATTAAAGATGGACATGCTTGACATTAGGTTCAAAACCTACTAGAGTCATTCTGTTGTGTCTAAAAAGAAAATACACTTGGCGGCACTACCTTTCTTTAATTTTTTAATTCTTCTTTGGCACAAAACCGTATTTTCTTCAACTGTTTGGTTATAAAAGTCAAACGCCCTCGTTTTATCGGAGCAATTCAGGTTACTTGAGGAAGGTGTATTTAAAAAGCTAAACAATCGCCATTCCGCTATAAAACTATGCCTAATTGTCAACAGAGGTGGATACCTCGAGACACGTTTATCAAAGTTTCGGTCTCGTACCGGATTTGTGACCCCAAAATCTCGGTCTCGGATCATTGCGTCTTGAATCCAACTCGAGACATCGCAGCGATGTAACCAAAGCTCACAAGTGTTGTAAATATGTTATGATTTTTGGTAAAAATAGGTTGATTGTACCTTTTTTTAGCCATTTGGGCGTCATGGCCCTCTTTAAATTTGCCATCGGTCACAGTAGAATTGAACCATGGCAATCTAGAAGCCTGAACACCGCATAAAGTGCTCGAGAAATTATACATCTTTTTTTATAATCATTTAAACGTTTTGCATTTTATATTTTTAATAAAATAATTTGGTATCTTGAAATGCAGTATATCACGATGCTTTCAATTGTAATCTATACAGTTTTACGGCATTATGATAGGTTGCATGTGTGAGCACTTACAAAATGAAATCAAAAAATATAGCCAGTACTAAGACAGATATGACTAAAGGGTACCATCGGTGGCATTGTGCATTACACATGCCTAACCCGAGCTCACTGCCAGACATTGATTTCAATTTTTAAACTCTCTTTAAAGACAATCTGCTTATTCAGGTTTTATCGCGGAGCTGGTCATATATATAAAGAAAAATCTAAGACATGTGGGATTCAACCTGATGCATTGCTGCACTGATAGAAGCAGCATTGTGCATCACGCAGGCCGATGACCAGATGCTAGAAATATATCGAGTTATAGAAGAGATGACATTAAAGAGTATCACCTGTGTCATTTTGTATCACGCACGCTGAATCCGAGCTCACTGCCCGACTATGGTTTCGCGTTTTAAACTCTCACCAGGAACAGTCTGCTTACCCAGGTTTTGCCGCTTCTATCAGTGCAGCAATGCATCTGGTGGAAGCCCACAAATCTTAGATTTTTCTCTTTATATATGAGCAGCTCTGCGATAAAACCTGGGTAAGCCAGCTGACTGTCCTTAATGAGTTTAAAACTTGAAACCATGGTCGGGCAGTGAGCTTGGGTTTGGCGTGTGATACACAATGCCACAGATAGCACTCTTAGAGCTCTCTGTCCACAACTCGATATATTTCTAACATCTGGTCTTAGAAGCGAGTGATGCACAATGCCGTTCTATCAGTGCGGTAATGCATCAAGTTGAAGCACATAAGTCTTAAAAAATAATAAAAAATTTTGATCGGACAGCAAAATCGTGGCATCTTCGAAAGCAAGTCAGGTGAATTGCTTACTCTAGATGGGACCGGAGTTTCACTGTTAGGCATGAAGAATTCTATTTTTAATTAGCAAAGTTTAGCTGATTTGATGCCTGAAAAGATTAGTAAGTGGTCTGTTGGAGTGGATTGAAGGGATCCAAATATTTAAGGCGTCATTCAAGGTATATTCATTAGGCAAGCATGTGCGCTGCAAAAACAGTAGGCTATTCAGCTGTTGAGTAAACAAAATATAGGGCAACAGCGTGACGCGGGAAAATAATTTTTGCTCGATTCTTAAGGATGTAACGAAACGTGAGCAATTTTTCCAGCTTTACCCCAAGATATGTAAGGATTGGTAAGGATTGAACAGAATGGTAGAAGTTGATTGTGCTGTACTGTAAACTTTAAGCTCAGGTTTAGCCTCTCGCTTGTTTAAATGAAAGACTGCGGTCATCATTTTTGACTGATTGAATTTCATTTTTCAAATTTGGAGAAAGGGTGAAATGATTTTTTATGTAAAAAGGAGTTTATATATTTTTTGTACTTATTGGTTAATTAAACCGCGATCGTGGAGTCGGAGAAAATATTTTTCAACTTCACCAAGTCGAGTTTTCCGATTCCGACTCGACGAGATCTGATAATACGACTCCAACTTCAGCACATGTAAAAAAGGAGTCCAACTCTACCTTAAAGTATGCGGCTATGGCAAGCCCGACACAACAATATAGTTATAAGCAGGGTTGTGGAGTCGAGTCCCCGGAATTGCATGTTTTAGATCGGATTTGGAGTACTTTCTGTAGATTTGATAAAGTCGGAGTCAGTTTTTTAGATTCGGTTTAGTTGGAAATGGGAGTCCTTATTGCATTTGGAGACTTTGATTTACGCTAAATTATTTTACAATTTATATTAATCCTCCTGACTCGCAGGAAAGCGACGGAGGCGCTAATACAGGCAAGCAATTACTCTGACCTGCTTCCAATGATTCCAAGATACTGCTGTTTGATAGAAATTTTTTATTTTGCTTTTAGTTTATAGAGATATGAATGATATTTAGAACTGCTAGCCCCTGATGTAAATGATTACTTTAGATACATGGGCTAGTTTAAAAAAAGAAAAATATCTCATTATCAGTACTAATAAAAGCAGAGATAAACTAAAATTTCAACAAAATTAATTTTTTCTGTTAAAGATCTTCTCGATAAAAAGTTTGCACTTTGTTGTCAATTCCATTCATGCGTCACTAATAAAAAGTATTATATTTGACCCAGGGTTTCTAAACTCGTTGAAACACGTGAATCCTAGATTAAATTTGTAAAGCTTGTTGGCCCAAAACGGACTTTACTGCATAAGTAGGCTATAAATAATCTCATTTGAAAGTTAAACATTTTTTCCAAAAGTTAAGTTTAAAAATTAAAAAAGTTTTACTTGAAGTGCAGTGATGGCTCTAGTACGGAGCGAACGGGCGACCGCATTGCCCCCCTAAAATCATTGAAAAGTGGTTCCCCCTAGGCAAAATATTGCTCTAATCTTTTATAGTAACAACATGACGGTGGGTGCCCCTGCCCTGACTTTAGTGCAAAAGTAGGAAGCATGTAGTCGATTAAAAGTGATGACCTTTTTTTTTTAGAGATTACTACGTTTTTGGGACGAAAAAAAGTTTTACTTTGTTATGAACTAGACTACTTTTTTTTTATTATCACTGCAAAATAAATTTTAAAAGTGGTCCCCCTTTTGTAAGGCCATTACTATTTAAGTGTAACGATAAATTTAAGTTTAAAGTGTAACGATAAAACCTAAACTCTAATTGATGACCTTTTCTTGGTTTTCACAAAGTCAAGTTAAAATTTGAGTAATGCGTTTATCATTAGCATGTTCTTACTACCTTAGGAATTCTTTTGATTAAATGAATATATACGGTTTTCCAATGATTAAATGAGATTTTTGCAAACCAAAACGAGATTCTTTGCAATCAAAGTGAGGTTCTTTGCAACCAAAATGAGATTCTTTGCAATTTAAAGCGAGAGTTTTGCGATAAAAATGAGACTTACAGCTGCCGCAAAATGACTTGAGACCTGCCTAGTTTTCTGAAAGAAACTCAAAACCCTGAAGAAGTTTTATTTCTCAACAATAACACAATTTCTACGCATTGAAAATCATAATTGAACTACTGTAAGCGAAAAAAGATTTTTGTGTTGTAAAGAATGGCTTTATATATATAATACTCAATGGCAATGATAACGTACGAAAATGATCCAGGTCTCAAGTCATTTTGCAGCAGTTGTAAATTTTATATAGTAAGTTAACGTTGTGCAGATTAGGTTTTGGTGTATTGCGCAGTTTTGTACAATGGCTGGGAATGCGATAAGAGCTGTTTCTGATGAAATAAGGAAAAGAATTATTGATAAGAGCTTGGAAGGTATATCTGCTGCTAAGAATATATCAATAATTCTTGACATAACTTACAAAACTATGTTTAGAATAATCAAGATATTCAATAGTATTGGCAGGATTGAGGCAAAAGGTCAGGGGCAGTGATAATAGGGTTAGGGTTATTCAAAACTCAATTCAGAGCAAAAGCAATTTCATGGGTCTATGAAAATTGCCTTTTGTACCAAAAACTAATGTCCACAAACTTAAATCACAAATATAAATCTCATTTTGATTGCAGAGAATCTCATTTTGTTTGCAAAGAACCTCACTTTGATTGCAAAGAATCTCGTTTTGGTTGCAAAGAATCTTATTTTGATTGGGAAACCCTATAAATAACACTATGCTACTTTTTAAAAAAATTCTGTGGACCCTCTCGATAATTGTTTAGACCGAAGTTTTGCTTGATTTAGCCTAAAGAGCTTAATTATTTATTGCATGAACTGCTGTCACACAACGTTGATTGTAGCCCACATAATTTAATTTATCATTAAGGCAGAGCAACCACTATATTAATTTACACATTAAAAATAAAACCATGGATGAAATTAGCAAAAATAAACAGTTTCTCTTTCCGATGAAACAACAAAGAGTATAAATTTTTCGACCAAAAGATAATTTTCTTTCCATTATTAACTTGGATACTTTACGAAACATTGGTAAACAACAAAATAAAAAGAATAATTAAGCATTCTAAACAGTTATAAGTACCGGTAATTTAATAATTTCTCACAGTTGAGCCTTTATTATACCGTACTACTGACAACAGTTACTAAGATTAATCTCAAGCATTTAAACTCAACGGTCAAATGTACGTGATGAAAATTACCAATTAAAAATTAATCAATCAACAGTTTTACTTTTACTTTTTGTCCGTCAAACAAGAGATTTTCATAAAAAAGCTCAAGCTCATGCTCATGGTTGAAAAAAAGAAATTTGCAAAAAAAACAGATATGGGTCAAAAAAAGTGAAAAAACTGATCACATAAAAATGCATGATCGTATACCTTAAGGCAGGTATACAATACAACAATAAATAAGCAAAAATAAAACACCAAAGCAATGCTTTTGAACGTTGAAAGCAACATGCCATCAACTTGATTTCTAACAAATTAAGGTCAATATAACAATAGCAAAAAAATATTATATTGAAAATCTAAATCCATAGGGCTATTTTCTGGGAAAAAATTAACAATTTCTAGAATTTAATAAAAGTAAGTCTTGCCGATATTGCTTTCGTTACATTAAAAAAAATTCTTGTTATTTATGTAAGCAAAAATAAGTATTTTTTTTAGAATATTATTTTTTAAATTACACCAAAATAAGCACAGCAAATTTATTTAAAATTTAAGAGTTGAACAATTTTTTTTTGAAAAAATGAAAAATCGATATTTAATTTCATTTCACTAAATACTTGCCGCAATACAAAGGATGAGAAGTAAAACTATTGTTAACTACTTTAAAAAATGCAACAAAATTAAACTTAAATTTTAAATTGGTCAAATCAAACACAAAAAATTAAAAATAAAGAAAACATAAACTTGCAATTTATTTGGTAAATTTGAATTAACATCAGTTCAGTTTAAATCATTGATTGTATCAATGTACTTCGAAAAAAGTAAACTAATCTTTGAAAAAAGTAAAAGTAAACTAAAATTAAGTAAGTTACTTTTTTAAAAGCACTTCAATGTACAAAGAGCAATTACTACAACCAATTAAAATTGAGGTGTTAATATAACTATCTTTTTTTAAAAACTCATATTTACCACCACAACAACAATCATACTCCAAAAGATCGCCATCAATTTTTTCAGTAACGTCACTAGTTCTAATAGATTCAAATTGATCAATGGTTACAACTTCATTAACTGAAAATTGAATTTCAGTTTCAAATTGCTTAAGTTTAGCATCATACTCTGCTTTAGTGTCAGGATTCCGTAAAATATTCCATGCTTCAGTAACTTTTAAAAATGTTTCAGAAGATTCTTTGATCGACAAAGACTTGGTAAAAAGTGCCTTGTCTGGGTGACATTGCTTTATTATTTGCTGATATTGAAATTTAATTTTATCGACAGAAGAATAGTTTGATAAATTGAATAACTCATAATAATTTTCCATTAATAAAACCTACAAGTGTAAGGGTCATTTTTTTTCCTAAAAAACAATAACGAAATTAAATATATTACATTGTAATAATTAAAAATTTCTTAGTATATTACTATGGTAATTGTTAGGTTGGCAAAATATTTTAAAAAATATATATACATAATATTTTGATATGGAAAAAAGAACTAAAAACTTCTTGATATTAAATTGAGTTAAGCATTCTTTTACGCATAATATTTACATGTATATCATTACCCTTACTTATCTTTCTGACTGGCAGCACAACATTAGAGATATTAAACTTTGGGCAACCATCAATCAAATACCCAGACCTGCTTATCAAGTTGCCAAAATATCAGCGCTAGTTGTAGAAATGGAAAATTTGCTTGACTGATTGTTTAAATTCAACATTGGATTTTTGGTTGCATTTGGCAACCAAAAATCCTTTGCTGTTAAAGAATTTTTACTGTTATTTTTGCTGTTAAAGAATTGAAATAATATCTGAAATATTAAAAATTTACAATCCTGTTTTGGCCAAAAAGATTTAAGTTATTTGGTGGCAGTCAGAGAGCTTCAAAACAATAAATTAAAAAACTTTAATAGGTTAACTTCAAATTCATTTAGACAGTTAATTTACTGAGTTTTGTCAAATACTTTCCTAGTTTTATAAACTAAAAAGACAAAACCTTCCCGACTTCTGAGTTATAGACAAGAACTATCATCATCATCATTATTTTCAGGGAAAACATTGAATTAGTTCAGTGTATTTAGTATGAATTTAGTATGTGTGTTGTACATTTATATTTACCACCACTCAAGAATCTGCTGAGACAATAGGCTGAGGCAGAGACAATATGCTGAGGCTGCTGAGACAGTCCCACTGAATCTCTGTACCAGGTGTACTTGTCAATCTCTTTGTGCCGAAAAAAGGTATTCATTATGCACAATCCATTGGTGGCACAGAACTGTAGCAAACACCTTCCGTTTCTGTTAATGTCAGAGTCTCCTTGTCTTTTAGTAACACCCTTCCATGTCTTGTTGTCGGTACCCACATGTGCATTGAAATCATCCAGTAGGACAATGGATTCTGCAGAGGTTACTCTCTGTAAAGCAACACCTACTTCATCTATTAATTTAATAGACAAGAACTATTAATTTAAAAATATTGGAAGTAAAATCAATATAATGCAACCATAATCTTAACCCTATTATAATTCTACAAAGTTTTGACAACAAACCAATATTATAAAAACTATAAATTACATTGCAAAATGTCTAGTAAAATTACTTCTCTAAAACAAAATACCCAAAAGATCTTAAAGCTATAACTTTGACAAAACTAATTTACCCAGCCAGTAAATGATTCAAATTTAGTATATGTGTCGTACATTTATATTAATATACAAAAAAAATTTATAGATATCTATCTATTTTAAGTGTAAAATGTTTTTTTTTTTAATGATACTAAACATTATTTTGGTTACTTGGTATAGCAAAGTCATTAAGGTCAACATAATAGTTATAGTGAGTATAAGGCAAAACATCACTGTACTCCTTAGACTCTTGATTTTATTTGAATAATTTTCATCAGGGCTTGCAGCCTATTTTCCCTGCACCATTGATTTTATGTTAACAATAGAAAACAGGAAGAAATAATAGCCAGTATTTGTTAATATTTAGCAGACTATAAAAACAATCAGACTTTGTCACTGGAGCACTGGTGTTATGAGCTGGCAGATTACACTCTAAAAAATAAAAGAAAAGACAGATTATAATAAATTAGAGAACATAAAAAAGCATAGAATTTATTGAGTAATATTCAAATATTAAGATTTACCAACTTGATCCTTGCAATTTAAATGTGGTCACACAAGCTACTTCTTTTGCATTATTACACGCTGATAACTTATATTAGAAAGGAGCAGAGTTTTTTTTTTTGAGTCCAAGTCCAGTCCAACTCCATTGATTTTAACTTGTACTCCGATCTGACTACAAGAATATTCTGTGACACATAATCCAACTCTAAATTGACTCCATGTTAATAATATCGTATCTAAACTGTAAAAACTAACATTGCAACAATAAGCAAATAGCTTGAAACTTAATAATTAATCAGCCATGATATAGCAGCACATACCAGTCACTGATCATCATAATTGTAGTTCAACAAACTAAAATCTATTGTTGTCTTTACATAATACAGGGTGATCAATATTTAGCGTTACAACTTCAAATAACTGTATTTGGGAAATGATACGTACAGTTAGAGCAATACAGTTGAAATATTATTACAAAATGAATATAAATTCAATACAAATACAATTTATTGAATATGCTTTCCATTTAAATCGGCAAAACTGTGGAGAAACACCTTGCCAGAGCCAGATTTCTCCTCTCCCACCTTGAGGCAGGCACGCTTCCTAACCTCGTTTTCAACGACAAAAAGAAATTCAATGTTCAACACCATGTCAATCCCCAGAATGATCGTGTTTGGTCACGTGATGGGGGAGGTAGGACCTTGAAGAGTCACTTGGGCCCAAGAATTGGCGTCAGTGATGGTCTGGGCAGCTGTTACCGAATCTGGAAGAAGTCCTTTGATTTTCGTAGAACAAGGCGTCAAACTGAACCAAGAGAATTACTGAAATGACATCCTTGTTAGTTCATTGTTGCCCTGGGCAAAAAAACACTTCAAAAAACGTCCTTGGATGTTTCAACAAGATTCGGCACCATCACATGGAGCTAAAAAGACGCAGGAGTGGCTATCAGTCAATGTTCCCAACTTCATTTCCAAAGAAAAATGGCCCCCTTCATCACCCGATTTGAATCCTCTCGATTTTGGTATCTGGGGATACCTCAAGAGCAAGGTCTCAGCAACACATCATAAAAGTTTGGAGGCACTGAAGACGAAACTACGGAAGGAATGGTCGAAAATGCCCCAGGATGTGATTCGTGACTCTTGCAGGTCATTTTCGAGGCGTCTTCAGCTTGTAATTGATTCAAATGGAAAGCATATTGAATAAATTGTATTTGTACTGAATTGATATTCATTCTCTAACAATATTTCACCTGTGTTACTCCAACTGTACGTATCATTTCCCAAATACAGTTATTTGAAGTTGTAATGCTAAATATTGATGACCCTGTATAATAAAAATGCATTTTTATACCAATCAATACTTCTATCAAATAACAGAAAATTTATCCAAAAAATAATTATTAGTGATAGTCATTTGCTTCTCATTTATGCAAGAATAAAGCTGGCGTGTAGCCTTAATCATAAAACTATGTAGTTAACTTTAGTTGTTCTAATAAGTTGCCCATATGCTTTTTGCTACAAATTATCAGAAAAGCCTATTAATCAAACAAAACGTATGATTAACAATTACTTGATGAAATAATAGATAAATAAAAGACCATACTCGCAATAAAAATAAAATAAGTATAAAGGCATAAATATAAAACAGGTGCAAATACTCTAATCACTTTCAAAAACTTTTTTTGAATACCAATTTAAGGTTAAATAACTAAGAAGTGCCAATACTTTAGGATTGTTTAAAAAAAAATTATGTTTACTAAGCTACATCTGAAAAAATTTTAAGAAAATGTAAAAAATAAATGCATAAAAATTTAAAAAAAAGTGTATTCACATTTTCAAGAAATTTGTATTACATTTATTTAATTAAAGCTTTGTGGTAAAAGGCTGCAGCAATATAGATTATTTGCTCTAACAAAGTTATTGAGCACCATACAAGCAATGTAACAGTGGTGTACACTGATCTCTTCGAGGCTGTTCATGCAGTTGATATGCAATACTTTATGGATAAGACAAAAAATTATCTGGGATTCTAAGACGAAGACCAATTTTTGTCTCAAAATTATGGTGTTCTTCAAAAAAAAAAGGTTTTCAATTGTAATTACTGTTGGATTTCTGACTTTTTGTCCCAAAATCATAGTGTCCTTTAAAGAAGATTTTACCTCAGATCAGCCTCAGATTTCTCTAATTTCGTCTCAAAACCAGGGTGTTCTTTATTAACACTTTAAGGATATAAGAATTTGATTGTAAAATAAAATAAAAATGATTTAATAATGACATCACCATTACCTAAAAATCAGAATGATAATGCCTTCACAAAAGTGCTATTGTAATGTTACAATCACAATCATGGTACACATATGTACCACTGTTCCTCAAAGGGTTAAGTAAAAAATAAAGGTAATCATGCAAAAGTTCATTGGTCATGCAAAGCATGACTTGCATGCCCTGACTGCATGCCACTGCAATGTAATATCATATATTATATAAGTAGACAAATCAAACTTAGAAATTAATAACAGTGCTCAACAACACAATTAAATTTTAAAACACCATTAAAAACAACGACATCACCCTGTTTAGCCAAATGTATATTAAAATATAACAATTTTCTAAATTATTCAGCTAAAATCATATGATTTGTTATTAATTTATCATCTGACAATCTGAAAGAGCAAACAAGTTGTTGTCTGTATAGTTTTCAGTAGGGCTTCATAATTTAATACACATCGCATATCATAGTTTTTCTTGCTTTGTTCTATAATGAAAATTATCCTATGTTACACTTAAACTAAAATTACAAATATTATTAAAGAATAAATACATACAATATCACTGTATCAAAACACATAAATAGATAAAAAAAAAATTTCACTTTGAATTAATGACATATCTCTTCATTTTTGTTTAAAAGAGCTAGTGAAAACTAAAAAATAAAGGTCATGATAAAACCAGATTCAAATACTCATGCTTTTGCTCGTTGACCTAATTTTTACATTTATCTGTTTATTGTTTATGTTCATTTACATTTATGTGCACCAAAAGACTGCCTCTTTTACCCAATTTCGCACCCTTGCTAATGCTAATTCACTGTTATCAAATCACTACTTTATTAACTTTGTTAGCAGGCTACGGCGTCTTAAAAACGGCGTTCCTCAGTGATCGGTCTTGGCTCCCCACTTATTTAACATCTATACGTACGATCTTCCTTCCATGATTTCCAGAAAGTTTGCTTATGCTGATGATTTAGCATTGTTGCACTCTTCTGGAAACTGGAAGGACTTGGAGGCAGTGGCGGCTCGCGCATTGGAGCTGCAGAGCTGCAGAGCTGCAGCACCTTAAATATCTGTGCAGCGATTGTAAATATCATCGGCAACGCTTAAAAAATTTAATATCTGATAATACTTACAACTACTGCACTAATGTTTAGGGTGCTGCAGCTCCAATGTGCGAGTCGCCAGTGCTTAGAGGGGACTTTAAGGCAAGACATGACTACACTTTCAGCATATCTCCAGACTTGGAGGTTGAAGCTCAGTCACACTAAGACGGTGACGGCAGCCTTTCACTTAAATAACCGAGAGGCCAAGCGTGAGCTGAAAGTCTACAGCAACCATAGACTTTTACCATTCTGTCCAACTCCTACCCTACAAACAAACCACGTGGATTCCACGTTACCACATAGATCCCACGTGAATTCTACGTGGAATCCACATGGTGTGTTTGCAGGGTACTTACCTTGGGGTAAAACTAGACAGATCGCTCACGTTTTGTCACCATCTAGTGGCATTGCGCAAAAAACTATCTTCGCGCGTCACACCATAGTCTATCTATGTCTGCTGGCTCCATAGATATCCTATATAACTATGGCTGGCTCTCATTCTGGTAAAGTATTTACTCAGCGCTGCTAGTGTTAGGTTGGTATTTTTAACAGTTGCTGTAGGTTATGCCAAGATGCCATACTTAAGAATAGGGTTTTGTCACTAGTGGTTTTAATATGTATTTTATATGATGCATTTATAAGATGCCATACTTATATGTATTTGATAATATGTATTTTATAAGATGCCATACTTAACAATAGGGTTTTGTCACTAGTGGTTTTAATATGTATTTAATACACACAATATTTTAATATGCCATACTTAACAATAGGGTTTTGTTGCTAGTGGTTTTTAATATCAATTTTGGGGCCTTAAACGTTGTAATCGCCCAGGAAAAAAAGTTTTTTATTAATAGTAGAACTTAGTGTTCAACTCGCTTTTTAGTTTAGGCCAAAAAAGTTAAAGATTTTTAAATTAAGACAGAAAATGCGTTTACTACTCTTAGCATAAGCAATAGTGTATTGTTTTTTAAAACTTAGCCTAAGCAATTAAGTGTATGTTTTGACGATTACAAAGATTTTAGTAAAAATAGATTATATATTTTTTCAGTGAAAGCAAAATAAAGTTTTTGATGAAATTTATAGTTTATTTTTTATAATTGGCATATTTTACTTGGAAAATCTAATATTATATAACTATTGTAAAATTTTTGCAATATTTTAATAATGTTTTTTTCAATTTTATTTAAGATTGTTAAAAGTATAAATAACATGAAACTTATGAAAAAGCTTAACTTGGCTTGCTTTTTTTCAATTTTATTTCAAATTGTTAAAAAATATAAGTAACATAACAGTTTTGAAAATGATAGCTTGCTAACTCTTCCAGTATGTTCGAATCTACAATATGTAGGCCTATTAGTTTTTTGAGGTGCATTATTTTTAATTCTATTTTATTAAGCCTATTGTTATTATCGTATTTAAATTAATTTTAATTTTTTATGGTATTTTCACTTAATTATTAAAAGTTATTAAACAAATACCTATTTTAAGTAGTGGATTATTCAGTGTATAGTAATAAAATTTTTTTCAAGTTTTTGTTGTTTTACTGCAGCAAATTTGTTATACATTTGAATACTTTAAATAAAAAAAAAAAAATAAAGCAATTTTAACACTTCAATTGTTGTGCAACATTTTAATTAGGTGCATTTAATATTTAAAATTTCAATATAATGATGACTATCTATTAAAATTGTTTTCAGTTACTATATCTTTATAAAAGCTATAGGTAAGAACCATTGAAGTATAGATTTATTTTTCTATATTTCAACAAACTTCATAAATTATATTATTGCAATCAGATTTAAGAAAAAGTTAGTAATTTTTGTTTTGTACAATTTTTTGTTTCAATGGTTTTTTTCAATATTTTCATATGTATATAAGAATAAGTTCAGTTAAAAATTAATTTTTTTATTTGAATATTAAAATTAAATATTAATTTATGTCCATAACATATCTTTGTTTTGAAAAAGTATTGAAAAAATGCTGTCAGACAGAATGCATTGGGCAAAAATTAAATTTTTGTTATTGTTTTAGATGGTTCTTTATATAACTTTTTGTATTGTTTACTTAGTATGAGTTCATCAAAAAATGGTTTGGATTTGTCATTTGAAGAAGTAACAGTTTTAGTTGATGTAGTGTGGGATGAGGATAGTGACAACTTTGAATTATTTGATGAGTCAATCATAACTAAAATGGATAAAATGGTGGAAAAATCAAACACAAATTCAAAGCTTTCATTGAAGAATCTTTAGTTTTCAAAAAATATTCAGCTGGATTAGCTACAATGTGCTTTATTAAGAGATGATTTTAAAAAATTGGAAGAATGTGAAAGTGAAAAGCAAATTTTGCAGTTATGTGGACAGCTATTGAGAAAAAAATGTTGTTATCAATTTGACTTATTATGGCAGCAAGGTTTGTCAATCGTTAATGATTCAGTAATACTTAAAAGGAAAATTATTTGAACCACATATTATTTGTGCTAAAAAGTGGTAAAAATAAGCAGGGTTGTTTTTATTTGTTATTTTGCTGTTAAGAGTAAACCAAGCTATTATGAATAGCTGCATGGTTAACAAATAATGTGTGCTCTAACACTACCAAATTGTTGTGTATTAGATATAAATTACAAAAAAGAAACTTTGCTGTGTTTTGTTACCCTGTTTTGCATCTCCTATCTGATGCTTTAACTGACAATCTTTTATACTTGAAGTTTAGATAATTGTATACTATACAGAGTGCCATTATTTTAATTAGTAAATTGTGTCCATTTTGTAAATACTATGTCTTTAAGTACCCCATTTTTTGAAATTTTATTTTTATATTTTTCCTCCTGACTTGCAGGAAAGTGACGGAAATACATAGGGAAAGCAATTACCCTAATCTGGTTCAGGAGATGGTAAGGTATTGTTGTCCAATTGAAATTTTTTTTGGTTTTTAGTTTATATGGATATGACTAAATATTGGAACTGCTTGCCAAGACCACCAAGCTGGGAAAAGTGTTGTAAAGTATCTTTTCCAAGGACAAAACAGAATGACACAAGTAGTTTTGAACCAAGACCATGTTAATCACAATCCTGGTGCTCTAATCATTTAATCATGCTGCTGAGATGTATAGCCTCAAAGTAGTTTCAAAATGGCCAGCTTTCCTGAAAATTATTTTGAGATTTAGCTAAATTACAACAGTCAGCTGTAGATTTTCTTTATCTTTAGATTGTCAGTTTTTCAAACCTTTTTATAGAGCTTGTTGGAAACAGAAACACGATCCCTTTTATTTATTTTTTTTTTTTGTGACCACGTGGTCCACTAGAGGCAGGCAAGTGTTTCGATTGCGAAATTCGTTTGATTGTCGTTCATTTTGGTTGCGACTGCGTCGGCGAGCAGAGGAGTAATAATTTCTCCTTAAAATACAGTCATATTATCCTTTGTATCTGTTCTTCGTTCATCACTGTTCTTGCGTGTGATTAATTGTGCTTCTTCTACCTTTGGAATTAAATTTTGGTAAGTTATTTAACTTTCATTGATATTTAAGCTAAGTGTTGCTTCTGTTAGCGCTGCAGTATAAGTTACATATAGGTAAGATTTAGTTAATTAGCTGAGCGCGGCAGTTTAATTCGCTTAAGTATTATTGAGGTAGTTTTAAGCAGGATAATTATTTAAAGGAACTCTCTCTACGCTGACCGGTCGTTTCTACGACAGTGCCAATATTTTACAGAGCTTAGTAGTTAAATGTTCAAAATCTTTTGTTTTGTAAATAAATCCAATTTAATTACATTACTTGCAGGTTTTTACCAATCAAGATTTAAAACGTGTCCTTGGTTTTGTAACATCAAGTGTTTTAGCAAAAAAGCAGTCATTTAAGGAATTCTACAAAAGTGAATATTTGGACATTAGTGTTACAGATAAAGATGTGATTCAATATTTGCTGGGAGTTTAGTTTGTTGGCTAAAAAAAAGACTGACTTGTCCAGATAATTTTTCTCTAAACTTTTACTTCTAAAATTTTTATTTTGCATTTTAGTTTTTAAAAGTTTATTTAGCCCAGTATTTTTAAAAATGTATTGGAAAAAATTTTAGCAGGTGTTAAGAAATTGGACCACACTGATGTATTTCATTTATTCATATTTATAACGCATCTAAAATATATTTTCTAGATATTGGTGCGAATCGTTGCAGTTGCCTCCTTCACAAGTACAGTACCACCAAAATTGGGAATAAGGGATCGCCAAAATAAATTAATTGCGATTAAACCTACTTTTTTTTTCTTTTAATGGAATTAGAAAAACAATATCGAGTGTTGAGAACAATAAAATTGGTACCAGAAGATGAGATAATTGCTGCTGTAAATGTCGAGGACTTTATGGACCAGCCTAACCGAAAATGTTTGAACATGTCGATGAGACGATATGTACGTATGCGTGCTCATTTTGAGGCTAAAAGATTTGCTCAAAAGCATTGCTTTGAAAAAAGGAAAAGCAAGACCAACGCTATCCGGAAACGACTTAAGTTATTAAATAGTAGTGTATAGAAAAGCTTTTGGTTTTTTTTGTAATTAACACAATACATCTTTATTATTACAGGGTAGAGGAAAAATCCCCAGAATTATTTTTAAGCTTTAAATTAAAACAAATTTTAATTGTTTTAAAGTATAAATTGATGATCAATTGAAAGCTGTATTATCATTCTTCATTTACAGTTTGGTTTTTTAATTTTAATTGCCATAAAATTTGTCAAAAATGAGTAAACGTCATGCCATTATTGAGCTTCATCGCGCGCGAGTGTCCAATTCGATGATTATCAAGCAGCTTAAAGTACCAAAATCAACTGTGTACAACACTGTAGCAAGATTTAAGGAGCTAGGTGGTGACAAAGACCGTCCTAGAAGTGGACGCCCTTGCACAGCTCTTACTCCCAAGATCATCAAGGCGGCTCGTGAGAGGGTCGGAAGGAAGATGTCTCTAAAGAAAGCCTGGGCCAAAATACCACAAGAAAAGCTCCTTGTTTCAGTTGAGAGTTTCAGAGGAAGACTCAAAAGAGTAAAAGCTAAAGGAAGACATATTGAAATATAGACACATATTCTATTTTGTGATAGTCCTAGTAATAATTTTACAACATATTTATTTAATATTCCTTTACCATAATTGAAATATTGTCAATTCAATTTGTCCGGGAACTTTTTCCCCACCCTGTACTCCACGCACAACGTCAATTGTGCGTCGTCGCTGTACCTTCACTTCAAAAATCTTTGCCTAAGTGTTAAATTGTATAGCAATTTCAGGCTACTGAAACTGCTGACAAAAAGTCACTGCTTCTCCCAAGATTATGTTTAAAAATATTTGGTATTATATGTAAATAAATTTAATTATTTCGTTAAACGAAAGCATGATTGAGAAACCAATCTAATTAAAAGCGATTGATTCCAATTTTGTCGGCGTGCAATTTCAGCCATCAAACTCGCAGAAACTATTTAAGTATGGTTGAGCCACGCTGTTTTTACAAGAATCACTTGGTTTCACTATGAAATTTTGAAGTCTTTCGTTTGTGTGGCGGATATGAACTGGACTTGAATAAAATTGGCGCTTGGGGGAAAAAAAGGTTGGCCACCCCTGCTCTAGTACAACACTACGTTAATCCGCAACACTACATATACTGACATACACTTGACAATACAGATATAGAATGCAATATGACCTTAATGTGTAATAATTATAGAAGTTATACTCTACTTTTATTGAGATGCCTAGAGTCCTAGTCATTCTCATCAATAATAACATTACCTGCCCTTACACCAGACCGTAAACAATTGACGCTACATACATTATACACAAACATTGATACTGTTGGAGCATCGCATTGCCATCCCCTTTGACGCTATTGACCAAAATGAATTTCTAAGGGGTCTTGGTTAATTCTCCGGGTCACGACGAACTTGGTACCATTACCAAAGCAATCTTCAATTAAATCGACCATTACCTTGGTTGTCATCAACAAACCATTTGAAGTTGCTTTGCTAAGAAGCATGGCTCGACGTTCTGCTTCGGTAGCTTTAAAAAAACACTTATTCCATGTTTCAAGTAAGGTATAAAAATATTTTTTAAACAAATTAAACGTTTATTGCTAAAACAATCGTTTGCTTCAAAAGGCTTCATGTCTGGCTTTCCACGTCTTTGTGAGTGATAATAGCTCGTGTTCATCATATCAAACCAACGGTCCATCATCAGTATATAGTTTCCGAATTCTTCATGACCTTTTCGTTTAATTTCTAAACCCACAGTAGCAGACAAAGTTTGAGCTACGATGCTAACCTTCATTTTTTTGTACGATGTTGGATTGAAATGTTGAGTTGTTAATTTAAACAAAAAAACGCAAGTCACCCAAAGTAAGATCGTCTTCGATTAAATTTTGAATCACATTCCAAGAAAAAAATGATTTATTCCATATACGCTTATTAGGATTCATAAGATTGTTTCTGGTAGTTTTAATTAAGTGAGGGCGGATTGTATGAAGTATATGTATCTGAAATAATAATTTTAAAAATTACATTATTTTCACAAAAAACTATTACCCTTAAACAAACATAAAGAAAGCGCAACAACTTTTTTCTAGCCTATAATTATTAATTAAATTCAAAAATTTAGTTTTGATAACTGACCTCGACTCATCTAAAGGATGTTTTACCCGATATTTAATTCCATCAGCTTCATTTTGACTCCAAGCATTAAAAACAGAAATATTTGTAGACAATCCATCACCTTCAAAGTAAAATAGTAACTAGGAGTTTAATGAAAAAAAATAGTGTTTGGAGCAGTGATGGTGTGGCGTGAGTGGTTTTGGCACACAACACTTAAACAGCCTTTATTGAAAAGGGGCACAAAACCAAGAAAACAGTATTAAAACTTCAAAACTAGAATTCAAGAATAACGTTAAAAAGATGAGTCTCAAGTTTTTCAGTATCTGTCTCTCTCTCTCTGGATCTCAATCTGTCTTACCGGCGGCTACGTCCAGCGAGCATATATAGCGTAAGCAATTTTTTTCATTTTTCATTCAATTCAAATTCAATTGATTCAATTCAAAAAAGCTCTATGATAACTTATCAATTAGAGCAAAAATTAAAATATTTGATTTAGTTTCTATTTTAATTATTGCATTATACAGCAGAAGAAGTAATTGAAGAGAATGTAAATTATTCGTTCGGTAGAATGCAATTATTCCATCTAACTGTTTGTTGGTAATACCTAAAAATATCCGCAGTATTAAAATTGAATGTCTTAACTTATACAGCAGTAGGCAGTCTCTTTTAATCTAAAACAAGAAGACGCCTACAAAAATAATGTCTAATCTGGGTTACATAGGGTATTGCAAGAAAAACATTTTCTTTTATAGTGAGCTAAAAATTAAAAACTTCATTTCAAATCTTTATTAGTTTAAATTAGGATTTCCCAAACCGCGGCCTTTTTCACTTATTAATCCAGCCCTCGAAAGCATTTTTCTTAATTATTGCGTCATTTGATAACATTGCTTTTAATTGAAATTTAGAAGATTTATTAAAATTAAACGTGCTGTTTGTGCTATTCTGGGGTCTCACAAAATTTAGAAAAAAATTGGCCTGCAAGATAAAAAGTTTGCCCAACCCTGGCCTAAACAATCTTTTTGTTTAAAATTCAAGGTAATTACCAATGTTAATACCTAAACATAACAGACAAACTTTTTTGGCTATGTAATGTGGAGAATTTTGGTCTTTCAATACAAAAGTTATTAAATTTTAATAAAGGAATTTCTTTTAATTGCTCTTTTCTTTCGACTGACAGGGTGTTAAGCATATTTTGGTGGATACATGATGAACATATTGCAACATCTTTTTTTATCGCAATAGCACACTGTGAACTCAAACACCTAAATAAATACAAATGTATTAAAATTTTTTTTTTTAAATAATTATGTTTCTTGATGATGATAAAAAGCAGCCAAAGATTGGTAATAGTATATAAAACACTAAATTAAAAATTGCAGCAACAAGTTTTTGCATTTGAGTTTACCTTATTTGTAATTCTGTAAAAAATAAATTGGGATAAGATTGGAATAGCATTAAGCAATAAGCATACTATCACACAAATTCCACAATATAAAGTGTATAGCTCAAAATAATTTTTCACTTGTTGAAGTAGGCTACTAGGATGATCACAACTACTGTCATAAGTATTGTTTGCTGTTGCCACTGGCTACTTGTCTTGCATAAGTTAAAATCTTGAGAAATGTCATTAAAATTTTTGCAATGCTTTTTCTTTGAAACAATCGGTGGGTTAAGTTTTAATGGAGATTTTCTTTTTAAAACAACCTTTTGAAAACTTTTTTGTGGCAGGCATTCAGTGGGTAACGAACCAAATTTTAACCAACTTTTTTTATTTGTTTTTTGAATAACCTTTTCCTTGAAATGTCTGCTGCAAATAAATGCTTTTCCATCAACACATTTTTTTCCAAAATTCTTATCTGATGGGTCACAAAATCGAAATAAAACTTGAATAAAATCTTGGCTCCATTTCTTTGTATCAACACCACACCGATGTCATTTTTTACCATTTGAAATCAAAAATAAAGAAGTATCCAAGGTAAATGATGATGATGTACATTCAGGCAAGCAACAATATTTACCCTTATTAGTATTCATCTATAAAAACATCTTAAAGTTTAATTTTTTGTATTTGTAAAATACTTTAATTAAAAATACCATAAAAATTTAATTATTGAACAGTTATGATCAGGGAATCGAACCGTTTAAAATAACGTTCCGGTTCAGGTTCAGCAAAAAATTTTTTTTTCGGGTTCAGTTCCGGTTCGGGTTCAGCAAAAATTTTTTTTTCGGGTTTAGTTCCGGTTCAGGTTCAACAATTTTTTTTTAGGGGTTCAGTTCCGGTTCAGCTCCGGTTCGGGTTCGGAATATATATTTTTTATCTATTTCTTACAAGCGTTAGGACTGTAAACACAATTTCTTACCTCATGTTATTATGGGCGCCCGCAGACGCGCTTCCTGGAGGAGTGATGGCAAACAGTCGGAAACACAAAAAATATTCTTAAAAAGGGTTTTTTAAAAAATTCTGGTACAAGTTTTAAAAAAATTAAATTAAACTAATTCACCGGCATGGGTCTTGGTTGTAAAAACCAAGTCTTACCAATAAATTTATTTATCAATGCGAGCGCCAAAAGCGGAAACGGAAGTTTTTTGTTGTTTTGTGATCTCAAAACTTTCTTATAGATTGCGTTTACATAAGTTTATATAGATCTTTCTTCGACTAGCCACTGATACACCTGTCTAAGAATTTTTTGATAATTTTTTAGTGGCGGCCCTCACGCAGAAGGTTTACTAGTTATGAAACGTCATTAAGGTTCATTTTTACTTCGAACGTAGATTGGAGTATTCTTTGTTTCTTTTAATGATTTTTATTGCCTTTAAGCGCGGAAAGAAGTAAAAAAATTAATAAAACAAAAAATACTTCGTTTCAAGCCGCCGGTAGTGGAAACGGGCCTTTATCTTACGTAATCTAAATTTAAAGTTTTAAACAAATTAAACATTTAGTCGTTCAAGTTTATAATAATAAAAAATTGACGCATAAAGACTCTTTTCCCACTATGAGCGTGGAATGGAGTACAGTGGCGAGCAAAAAAGTAAGATTTTTTATTTTAAATTAAATTAAATTTTTTAAAAATAAGTTACAGTGGAACCCCGCTTACCTGACCACCTACGGGACCGTCATCAAGCGGTCGCGTTAGCGGGGTGGTCGTGTTAGCGAATTTTGCTTTGGAGCATCCTGTTTGTAGCAATTGTTTGTTGTAAATGTCACAAGTGGCGTAACCCGCAGTAATATCTGGTAGGCGTGATTTCGAACTCTGCACGACTTTTTCGTCAACACAGCCACTCTCTCTGCAAATAACAGCCTGAGAAATGCTATGTCGTGTCTTAAACCTGTTTAACCAATCGTTTGAGGCTTTAAAGCCATTTTTCTTCAGAGATTTAGCAAAGTTAGAGCTTTTTCTTGAATCAGAGGCCCACTTATCGGTAGGTTTAAAGACCGAGCTCTTTGAAACCATCGGAAAGTTAGTGAATCGATATTTCCTTCAAATTGAAAGATTCTAACCCTCTTCCGGTCATTCGATAAGTTGTCGTCATATGCAGCCAAAACGTCTGCCTTTCTTTTAAGTGTGTTCTTTATTTGAGTCTTGCTAACGCCGAAAATCTTAGCAAGTTCCTCTGAGATTTTCCCTCACTTTCTTTTTGTTGTATTACCATAACCTTTTCTTTGATTGAAAGTTCTCTCGGTTTCTTTTTACTAAGTGCCATTATTTTTATCAGATACTGCAGAATGAATTTAAACAACTGTTAGTACTGAAGTTTATCTTATAAATTCAGTTCTGTTTGCCACACTAATCATTCATTGCGCAATTGCATTTTCTTTGTGTGTGTGCACGCGCTCATCTAATCTTATTGTTTTAATCACAAAAGAAATTTAACCTTATTATTTTGGTCACAAAAGCAAATTATTGAGCACGTGTGGTCGCTTTAGCGGAGTTAAATTTGCAGTTTTGGACCAAAATATGGCGGTCCTGGTCTGGAAACCGGGGTGGTCGCGTTATTGAAACAGAATGCAATGCATTACCATAGTAAATTATTTGGGACCGCACTGAAGTGGTCCTGATAACGGGGTGGTCGTGTTATCGAGGTGGTCGCCAACCAAGGTTCCACTATAGTTGCAATTGAATTATATTTCTAAAAAAAAATAAATTAATATTGGATTTAATATAATTTTTTGTGCTCTTTTAATGATATATTACTTGATATATATTAATATATTTCAATTTTAACAATGATATTTTTAAAAAATCTTAAAAAATAAAAAAGTCTTACTTTTTTTTGTTCGCCACTGTACTCTTTACTTGATTTATTGACTTTATGTGCTCACTTAGATTTTAAGAGCGGAAAGATGGTCAAAAGAAACAAAGAATGCTCTATTCCACGCTCGTAGTGGAAACGAGCCTTAACTTTTAGAAGTTTTTAATGCATATTTATGTATTATTTTGTAAAATTTAAAATTTGAAAAAGCGAGTCCCCCTTTTGGTTCTCCTGGCGCACGTTCATGTATCTAGTGCACATATTTTTTCTTCATTTCTTAGCTGATAAAGTCGTTTATGACGTTTCTTTATTGGCACACAAGTGCTCAAACAAATTGTGGCAACTTCAAACGGTAACATTTGATTTAACAATTACAACTAGTAATAAATTAAAAATTAAATCAGTTTGTTGTATAAGATTTTTTTTTTCTTAAGATAACTGAAATCAAACTTTGCAATTTTGTATATTGATCACTGCTTGCTTACAAACTGGTACTAAAAACTTGCTGCTTTTTATTTTTATAAGTGTATAGCGATGAAAGGGTAAAAATTAGGTGTGGGTCCAATTGTTTAAAAAAAGTCTTAAATTCAAGCAAATTCAAATTTACGGGAGACAATCATTTCTCAATTCGTAAAACCAGCAAAATGGTTTTTCAGCATTTGATTAAAAACTTTTTTGATAAACACTAGCTTGATATTGGCAGAAAAATACTCTGACTCCTCCATAATGTTTTGTTTGCCAAGCTAACTATTGGCGACCAAAACTATTTAGTTTTAACTCAAAGTCAAATTGTGCTACTAAATTTTGTTTGCAGGGGTAACTTATACAACAATGTAATTTGCTTATGGTTTTTCGGTTGCATTCTACATAAAGATAACTGACGCAAAACTTTTGTAATGAACCAGCAAATATGTGGTTCTTGTATTAAAAGTTATTTGTCCTGTTGCTACAATTTTGGTAAGCCTGAAAGTTAACAAAAATTTAATTTTAACGTAATACTTGATAAATGAAAAAGCACGCTAGATAAACGTTTTTGTTTTTTTTTTTGAAAAAAATTTTGTTTTTTTGAAAAATCAAAAATTAATTAACTTTATTGCATTGCTTGCTCAACAATATTTTTTACTCAATCTCGACTGTTAGGGATACTATCATGCTAGTGAAAACCATTTGAGGCAACTACAAGTTATACTGAATTCGAATCATTCGATAAGTTTACACTGCTTTTTTTATTAAACTTCTCCACGTAACTAAATTTCAGTCGAGTGGCTCCCAAACAGCCTGCACTGTGCAGCTTTGATTTTTTAATGGCGTCAAATAATTTTGCTTCACCAACGATGGTTTCACTATGTTTGCTACGTCTCTATATTAATATGTATTTTTTTTAATAGTATGGCTTTATAGTATGTAAAAAGCTTAAGAACAACTGCTTTAGCATATATTTAAGATTTCGCTTTCTTTATCTAGCAAGTGACATGTTTTTGCCTTAACTTCTCGCCTAAAAAGTCGTTTATAACGTTTCTGTATTGCCACACAACAAGTATCGTGACCAAAAAAATTGCGCCAACTTCAAAAACAAAATTGTAATTTTAATGATATTATAAACAACATGAGGTATTTTAGGAATATTACTAGAAACCAAACTGCTTAAAATGAGAAGCACCAGACTCGAGTTTCGCTCTTATTAGAGATCGTCAGTGATGCATATCTCACTGCGAATCGAACTCGCTACGTGTTGTCTTCCAAGCAGGAGACAACACCACTAGACCACGCGAGCCCGACAACAACTCGATCACAAGCAGCTGGAAATGATTCCCGGCTTTGCCGCGCAAGGAATACACAGAATCCACTGTGTGGTAAGACCAAGGCCGCACCTCATGACCGGGACTTACCCGACAAGCGTTAAGCATCGCGCTTACACTCCTAGAGCTTGGCGGGCGAAGAAAGGATTTTAATGATATTATAAACAACATGAAGTATTTTAGGAATATTACTAGAAACCACGTAGCGAGTTCGATTCGCAGTGAGATATGCATCACTGACGAGCTCTAATAAGAGCGAAACTCGAGTCTGGTGCTTCTCATTTTAAGCAGTTTGGTTTCTAGTAAAATTGTAATTCTGATTCTTCTACAAATAACTTTAAAATTAAAATTAGAGCATCAAACGGTCGAACCGGATCCATTTAAAATAAAGTTCCGGTTCAGGTTCGGGTTCAGCAATTTTTTTTTCTACGGGTTCAGCTCCGGTTCAGGTTCAGCAAATTTTATTTTTAGGGGTTCAGTTCCAATTCAGGTTCAGCAAATTTTATTTTTTCGGGTTCAGTTCCGGTTCGGGTTCAAAAAATAATAACGGTTAATACGGGTTTACGGATCCGGTTCGGGTCCGGTTCGACACCCTGGTTATGATAAATAAATCTTACCTAATTTAGTGCAGTCATACAATGCTATACTCAAAAATAAAAATTTTTCATGAAAAAGATAACAATAAACTAAATTTAAATAAAAAAATCTATTTGTATTAGTCTTTAAATAAGTCTTAAACAAGTCTACTCGTATATGCTGGTAATTATAAGAAAAAATTTTCTGGCTAAAAGCAAAGACAGTTTAATTTTATGAAAAACTTATACAAGTCTTTTTATTTACTGTTCTTTTAACAGTTTAAAAACAAGATTTACAAAGGAAATCAGAAAATAATATTAAATTTTTTTACTGCAGATAGATAATTACACAATACAAAGATAGCTACTTACCAAAAGAATAAATAAATTTTTATTTTTAGATAAAAAGTTAAAAACTAAAACTTTTTAAACCTACAACATATAAATAATTATACAAGTATATACACAAGCCACAAATTAAAAATGCCAACTAATAGAAATAAAATGAATATAATTTCTTTTTATACCTCGGGTTAATCTACTACTCAAAATAGGTATTTGTTTAATAACTTTTAATAATTAAGTGAAAATACCATATAAAATTAAAATTAATCTGAATGCTATGATAACAATAGGCTTAATAAAATAGAATTAAAAATAATGCACCTCAAAAAACTAATAGGCCTACATATTGTAGATTCGAACATACTGGAAGAGTTAGCAAGCTATCATTTTCAAAACTGTTATGTTACTTATATTTTTTAACAATTTGAAATAAAATTGAAAAAAAGCAAGCCAAGTTAAGCTTTTTCATAAGTTTCATGTTATTTATACTTTTAACAATCTTAAATAAAATTGAAAAAAACATTATTAAAATATTGCAAAAATTTTACAATAGTTATATAATATTAGATTTTCCAAGTAAAATATGCCAATTATAAAAAATAAACTATAAATTTCATCAAAAACTTTATTTTGCTTTCACTGAAAAAATATATAATCTATTTTTACTAAAATCGTTGTAATCGTCAAAACACACACTTAATTGCTTAGGCTAAGTTTTAAAAAATAATACACTATTGCTTATGCTAAGAGTAGTAAACGCATTTTCTGTCTTAATTTAAAAATCTTTAACTTTTTTGGCCTAAACTAAAAAGCGAGTTGAACACTAAGTTCTACTATTAATAAAAAACTTTTTTTCCTGGGCGATTACAACGTTTAAGGCCCCAAAATTGATTTTAAAAATCCACTAGCAACAAAACCCTATTGTTAAGTATGGCATAAACCTATAGCAACTGTTAAAAGTACCAATCTAACACTAGCAGCGCTGAGTAAAAACTTTAAAACGAAATATTAGCATCAGCTTGCAGACTATATATTTTAGTGACTTTGGTCACACTGCTGAGGCGACTCGTGGGCTCGGGATGGGTTGCTGGTGCTAAAACACTACGCATAGCCACCTTATCCCTAGTCTACTCAACAGTTGAGTACTGCGCGCCAGTCTGATGTCGCAGTGCTCACACTCGCCTCATTAACAGTGTCTTGAACGATACCTTGCGCATAGTCACTGAATGCCTGCGTCCCACTCCAACGGACCACCTACCTATACTCTCGGGCATCCAGCCAGCTGAGCTTCGCCGAATGGGAGTGACACTCTCTTTGGCTCACTGTGGATCTCTGGACTCTGCTCATATCTTGCATGATCTATTAAGACGATCCTCAGATACTCGCCAAGTGAGACTAATATCCAGACGCCCATTTGTGCCAGCTGCACAAAATCTTTTAAACAACCTTGCCAGACTTGGCATCCGCGCTTCCGAATGGACAAATCACAAATGGAAAACGGAGTACTGCGAAAATGCTTCCAGGCTCCGTGCTTTTGTGCCCGAGACCGGTGCCAGGCCTGTTGGGATGGGCTTACCCGGAGCAGCTTTAATTAAGCTCAACCACCTGCGGACTGGTGTTGGGCGATTCCATTCGTCCATGCATAAATGGGGTCACCGAATTGCGAGTGTGGCGCTTCTGAACAAACCGCAGAACATGTTCTATCAGCGTGCCTATACATCGGGCACCACATGGAGCACGAGGTCTGACGGTTTTGGATGACGAAACCCGATGCTGGCTTAATAACACCACTGCCAGCATCTGATTCAGGCAGTACAAAAGCCTGGGGTAGTAAAAGGATAAACCCTCGGCCCTAGTCCTGTTTGTGTCTGACCTGGAGTGGATACCTCTTCAAACGACAAATAAACAAACAAAAAAACAACTTTGTTAGATTTCATTTTGATCGAGTTTATATCATTGTTGAGATCTAACCCACTGAGAATTTGAAAGGGCATTATCTTTCCCCCTGTGCCCTCACCGCTTTGCAAATATGGAAGACAGGAGGAAAATTGCTCCCTCCCCGCTTCCGGCGCCCTTAATTGTTCCATTGCCTTTTGTGTGTTGTACATTTTGCTTTTTACATCTCTCCCTCACTGTGAGCTGACACGATAATTTAAGGCAGTTGAGATCTGATTCTTATGTATCCAGTCCAGCACCATCGTAACGTTCTTGTTTTGTTTTCCAGGTCGCTTTTATTGATTTTGCGTATCTGGCTATTAGTTAAAATAATAATAATAAAAATAATAATGGGTTTTTAGACCGCCATATACCGCAAAATTTTAAACTTAATTTAATAACTTTTTGGTCCTTTATTTGCTGTAGCCTACTTATTGATGATTGATTATACTGGCTTTAGATAAACGTTTTATTACTAAGATAGGCTACTGCTCAGGAATTATTCAAATAGGATAAAGAGGTTAGAGATCTTCAGAACTTGCTCCCTCTCGCTTTCACAGACAATCAATCATTTTATTTTTTTGTCCATTTAGCAGGTCCATAGAAAACGTAAAAAAGCTTGTACATGTAGTCGAAAAAAAAAATAAATAAATTAGAGAAAAACGGTTATCTTAATGCTCTTCTGCATATACAAACTAGCTAAATTCTTGGATACCATTATTAAACCGTATATATCGGATAAACACATGCTGCGTTTATCTTCTTTTAACGTTTATTTTTTAGCGTTTATTTTTAAATAGTTCTTTAAAAAAACAACTTAAGAGAGTATAAAATAGCACCCTAGATGTGAAATGTTAGATCTGATTGTTCGATCAATTTTTGGATTAAATGCTAGTTTGGATCATTTTCCGGCTCCGTTCAGTTCCGATCCGAGTCCGAATTTGGTCCATTTTCATCTCTATTACAATTACACAAGTTCTAATTTTTTTTTTTTTTCTAAGTTTCAAGTTTATTCTTCTAACGCTTTATAAGTTCAATAAACACATGTCACATTTGTTGATTTGACAACTCATTTAATATTTTTTGATATTCATTTTTTAAATATTAAAAATTTTTAATTATTCTTTTTTGGTGTTGACCTACATATTAGTTTTTGAGACTTAATAAGTAAAAACAATAAAGTGTGTTTTATATGCTAAAAAAAAAATATTAGGTTGAGGAATATGTTCGTAGCGTTTTTATCAAAGAATTTTATTTAAACAAAAACGAAAAGTTATGGCTATAAATTTATAAATTATGTATTCTCCGTTGCTGTTTATGACCTCTTCCCACCTCTCAACCAATTTGTCGATGCGGTTCCGCCAAAAATCCTTAGGTCTGATATCGAAGAATTTGTTGAGCCAGTTTTTAAGGCCTCTTCATTGTCGAAGGTAACGAACCTCATATGGTTTGACAAAGAGCGGAAAAGACAGTAATCCGTGGGTGCAAGATCCGGAGAATACGGCGGATGCTGAAGGACCTCCCATTCGAGCTCTTGGAGTGCGGCTTTGACGACTTGTGCAATTTGAGGCCTGGCGTTGTCGTGAAGAAGTATGGTTTGGCTTTGTCGATGGGGTCTTTTCAGTTGAATAGCCTCATTTATGCAATGTAGCTGGGCTATGTAGAGCTCCTTGTTGACCGTGGCATTCCTTTCGAGCATTTCCCAGTGCACCATGCCTTCTTAGTCCCACCAAACGCAGATCATGGTCTTCCTTGGATGAAGGTCAGGCTTAACTCTTGGCTTTGGCGTATCTCCAGGAGCCACCCATTCCTTTCTTTGCTTCATATTTATATATAGGCACCACTTCTCATCACCCGTGACGATTTGGTACAAAAAGCGCTGTTTGTGACCGCGTGTTGCTCGATGGCGGGCGAGATGTTGAGAAGTAATTTAAAGGCAATTTTCTTTGTTGTTTTTGCTAAGCTCATGAGGCACCCAGACTCCCAATTTTTCGGCAAATCCTATTGAATAAAGATGATTGAGAATCGTTTTTTGATTGCAGTTCATTTTTTCGGCCAATTCACAACTTGTTTGGCGACTTTTCTCCTTCAAAAGTGCTTTTAGATGGTCTTCGTCAAATTCAGAAGGTCTTCCGCTGCGGGGCGTGTCGTCGATGTCAAAATTGCCATTTTTGAACTTCGCAAACCATTTTCTTGCCGTAGATTTGCCTATGACACCTTCCCCGTATACCATGCAAATGTCCCGGGCTGCTTCAGCAGCTTTTTGGCCTCGATGGAAAGCGAAGAATAGCAGGTGTCGAAAATGTTGCTTTTTACCCCCTGGATATTCCATATGTAAGCCTCACAAATAATAAAATTTCAAAATACTCAAAAAGACGATTAGTACAGTTTTTTACAGTAGAAAGAGCTCTATCAAATGAATATATACATTTTGCCAAGTAGTAAAAAATCATTGTAAAATAAAAGAAAATATAAAAACGCTACGAACATATTCCTCAACCCAATAAATTTATTTAAGACGTTACTTTTTTTTTGTTTTGAAAACTACAGTAAAAACTTAAAAAGTATTTTAGCAACATGAAAAACGTTTTTTGAACCATACGAATCATACATTATTAGGTTTCTTGCAAATTGCATAAAGATCGCCAACTAAGATACGGCCTCTGCTGCAAACATGTGATCACGTGAAAAGCTGTATTGACAAAATATTGTATTAAGTTGTTGGAATTTATTTTACATTTGAAAGCTTTGAGTTAACATAAAATGCAATTCTTATTCTGATACCATTTAAAGCATTTTTTTGATTGACACAACAGAATATGAAATTAATTAAAATGTCTTTTTAATTTGCTTTCACCTATGCATTCTAGACAGTTGCCTATATGTTTGGGGCCAAGCTAAAACAGGCATAGATAATTATTTGCGAGATGATTTGGCACTTGATTTTTATTTTTTGCAAAAGTTGTTTTGCAAAGTTCAAATTTTTTTGTTTAATTAAACATAAATGCATTGATTTAACAGATTAATTTACTTCACTAATGTACTTGGTATTTTCAGCTTCTAATATATTTCTATGTTAAATCTTATTTTATATATACCTATGTATCTATGGTAAAATTTTTAAAATGACTGAAAAATCTAATAAAAAGAAATTAAATGTAATGCGAGATATTAGGATTCAAAAGCTTTGTCTTAACATATGTGTTGGAGAGTCTGGTGATCGTTTGACAAGAGCTGCCAAAGTTCTTGAACAATTGACTGGTCAAACACCAGTTTATGCCAAGGCTCGATATACAATTCGATCTTTTGGTATTCGTAGAAATGAAAAAATTGCTGTTCATTGTACTGTTAGAGGTCCTAAAGCTGAAGAAATTTTAGAAAGAGGCCTCAAAGTAAAAGAATATGAATTGCGCCAAGGAAATTTTTCAGCATCTGGTAATTTTGGATTTGGAATTCAAGAGCATATTGACTTGGGAATTAAATATGATCCCACAATTGGAATTTATGGAATGGATTTTTATGTTTTGCTTTGTCGTCCAGGATATAAAGTTCATCTTAGAAAAAGAAAAAAAAGCAAAGTTGGCACATCTCATCGATTGACAAAAGTTGATGCCATAAAATGGTTTCAGCAAAAATTTGATGGAATTGTATTACCAGGAAATTAGTTTCAAGTTGATGCATAATTTTTGTGAGTTATATTATTGTATTGCTTTTTATTGATTTTTATATTTTGCTTTTAACCTGTTTCTTAACTTATTATTATTTGTTTTGTAACTTTACTTTTTACAACATTTTAATAATCTGTAATAAAATATAATTAGATTTTCAAAAACACTATTGCACTTAAACATACTAGTTAAGCTGCTTATAAATATATCTTCTAATAATTTGAAATTTTAAAGTCAAAAAGCTAACTTTTTCTGCATAATAACTTAATTTTTAAGCTATCACATAAAATTATTTAAATTGCATTGCCTGGTGATTAATTTGAAAATATTTTTGTTTAAATTTGTACTCATTTAATTATCTATAGTTGACAGTTGGTTATGGATAAAAGCACAATTTTAATGGCAACTGCAATCTCCTTGGTCTTTGTTTAAGTCTTGCTCTCATTATTTTATTATGATCATAAGAAAGGCACTGTCCATTGCTTGCCAGTCTTAGCAAGCAGCTCTAAATTATTGTCATATTTTAAATAAAAACTAAAACAAAAGTTTTCAACTGGACAATTCTGGCATAGTCAAAAGTAGGTCGGGGTAATACTGATAGTCTAACCATTGCTCTGAAATGTTACTAATATTTTTATACAAATAAAGAGAATAAATGTGATACAATGACATACGAGAGGCATTAAAAAAATACGTGGAATTTTATAATTTTTTATAATTTATTGATACAATCAATCTACTTTTCAACATAGTCTCCATCAAGGTTGATGCACTTTTTCAGGCGGTGCTTCCATGCTTTTATCCCATTTTTGAAGTAATCTGCTGACCATTTAGTGAGCCATGTTTTTGCTGCTTGCTTTGCCTCATTAGTGTCATTAAAATAAACGCTTTTCAAGTGTTCTTTGAGTTTTGGGAATAAAAAAAAGTCAGATGGGGCAAGGTCTGGGCTACAAGGTGGATGTGGCAGCAATTCGCATCAAAATTCTCTTAAAACATCTCTTATGATTCGAGAAGAATGCACTGGGGCATTGTTGTGATGGAAAAGAATTCCACAATGGAGTTTTCCTGGACGCTTTTCAGCTAATTTTGCTCTCAATTTTTTTAAAACTTCTACGTAATAGGGGCCTGTAACAATTTTTTACCTTCTAAAAAATCTACTAGCACAACTCCTTTAGAGTCCCAAAAAACAGTTGCCATTACTTTCTTGACAGACCTCTCAGACTCGAATTTGATTGGGCCAGATGATCCACGTGAGAGCCACTGTTTGGACTGCTGTTTTGTTTCAGGATCATACTGGTAGACCCATGTTTCATGGTTTGTGATAATTTGATCAAACAAGCGGTCTTCATCTGCTTCAATTTTGAGCAAAATTGCCTGGAGATTGTTGGTCTTCCACATGGGAGCCACTGTTTGGACTGCTGTTTTGTTTCAGAATCATACTGGTAGACCCATGTTTCATCGTTTGTGATAATTTGATCAAAAAAACAGTCTTCATCTGCTTCAATTTTGAGCAAAATTGCTGTTGACAATTCAATTCTGAGATCGAGCTGATTTGGGCACAACGCTTTTGGCACCTATCGCACCGAAAGCTTGCTGAGGCATAAATCATCATGCAGAATCAAATGAGCTGAACCAACTATTATGCCCACAGTCTCAGCTATCTGATAAACCGTCAATCATCCATCTTCTTTGACTAGGTTCCTAACAAATTCAATTTTTTCATTGTTTTTTGAGGTTGTTGGTCTTCTATGACCCTCATCATCTTCAACAGCTTCTCTACCATCTCAAAATCTTTCAATCCACTTGTAAACACAAGTTTTCTTTGGAGCATCATCTTTATAAACAGTCTGCAAAGCTTAAATGATCTCCGTTCCTTTCCAACCAAGCTTTACCAAAAATTTGATGTTGGTTCTTACCTCGAAATCCTTATGCTTCATTGGTTAAAAAACTACCTTAAATAAACTAGCTCTTGACAACTTCATTTACAAGTGCAAAATGAGTGATAGCAATTATTCGATCATAAAAAATATGCTTTTTATGGCTAGCATGCTAAAACACGTTTTTTCTTGCTGGCACTCTTGTCATGGGAGAATTTCGCATATTTTTTGAATGCCCTCGTAAAGGTTACCTAAAAAAATTACTGTACATACATAGCTGTATAGTTGTTAATAATTTTAAAACTTGTAATTCTCCCATCATGTCTCCATGCTTTACAATATAAATTTTAATTAGAACCATATTTATTAAATTCAAACTCCAATTACATGATAATATTTTTGGGAAAGTCATTTGTAGCATTGGACCCCTCAAATGATTAGAAAATTTATGTTAAAGATTTTGTTTTCCATTAATAACCAATCCAAATAATTTACTGCCAAATTTTGAACTACTATTTATCTAGGCCAGCAGTTTTCAATTAATTTTGAAGTCTGGACCCTATCCAGAAGGAAAAATCATTTTTGCACCCCTTGCACCATTTGATGTATTGTTTTTTGTTGAGAAGACAAGTTTGCACCCCAAGAAATCCCTTCTCACACCCCCAATTGAGAACCGCTAATCTAGGCCATTATACAATATATTTGTTTGATTTTGTTTATTTGAGTAGGTAAAATAGAAAAAATTTATCTGCTGAAACATGGAATAAAATTTATTTAGAAAATTGTTTAATTATCTTTAAAATTTGCAAACTTAGCAAAAGTAGAGTGTTAAATTTAAGGTTAGGCACTCAACTTTTTGATTTCTCAACAACACACTTCACTTAAGGCTGATTTTTTTGTCTCATAAAGTGTCTTTTAAAGTTAAAATATGCAAAATAAAATATAATTAGATTTTCCAGCAATATAAATAAATGAATAAGGTATTTAGCAAATATAAAAGAATGTACTGTATTGATATATAATTGGCATGGCAACATATCTATTGACGTCCATTGATATGGCTTTAACGTGAGACAAGTTAATGGTGTTCATCTCTGCATCGTTTGCGTCACTTTTGTGTCGTGTCTTTTAATATTAATATTACTTAAAACCCTTGTCCCGTTTCTGCCCGACATATATGCAGTTTTGTCGCTGTAAGTACATGTAGCTAAACAACTGATCAACGTTTTCATTTTACTGATGCGCCGGTAAATTTTTTATCACCTAATTTTAAATGTTTGTTGGCTAGATTGTCGATATGTTAAACTTTTATTTATTTTAGGAAAACGTTTTTGTATTTTTGTTTTTTTATTCGTACAAATTTTGCTTATTGCTTAGAGTGCTTATTTTGTGTCATATTTGATAACAAACTAATTTTGCCGAAGTTAAATTGTGAACATTTTGACTTTGAAATTTTTCTTTGAATTTCTGGTTTTTATCACTAAACCTTAACCTTAAAAAATTACTAAATCAAAATAAAAGCAAAAGTTACATAGCAGATAATTTTCTAGTTATTATTGTGATTAAATAAGAAGTTTTAGCAAACTTGTTTTAAAGTTTATTTCACTATTTTTTTCACATTTCTCAGTCACTATTTTACATTAAAACGTTGATTAGTCTTTTTGGGATCATTTAGCTCTCTCAATATCCGGGGACGGTAGCGTTTAAAAAACAAATATTTGCGTGCCTTAGAAGTCACGAGTGTCATCTTCGTTATAAGGCCCACGTGATTTTATTAATAAACTGGAGATCGAGAAACAGAGAGCAGCTTTAAGTCTTTTCAACTTAAAATTTTATATGCGCTTATCTCGCGTAAAAGTTACAGGGTGGGGAGAAAGTTCCCGGACTAATTCAAATCTATTTATTTTTTATGTTTTATTCTTTTTTAATGTTGAGATTTTTTTATTTTAAAGATATGAATGATAACAAAAAGTTCACGTATTTATTGCTCTATGTGACCCCCGTTAGCCTTGATAATTTTTTCCAGTCTGCCTCTAAAACTTTCAACCGCGGTACGTATAATACTCTGCGGGATTTTTTCCCATTCTTTTTCTGGTGAACATTTTAATGCTTCGACATTCAAATGGGAGGATGCACAGGTTTTCTCCAAAATGGACCAGATACTGAAATCCATGGGGTTTAGATCCGGGGAGGACGGAGGCCAAAACTCTTTTGACCAGAATCTTGGAAAATTTGTTTGGCACCAACTTTGAGCTTATAATTGTTATGGTATTGACCCCCGCGCCGTGAAGTTGGATGATAGCTTCACGATTGTTCATATTTTTAATAAAATTTAGAAAATCTTTTATAAAATTTCTACAAAGATACAAATTGTAATTCAACAGTACAATATAATGAAATTTAAAAATTTCAATAATATTTTTATATAAATTTAAATTGTTAACAAAAATTAGTCCGGAAACTTTCTCCCCACCCTGTACAAGGATTGTGTACTTTATTTATTGTTTTATACTGTTTTTCAATTGTGCTCATTCGGTTTTTTTTTTGTTATATTGCTTTTATTTTAATGGTTTGTTTTAATTGGAGTCTGTTGACTACATAAAGTAGTAATTCTCAAACTGTCTGCCGCGAAAATTTAAAAAAACATTAGTCTGCCACCGGTGTGCCGCGGAAAAACGGCATTAGAGAAAAGATTTATGTTTCTTCGAAGTTGTTTAAGAAATTCAATGTAATTCCTATTGCGCAATTTTTTTTGTGATCGCTTGGTTGTCTCCCGGGTTCGTTTCATGCCCGACATGCGAAATTTGGAAACTTCGCATTAAAAAAACCGTTCAAAATCTAGTGAAGACGAAAATAAAATCTTCACTTTATTTGCAGATTGTTACTATAAAATTTGAGACTTTTATACAGTATCCGCTAAATAAAATTTTAGGTAAAAGAAAGCGTTGGAAATTTAGTGCTTGGCTCTGGTCCAAGTGGGCCGCAAATTTTGGAAAAGTCCAAAAGTGTGTTGCGCGCGAAAAGATTGAGAATCACTGACCTAGGAATTTTGTAGGTATGCGGCCAATTCGAAGGCGTAACGGCGAACTGTTTTTGTTGTCTGTAATTAAAGGTTAAAAATTTGTTTGTAAATGCTTTTCATGTTTGCGAAACCATTCTCTTTTGTAACGTAATAACTACTTTTTACGGATCGATAAAGTTCGCATAATTTAGTTGCATTGAGCTGGGTGAGCAAGAGTTGTTTACAGTGTTGGTTTTACTTGATAATTTGTTGTTACGTTTTAGTAGCTTTGCAATTGTGTCGTTCTTCTTTTCATCTTTTTTATTAATACATTCGTTACAAGCTATCGAGGCCCAAGTTGCAAATAAAATTAAGAAAAGATGAGTTTAAAAGTTACGGACGTTTTGAACCGATTTAATGGCGACAGTGACGTTCAGTTTGGCTAAAGCAAGCGCACTCAGGGAAAAGTCTGCTTAAATTGAAAAATTTAGCGGTTGTGATTCTCCTGTTTCTTGATGGCCCCACAATCGCAGTGTATGATCAATTAAAAGAAGAGGAAAAGCGAGATGCTGATAAAATTGAGTTAGCGCTGAGAACTGCTTTCGCTTGTGATAAATTTTTAGCTTACGATAAATTTCGAAATAGACAATGAAAGAATGGTGAGTCGATAGATGTGTATTTGGCTGATCTTAAGCGGTTGGCCCATTTGGCAAAAATCGACAGTGAAAATGAAGAAATTATTAAACTTTTGTTTGTTATGGGGTTACCAAATAAAGTTTCTGCCCAGTTAAGAGCAACGCCGAAAATTGACACGCTTGATTTGACTGCAATATTACAAATTTCTAGAGCTTTAATGACTAAAATATTTAAAAGCGATTTGATTGAAGTTGGCGCGGTTGCGAGAAGCAATACAAGTGCGACTACTCTCAGATGTTATGATTATGGAAGTCCGCACTACCGAAAAGACTACATTAAGGCAAAAGAAATAATTTGTTATGCATGCGGCAAGCGTGGGCATATTGCGCGACTTTGTGCGGCAGGAAATTATAGCTTTTCGGGAAATGAAAATGGGGCATTGCGTGGCCAGCAAATGGCCTCAATCATAGCGAAGGCGCAATCGTCCCAAGAATGCATGTTAAAATTAATGAACAGTCAGCTTGCGCTTTAATTGACACCAGATGTAAGCAAACTTTAGTGGGGCCTACAATACGAACAACTCAAGCGAGTGGGCGTAAACAAATTATCACTGCTGATGGGAGAGTGATAGATTGTCAGGGAGAAACTTACTCACTTTGTCAATAGCGGGTAAAACAATTAAAGTACCATGTGCTGCAATCCAGAGAATGTTGCCCGGTGTTGACGTTGTAATCGAAACGGACGTGTAAAGCACTTCAAATTCTGTCTAGATTATGGAAAATTTTCCATTGCGGCCGCTGCGGTTTCAAATGAAATGCCCGTTGATAACCTAACAATCACCAAAAACTACTTTTAAAGTCAATTTTGATGAAGAAAAATAAGTAGCAAGGTGGAGCTGGATAAAAAATACCAGTGCTATTGTATAGATTTTTATAAAATGGATGAAGCCGTTTATCAAAGATTTCCATTGCTTTTATCTGTATATTTATCCTCCAGACTTGTAGGAAAGCGACGGAGGCGCTAATACATAGGGTAAGCAATTTCCCCGACTTGCTTCCGGGGATGCCAAATATTGCTGTCCGCTTGTAATGTAAGAGAGATATGATTGAAATTTAGAACTGCTTGTCAAGACCACCAAGCAGGAGAAAGTGCCGTAAAGTGTCTTTTCCAAGAACACAACATAATGGCGCGAGTGGATTTTGAACCGAGACCGTGTCAATCACGATCCCAGCGCTTTAACCACTCGACCACGCTGCCGACAATTTGGAGTAAAGAATTCGTGCAAGGGGTACAAAGAATATCGTCAGCGTGGCCGAGGATTTAAGAGTGCGGTATTGATGAAATCAACACGACCGCGGTTTAAAACGCACCCCGTCATTCTGTCGTGTCTTTGGACAGCTCTTTTCTTTGCTTGGAGGTTTTGGCAAACAGCTCTAAATGAAAAATTTGACAGGTCGGGTAAATTGCTTGACCGTTGCTCTAAGTATAGCGCCTCCGACGCTTTTCTTCAAATCAAAAGGATAAATACAGAGATTATGTTCAAACGCGCCTCACACCTCGACTTTAGTCGGGAGCGTGGTTGGGCGGTGAAGAGCTCGCGATTGCGATAGACACGGTTGTGGTTTAAAACCTACTCGCGCCATTCTGTTGTGTCCTTGGAAAAGACACTTTACGACACTTTCCTTTGCTTGATGGTCTTGGCAAGCAGTTCTAAATTTCAGTCATATCTCTATAAAACTAAAAAACCAAAATAACAAATTTCAAGCGGATAACAATATCTTGGCTTCTCCAGAAGCAGGTCAGGAAATGATTCTCTTATGTGTATCGCCTCCGTCCCTCGCCTGCGATTCAGAAAGATAGTTATAGAGATGAAGATAAAAAATTATGTTACTAAAGTGAGATTTTTTGTAAACTATTAATCCCAAAATGAACCTTCGCTGCATGTAAAGTAGCGATAAAATTAGTAATGGAATTCAGCGCGTCTCACGGAGTTTTATAAGTTCAGAGAACCCGCTAAATTTATTGCCTATGTGATGTAGTAATATAGGCACTCCTCAATATCATCATCATGATGCTTGCGTAACAAATATTTGAAATTGTTATTTAAGAAATTTAAGATTGATCAGTTTGTTTGGTGACAAATTTCTTTTTTTACCATTGGTTAAAGAAGGAAAACACAACACAATGAATGAATAGATACATTTATTTCTACACATTGTGGTTAAGAAAATCTTTTGCATCAACTTTTCTCCACAGTTTCGTACCACTTTCACGAATTCTTTACTATAAATCAATTGTAAAGTGACAATTTCTAATTACATTTTTTCCGGTTCAAAAAGGTTTCAAGTTGTAGTGTTGCTTTATAAAAGCTGCATGAGTTAGAAACAGGTTAAATGCAAAAGCGGTTTAGAAACCTATCAATCATTTATGATCATATCTATATTAGCAGTGTCTTGGGGTAGTATTTCCCGCTATTTTGAAAGCGATTAAAATCAACGAGAACCTGGTTCAGCAATTATTCTTGTCATATTGTTCCTTTTAATACATTGACTGCCAGCCCCATTATGAAATTTTTTACCCCAAACCAAAATTTTTTTGTGTATTTGGTTCAAGTTTGCCTTATAAACACGCTAGATACCAAATATTCTTTTTCACTAACCAATAATGCTTTGAAAAAGCCATGAAACGAATCATCACTGTCACCAAAAAATTGCTGCCAAATCTATTTGAAAATACAATTATTGAAAATACCAATTATTGGTGACACAGCAGTCAAAGTATTAAAAAGCACTTCATCGCTTAAACCAGGGTGACAAATATGCGACCTGCGAGAGGATTTCGTGCGGGCCGCGAATCGGTTTGACGAAATCAACCCTCTAAATTTTAGGATATCAAAAGCAAGCATCTGAACCTTGGTGTCTTTTTTATCCCCTTTAATGTTACAGCCACTTCTGCACCCCTTGAGCTCCAACTTGAACTCATAAAACTATGGAGTGATAACACGCTGAAAGCGATGTATCTGAACAAGTCGTTGCTTGAATTTTAATTGTTTTATGTATCAAAGGAAAAGTTTCCAAAAAAGACTCCAAGTTTCCAAATGTTCATCGGTTTTTGGGAGTACGTAACTATGCGAAAAATTCTTTTTTGAACTGAACATCACAAAACGTTATTACAAATTTGAGGCTGACAGAGAAAAACCTTAGTATGCCATTGAAAGTTCCACATCGTCGGTCAGTCGGTCGGTTGGTTGTCGGTGATCGCTTTAGTAAGGTGCGAGTGGTGCTCCCGCGCCAATCCCCCTTAAAAAATGTCAAAACGTTGCCCTTCTTAAGCAAGATAATGCTCTATTTCTTCATAGTAGCACCATGACGGTGGCACCCTTAAAGTAACGACTTTTTTTTTAGAGATCACTTTGTTTCGGAACATCAAATTGTGGTCTCCCCTAAAATTAAAAAGATTACTTTGTTTCGGAGCACTAAAAAGCAGGGCTGCGGAGCTGGCAAAAAAAATCTATGGCTCCAGCTCCGGCTCCGCTCCAGCATTTTAAAAATCTATGGCTCCAGCTCCGGCTCCGCTCCAGCATTTTAAAAATTTATGGCTCCAGCTCCGGCTCCGCTCCAGCATTTTAAAAATTTATGGCTCCAGCTCCGGCTCCGCTCCAGTATTTTAAAAATCTATAGCTCCAGCTCCGACTCCGCTTCGGCATTTTAAAAGTAACTGGCTCCAGCTCCAGCTCCAAATCCTTAATTTTCCTTGAGCTCAGGCTCCTACCTCCAGCTCCAGCTCCAGTTCTGCAGCCCTGCTAAAAAGTAAGCCCCTCTTTTTTCTAAACCATCCCTGGTTGGACCTAATATTAAGCGTTTAGTACAGCAAAAAAATTTCCCAAAATCTTAGTCAGGGTTATATTGGTAGAGATAGTTTAATTTTTATTAAATGTTTCTTTGTTCTTTTTAATATTTTGCGCTTCAATACCGCGCTAAATAACTTCAACTGTATGGTTTGCATTGATTTTTCGACTATTCCGCATCTATTTTTGTAATTTTGATTTCTTGCATTTATTAAAATAAATTTTTAACTTACCCACGCCAGAGTCTTTGTGGAGTGGCAGTTTTAATGCCCGTTTCCCTTAAGAGCGTTGGTCGGATTATTCTTTGCTTGTTTATTGATTTTTTTTACTTCTTTCAGCACTTAAGTACTAAAAAAAATAATAAAACAGACAAAGAATACTTCCTCCAACGCTTGTAGTGGAAACGGGCTTTTAAATGACAAACTAGGTTTTCATTATTTTTGTTGTTGTTCATTACTGTTGTTGAACAATTTCTTTTTTCGTTTCTAAAAGGTTTATAATTTGGTATAACAAATCCTTTGTTGACTGGGTTCTTTGCTTTTTAATGCGCTTTTATTTCTAATAAAAATTAAACTTTAAACAGGAAATTTGATGTGCTAAAGTTTTTATTTAAGATTGTCTTATTTTATCTCTTGATCTATAACTTTTAACCAGTACTGCAAACTTGATAAATTTTTATTAAACTTGAAGTTCGAGTTCTAATCTATGCTGTAAAAATTGAAAGCTCGATTAAGTATATCTACATAATAACTTAAACCTCTTTAAAAAATTGAAAGGCTACTACGAAAAGATAAATAAAATAAAAGCAGTAATCAAACTGGCTCTCATTGACAAAACAAAACAAATTCATTTAATGGGTTCAAGTTAAACAGAGAACGAATATAAATTGACCACTCAGTTGACCAATCGAAGTTAAACATACAATTTAGTTGTTTTTGAAATTTTAACAATTTAATATTAAAAGTAAAATCCAAATATGATTTACTCTCTTTTCAAAATTCTTCAATTAATGAACTCAAATTCGATCATATACTTTTTGAGTTCCATGTCCAACAATTTTTATTTTTCTAGTTTAAGTTTGATCAAAAAAGGACCGAGTTCTCGAGTTCGTTTTCGAGTTCGCAGTCCTTCTTTTGACATAACTTTAAGAGCCCTTTACTTTTTAAATTATAGAAAAAAAGGTTTCATAGTTTGACTAAAAACTTGTTTGGCCCGCTCACTCAGCTGTAACTGACAAGACGGCCGCAACAACCAATAGCCTCGCCTCTCCTGGCTTGAACTCTGCTTGGGGAATAGCAGTCACATTATCACACGAACTGTATTTAGAATTCAGAAAAAAGAAAATTATAGAAGACCAATAAAATCGAGAATATTTTATACCAAAAGAATACAAATGAATGAATAAAAAAAAAAATAGAAAAGGTTTCCGGACCTGGTGAAATTTCTTTTTATGGGTGGTTTTTCTTTACTCACCTTGCTCACTGCTCAGTTGAGCTAAATTCCCATCTTGGCTAGCTGTGCCACCCATCATCATTACGCAGCCTAGTCATGCATTGGTTATTTAATCGCTCAGTTTGTTTGATAATGTTATTATTATTTAATTTTTTTTCTTTTTCACTTATTATATCTTTATCTTCGAAGAATTAGAAGGAATAGAATTGGGGGAGCCGTGTCAACTTTTCAAATCAAATGAGAGAAACAAAAAATTGTGCACTAAAGTTGACTATTTTTTATTTAGGCACAAGCTTTCGTGGGCTACTGCTCACTTCGTCAGGTGCAATGGAACAAAAATGCAATTAAAACAAGTTTTACACAACGGCATTAAACGTAACAAACAGACATATGTGACGTAATGAGTGATCTCATGCAGATTGCAGATACATAAGCCTTTGGTTAGATTTGTTCCGAAAATCTTAAAAATTCAATGAAATCATTAGAACGAGTGAAGGTTAAGGCTTTTGTGTTGGTTCTTTTCTATACTTTAATTTTGGATAAAAATCCAGTTTTTTGATGCTGATTGAAAGCGATGTTCTTTTTTTAGAGACCACCATGTTTTTGACGGAAATCAAGAATTTGGACGCCGATTAAAAGGTATTTTTTTCTTCTAGAGATCACTAGATTTTTGCGCTATAAACGGTCAAGTTTAAGAAAGATGCCTTTTGAAAACATCAGGGTTGCCAACATTTACTTTTCCTAGATGTGCCCTTGTGACAAAAAAATGCCTTTTTTAATTTTGCTCCTCCTCGGCAAAAAAACTCCGGCGCCTCTGTTGATATTGATAGAATTTTAGATGGATCACTTTCAAATTTCGTATCATGCAAAAGGGTAGGCCTATATGCTTTCGTAATCCGTACAATAATACTGTTTTAGTTGCTGCACATTGTCTGCAAGAAATCGATGCTAATACAGTACATTTGCGTTAAACCAGCAATAATGTTGTATTGTTTACATTTACAACTTTTTTAGCAATTTCGGCTAGAACTCCATTACCTTCTCAGTTATTATCTTTCTAAAAATGCTCTGCTATTGTTAAAATAATTGACGTGTAGAAAAAAACTTCGACTTTGTTGTCGTTGCCCTTCTCTAAGGATAGCTTGGAATAGCCATGCCCTAATTTCTCAAAAAATCCAATCTAGATTCCCACTTTTGGATTGCCTCTGCTGCTTCTTAAGGGCTTTTTCCACAGACTTAGTTGTGTTGATACTTGATTACAGTTGAACAGGTGATTAGTGTCATGTGAGTATTGCAAGCATTGGGGGCATTGTGGCGTGAGATATCAGCTTTGACTTGGGGTAGCTATGTTTTCTGACACAACTTTTTCGAAAATCTCTGTAAAAAGAATACGGAAAATAATTTTGACTTTATTGACTTCTGCTTGTCCTAATTACAGCTTCTTGTAGCGCAGGCTTGTGATGTAACACTTGCGAAAAATATAAATCGAGTAACTAAAAAGTGGCTTATATTGAAAGCAGAAACGTGCCGTCAGGGTAGGCAAGTGAGGCAGTGCCTCACCTGTGGAAATCAAATGAAGCAGAAATAAAATATTGAAGTCATAATTTCTGCAAAATAAATGCAACTTGCTAAAATGCAAATTGCTGAATCAGCATTTTTTCTTCGGTTAAAATGCCGAGTCAGTAAAATTGCAATGGGAAACAAGAAAAAAGCACCAAAAAGACATCTTGACCTTGACAAAGCTCGACAACCTACATACAATTAACTCCTTATCACATTAAAAGTGCTGCAAAGTTACTTTGTAGATTTTCATTTTTATTCATAAAAATATTTTATAAAAAAAATTATCTCGATAGTTGATGCATATGCAACACTAATGTGGAGCTAGAAGTGTTCAATCTTTATACAAATGAAATGAAAAACTATTTTAAAATTAAATTAAATTGTTTTGTGATAAATTCATAGCTGACGTAATCAGTTAGGACCTGTGCAATATTGCATTAAAAAAAAAAATGCAAAAAGTGAATAAGGACAAATATACAAAAAAAAACGCAATGCACGAATTTTTCTTCCAGCACTATACCACTTTTGCATAGACCATTATTTGCATCATTATACGCAGCGACTATTTTACATAGCCTAGTTGCGATACACCTTTAAACTTATAAATAAACGGCTACAAAGTAGTGAGTTTTGTTCAGTTTCTAAAGCGCCGTAGAAAAATTCAAATGTTGTTGTCTGTGTTCTAACAGTTTTCAACCAGATTTCTCGAGATGAATCGGATAATTCAGTGTGCGTCACCTTCCAGACGAATTTGGCATGTCAATATAACCGTTAGACGTCGCAAAGCTGTTTCTTTTTCGATTGTTGCGAATAAAACTATGATATATTCTTGTTAAAGCATTTTTCGGAGGTTGATTTTCTTGCTGTAATTTTTCATCACTTTCCATCCATTGTAACACGGAGCTTGACACATCGGAGAGGGAGGACTGCTGATTTCTTCTTGACAGGTTGTTTCTGATAAATAACGGTACAATAATTTACAAACGCTGGTCGGAAAATATCAATGCCAAAGTGGAACACCTAGGTACGCAGCGCCGGCAAAAAATTGTTTGGAACGACGTTTGGTACGAATTCTAACCTGAGGAACATTAGGATTGTTTCGTTGAGAAATTATTGACAAGCGGGGGAAATACTCTTCTGTTTCATTACAGAGATGAGATTAAATTATAAATTAATTTCTCCGTAAAAACTGGGAAACGTATTTTGTACGCAATGCTACATATACAGTATATTACAAAAGTTATAGTTTTGAAAATAATGCAACCATGGTTGAATTGTTCACATTAAGTGATGTAACAAACAAACTTTATCTTACACTTGCAAATATTCGGCCAGCTTTTCCGCGCGATCCAAATATTGTTTGCACTTGGAGAGAATTTTGTTTTTCAATGCAACGCTATCAGCTTCATCTGCGTAAAAATTTACGACGAGGTCAGATTTGTGGAGAAATATTTCATAGTTTGTTTATTTATTTATTACTTTTATCGTAATTAAAATGAAAAATGAAAAAAAATGCAGTTGCTTGAAAATCCAGTATAACTCAGAAACGAAACGAACTTGACGGTAGCATTTCACTTTCTCCGCCTAATACAAGCTCTTACATACGGCTATGCACAAGAAATTTCTCAACTTACAGTTGAGACTCTCCAGGAAGTAGACGAGTGCGTGTTGGTAGAGTGTCAGAGCTTCACCATACCGGCGGGATCGGTCAGCCTCCACTGCCTGCTGCACCAACCGCAACGCTGACTCGAGCGAGCTTCGATAACGCGCCTCCTGGATAAATTTCATTAACATTAAATTGACACGAGAATCAGAAAAAGTTTACTACGTAAAATAGCAACACAACCAGTTGGAATTTTTACTTATTTTCAATTCTAAAATGTAAGTGATTGTAAACTAGACCACCGTAAACGAATAACCACAATATCATGTTCGCCAGCAGGATTTAATTTACAACGACGACAAATTATTATCTTGAGCAAGCCATCAGTACCCAATTCGTTGACTGTCGAGCCATCGACGTGTGATCAGAAGGACACCAGTTCACGTCTCGGACTAAGAAAAAAGTTGTTTCCTTAAGAAATAAACTTTTTCTGAAAGCGACGCTCTCCTTGGCTAACCATGCTTCTCTGGACCCTGATTATATACTGCACAATTTAAGTAAGTCCTCAAATGCCCGCCAAGAGAGACTAAGTAAGATCTAGACCATTTGTGGCAGTTTCAGGAAAACTACTAAACAACTTTGCTAAACTAGGTATTTGTGTTGGCCAGTGGACAAATTATAGATGGAACACAAAGTATTGTGCGAGTACATCCGATTTCCATGCTTTCCTACCCATGACCAACACCAGTCCTGTTCCAATGATCTTTCCAAGAACACCTTCAGACTGGGTTGGGTAATTCCATTCGTCCATGCGTAAATGAGGTTTCGCTTCTTCACCAAATTGCAAGTGCGACGCAGACCACGTCCTAACAGCGAGCCCCTACATCAGGTACCACATGGAGCACGAGATCTGCCGTGTTTGGATGACAAATTCGATGTCGGGTCTATACCATCACTGCCAGCATCTGATCCGGGCAGCACAACAGCTTGGGGTGGTAAAGGATGGAGTTTCAGTTTGTGTCCGGCCCGGAGCAGGTACTTCCCCATGTCAATCAGGTCTCCGTAAAAGTGGCTGCCATTAGCAGGCAGAGGAATAAGCTGTGTATTGCATGGGACTCAATTTTTTTGAGTGAGTTTCCCATCGTCGTAATTTGCCCCTTGGGCTACTTTGATGAATTTACTATTCAAAATGTAAATCGAAAATCGAAAATTGTTAATCATAAATTTTTTTGCTATTCTTTTCAAGCTGAAAAATTTCAGCTTAACCATAAAACATTTAACGCTGTATTAAAAAATATGATCGTTATTTTATTTAACGCCATTAATGTAATCAACACCGTGTCCAAAATGATTATCATAAATTCGATCATAAATTACAAAATCCCTCTTTTAAAAATAATAAAAAAAAGTAAAATCAGCTTCGGGAAAAATTTAAAATCAGCAGCGTCGTTTGCAAATTAATGATGCATGAAAAAAATAACTGAAGCAAACAGTTTTTTCCTTTACGGTCCATCCACTGAGAAGCACTAGCGACTCAAAACTTTTTCATTACAAAACCGAAATCCTCTCGTAACTGGATATTTTCAATCAAAGCTCGATATTTTTGCCAGCACAAGGGTAACTATCAATTATGCAGACACAGTACAGGGATATAATTAATGAAGCTAATTTGTTGAATTGTTTACGAGCTGAAAATCACGAAGTTGAACATATTCACGAAATCAAATCATTAAAACGGAAACAGTGATAAACGTATTCGAAATAACGAGCCTGGCCTTTTCTGAAACGAATTGAACAAACAACGGTTTTGATTAAAAAAAAAAAAACTTCCACACCAACATGACTACACGTAAGACTGAGCTACTAAAGTTTATTTAGAGCCGGTAAACCAGTTAAAGGCATGTAAAAGCTCAAAAATTATTCTAATCAGTTTTACCACTTTATTTAGATAAAATTTTCAATATTTATTTTTTCAATGTTTAATGTACGATTTCAAAAATTAAAGCTTCCGTTTTCTGGAAAAATTAAATTTTTTCTGCTCTTCGGTTTTCTTCATTGTAGATTTATCTTAATGAAAAACGTCATTGATTTACCTATTTAATTTCAAATAAACAGCAAATAAAAAACAACAAACACTCGAATTCCATAACTTTGTTCGCTGAATCTGTTTGCCTTTTATCGATTTCACCCTCTACACATTAAAAACTTTTGAAGGGTTTAAATAATACGACGATAGGATAAAATAGGATAAAAAAAACACCTTTTCGCAGACTTGATTAAATTGTTCATTTTATTTATTATTATTATTTATTATATTTCTATATTTATCCTCTTGACTTGCAGAACTACAGTACAAAGCTGGCGTTTAAGGGAAACAAGATTCTTTTGTTGGTTTGACGTTTTGAATTGAGACCGATAAGGTATACCCCCTATATAACAATAGTGGCGAACGTAATGAATTTAAAAACCTGAAGCTTTATATTTAACGAGATAGCGCGCAAGAAATCAGGTAACATACTGGTAGATGTAGTTTTGAACAGTTGAGTCGATTTTTCAAGTGTAAAGCCGTATAATAACGGTGCATAACTGCTGTTCGTGCGTGTATGTCAGCGTTCAACTCATTATCGCAAATTAGCCTTTTTAAATATATCTCTTTTTCGTGTATTATAACCATGCCGATTTGGTTTGCTCGGTACAAATTGTCGCTTGTTACGTCATCATAGGATTTTGTTAGCAGTTTGTAGTGATTAACTTTTTCAGCCTCGATTGACGGATTTTGCAAGTAATGTGTAAACGTGCAAGAGTAAGAGAGTTCTAAAAACGACGTTTAGCGAATTTTGTAGAAATAAAATCGTTGAAAAATTGCCCCATTTATTTTCATTACAATTATATATTTCGGTAGTATACAAATTATTGATAAAACTTATTTAAACTTATTACAACTCACTAGTGGCGTTAGTTAAAATTAGGTCTGTAAGGCGGGCTGGCAATGACAAAAATATACCCCATCCTCAGAAAAATGTGTGGATATCCACCTCGGCCTATTGGATAAAGGAGAACAAACATGTTCTTAGTACAATCGCACACTCTCAATTTCAACGAATCAAGACTGGAGTTCTACAAAATTAAGTTCTGTCTCCATCTTATTTCACAATTAAACCTCTAATATTCCACTTCAATCAAAAGACATTCAAATCACAATATATGTTGATGAAATAAAAATCACGGCATATCTTACCTAACCATATCTTCACAAAATCAATAAATGGGTCATCATTAATAATCTTCACGGAAACGCTAACAAAACTACAACAGCACTTTTCACACCAGACTCAGCTGAATATGGCAAAACTTTTGTCACATAAACTAAACAATCTAACATTGCCCGCAAGAATATATCCGAATATTCTTGGAATCATTGTTGAGCCAAAACTAACTTTTTCGTAACACATAAATGTCACTACAGCCACAGCAAAACAAACTTTAAATATTCTCGAAGCACTTACATTAAATGGGGTAAACAAAAGAAGCTAATCATTGCCACAGTCAAACCTATCACTTCCTTTATTTGGAAATATGCAAACACCATTCAAATCTTTATCATATGAAACACAAACATCAACAAATTGCAAACTATTCAGAACACAGGTTTGCGTATTACCACTGGCTGTGCACAAGACACAAAGACTTAACAACACCACACAATTAGTCTGTAGAAGAACCCTTAGCAGTCGCGGAGGTCATCAACGAGTGGAAGTCTAGTATTTATTTTATCTCTATATTTATCCTCCTGATTCGCAGGAAAACGACGGAGGCGCTAATACATAGGACCTGCTTTCGGAGATACCAAGATATTGCTGTCCGCTCGAAATTTATAGGAATATGACTATAATTTAGAACTGCTTACCAAGACCACCAAGCAGGAGGAAGTGCGTAAAGTGTCTTTTTCAAGGTCACAGCAGAATGGTGCCAATAGGTTTTGAACTTAGACCATGTCGATCACAATCACAGTGCCCTAACTATTCGACCACGCTGCCGACAACGTATAAATCGGCTTTATAAAAAATTAAAAACTTTCCAAAAATTAACTTCGAAAAGGGGTCAATAACAACAACAACAATAGATGGGATAACGTAGGGAGCAAAAGAACAGTCAGTTTATAGCAAAAAATTTCATTTATTTCGCTTTTTTAATTTTCAAATGACTTCTTTCTTTTGGAAATAAAAGAGCGTAAGGGTTTTTAAAAAGCGCATGGAAAAGCAGAGCGCTTTGACAACTTGGAATGGACACGATAGCGCAATGCAGACATAAACGCTCGTTGTAAAAAAACAAAGTTGACTTCACCAAGACGAGTTGGTGTGGTTAGCACGCGCATTTTTCAACAAGCAATCAACAGCATTACCAGGCTGATTTATTGTTTCATTTTAATACGTCAAACAGCCATGAATAATCACCGTCTGTGGCAGCCTAACAGTAAAAACAGTTTTGGGTGATACTACCCTATTTGATCTGTATTATTTATATTTTTAAATGCTTTCGTTTGTTTGTTTTAAGCAGTTATGTAGTTAAGTGAACTCTACTCTAACAACTACGTAATTAATGTGTTACATAAATCGATTACATGAAACTGAAAATCAATACATCTGAATATAATGTCATAATTCTTAGAAAAATTCACACTTTACGGACAAAAATAACGCCATCGATATTATGTTCTCAACAAATCAGAAGCAACAATTTTAAAAATAGCTTTTTCAAATGAATTACAAAGTAGCAATTGATTTTTTATCAATTATAACATGCGCAAGATTCATCTTTTATTTTTTTTATATGACACATAATTTATTTAAAAACTGACTTAATTTGACCCGCAACTATGATGCGCATAAATTGTTTTTTCGGTCAGCTCAGAGCCACAGCACACAGGTGGGGGTTTCCATTTAAGGATAATTTTAGTTAAGGCAGTAGGTGATAAAGCGGTCACTGGAACGGTCACGCCGCTCTGAAAATGAAAGATTATGAAAAGTTTCGTTCAATTTTTTTACTGCTTTGTGGCTAACCGACGCAAATTATATGGGAACAATTAAAATGTAGTTAGGCCAAAAGTTTTGGTTCTTAAGTTAAACAGAAAATGAAATTATTTTATGGCAAGCAATAATTCATCTAAGCTTTTTGTCCACCACTCGGAGACCGAAATTTCAACGTTTAAGACAATCCAATTGCATCGTATTTTCCTCATGGCGTAATCTACAACAGGCCGTATCAGCGTGCAGGCTTGAGTTAAAATCGGAGGCGAAGATTTATAAGACGTTTGTTACTATCAAACAGCTGTTACACAACAGGCTAACTAAACAACGTGCACAATGTTTAAAGCATGACTTCGCGGAGTTGATATGTGGTCATGGTATTGTTGTTATGGCTATATGACATCATAAAAATTTCCGAAAAATTGGTTAAACTTTGTTTTAACTAAAAATATCTATAAAAATAGCAAGAAATAGCTCCAGGTGTTGGCTGACAAACCCATTTGATAAAAATTACTAAAATAATAATGAACACTTGCGTATTCTATCTTCCAACACAATCCTGGAAGAGATAGCCTTGTATCCAGTAGGGTATTTAGGAAGGAGGCTATTGTGCCATGTCCCCCTTGTAGATTACTAATACGTCGGTTTACCATAAATAGGATAGTACTTCTAGTGCCATGCTCCCCACCTGGAGATTACTAATACTTTAGGGATTTGTCCCGTCTATTCTGGCAGAAGCCCCGCCGCAGAACGAAGACAGATTCAATGTGTAAGCCCCCGTGTAAGTCCCCGTGTAAGCCCCCGTGTAAGCCCCCGTGTAAGCCCCCGTGTAAGCCCCCGTTTTTCTTGTTTTTTTCCGAGATCATTAGTTTTTAAAGACGAAAATTATGATATCGAGACCGATTTAAACTAAGAGCTTTTTTTTGTGGGAAACACTTTTTTTGGACGAAAATCATGAAATCCAAAACGAATCAATTTCGGATTTCATGAAGATCTTTTTTCTTTTTTTCACTACCACTGGAAAAAAATTTTCCACTAAGCACATTTGATTGTGGTTGTATGCACCCCCCAATTTTTTTTATTGTTTTCTTACTGAAACCTAAATTGCTTGCTAAAACTGCAAAGCAAAGGAAAGTACCGTAAATTATCTTTAGCAAGGACATAACAAAATAAGAGTAGATTTTGAATCTGAAGGTGTCGATTGCATTTCACGTTTTCTTACATTTTCTTTTAGTCATTTGACCGAAACCTAAATTGCTTGCTAAAACTGCAAAGCAAAGGAAAGTACCGTAAATTATCTTTAGCAAGGGCATAAGAAAATCACAAGAGTAGATTTTGAATCTGAAGGTGTCGATTGCATTTCACACCAATACGGCGCTTTAACCTATAGACCATGCTGTCGACAAAGTTTTGGGGTTGTAATTTATAACTGTGGAGTTAATCTAACCCATTAAATCAGGTATTTAATCAAATTAGGCTCTTGGTAGTATGTTTCTGGTTATTAAAAGCAAGTTAGATGCTGCGTCAACCTGTAAGATTCGATCTATAATAGTGTTGATACCATGGTGTATAAAATAAAAGACTGTGTAAGTATAATTCAAACCGAACATCTTCTTGCATTATATCCAGCGTATTGCTTTAGCCACAGATTGAATTTGGCCTTGTCAAAATCATGCGAGGCGCCCATTTGCAACATCACAGCAATTTTCTCAGTTTATTATTGCTTCGAAAATTTTCTTTGCTGTAATAATTCACGCTGTATAAGTCAGTGATAAATTGAAAATAGCCAATCAACATTTACGACAATTTTATAACAATAATTGCAATCTCGAGTTCACTCTGCAAAACCTGGGAGCAGTGGTGGATATTGGGTGAGGCGAATGAGGCAGTCGCCTCAGGCCCCCCTCGAAAACTGAAATTGAAGTGAAGACCTTTTTTTTTTTTTTTTTTAGAGAACACTTTGATTTCGGGAGAAAAATATCCAAGCCCAGATCAGACCTCTTTTTTTTCTCAGACAACATGAATTTTTTAAAATTCTTGCCTCGGGCCCCTAAATTGGAATATCCACCACTGCCTGGGAGCAGCAGCTGAAGCAAAAATTCATGTTTTTTTGAACAATTTTTGTTTTTTTTGTTTTTTGTTGAAGCTGAAAAATATTAGCAAGAAATAGGAAAAGTTGAGGATCCTCGGTGCTGTAAAACCCAACAGAATTGGGAAATATTCAAATAAGAATCTTGACGAATATTATAGCAACAATCACTTTACTCCATTTCCGGGTGATATTTTCAGTGATGAATTTGAATGGAGCGAACGGAGCGGCCACACCGGACCCTTTAAAAAACGTCGCAAAGTGGCTCCCTCCACACAAAATATTGCTTTGTTTCTTCACAATGGCACCATGACAGTGGCCTCCCAACCTTAACTATGGTAACGAAAGTAGGGAAGATGTACTCGATTGAAAGCGACGACCTTTTTTACACTGTTTTTTTGGGACGAAAATGGAGATTTTGGACACTAAATAGAAACAATGACCTTTTTTTAAAGATCCCTACTTTTTGGGGACGAAAAAAAGTTCTCACTTTATTTTAAACTATGCTACCTTTTTTCATTCTTCTTCTTCGCCTTTCGGCCTTTTCCTTCAATCAGGGGTAGCCACAGCGTATTATCTGCCTCCAAACCGTCCTGTCTTTAACGCCTGTCTCCTTCGCACCAACTTCCCGCATATCGTCCTTCACTAAATTTAAAAATCTTCTTTTTGGTCTCCCTCTTTTCCTCTTTTTCCTTTTTCATTGTCATTGCAAAATAAAGTTTAAAAAGTGGCCCTCTCTTTTTTTTGTGCCAGGCCCCTTTTTTTAAGGCCGTTACTGGATTGTCTATAAAAGGTCTGGCTCTGACCCTGACACAGTGTTTCGAGAAGTGATGCCACGGTATCAATGCGAAGAAACTGCATTTGTAAAACTGCTTTGTTTTATGCTTGCGAGCAACAAGAAGATTGATGAAAAAAATCTGATTTGGAAAATGCACTTATTGCAGCAAAAGATCAATTTTTTCTCAGTATCAGCCTATTTGGCACTCTATCTGTAACAACCGCATAGCAGAGAGAGAGTTTAATTCTATTAAAATGTATGTTCTATGTGCCGGCAACATGGCCGAGGAGTGATTAAGAGCGCCTTATTTGCCAAATGCCATTAATGGAAGAAGAAGAAGTTGAAATTTTGAAGTTGAAAACATGAAATTTTTTATTCGAAACGGTCGCGGTTTAAAACCTTAACCGCATCACTCTGTTGTGTCGTTAGAAAAAACAGTTTTGAGCATTTTTCTCTGCTTGGCATCTTATCAAGCAGCTCTAAATTTCATTTATATCTCTGGATGTTAAAAATTAAATATTTGAACCCACTAAACTGCAATATCTTAGCATGTCCGAAAGCACGTCGGGGTAATCGCTTGAACATTGACCTAAGTATAGAACTTCCTATATTTTCCTGCGAGTTAGGAATATGTGTGGACAAGGACTCATCAGTTTTTTGGTTTTAATTGCCTGTAATCCTGCTATGCATATGGACGAAACCTCGTAGACTATGATCAATAGATACGCTCAAAAAAATAAAGTTATTATTTTACAGTATTTTATCTCTACATTTATCCTCCTGACTTGTAGGAAAGTGATGGAGGCGCTAATACACAGGGCAACAATTACCCCGACTTGCATCCGGAGATGCCAAGATATTGCTGTCCGCATGAAATTTTTTATTTGTTTTTTTAATTTTACAGAGGTACGACTGAAATTAAAAAATACTTGCCAAGACCACCAAGTAGAGCAGTAAAGTGTCTTTCCCAAGGACACAACAGAATAGCGCGAGTAGGCTTTGAACAAAGACCATGTCGATCACAGCACTACTCTAATCGCTGGACCACGCTGCCGACAATTTTTACTTGCTTTGTTTCCAAATTTTCTTGCTGCTTTTTATTCAATGCTTTTGCAATTATCGCTCATGCAAAGGTAAAAGTTTTTTTTCTAGCCTTTTAAACTCAATCTTGGAAAGAAATATTTGCAGACAGCTATCTAATAAGCTTATCAAACGATGGACAAAATAACGCAATCTTTATTTCTTAGGTCCTTTTTGGCTTATTTTTTTCTTTTTGTTCAACTGATATCAAATTTCTGCTCCCCCCCGAAAAAAACTTTTAAATCCGCCCTGCTTTTCATAGTATAAGTGACTGTTATCTAAATCTTCAATTTTGCTTTTAGTAGTTAAATATCCAACAATGTACAAGTACAGCTATTGCATTTTCAGCAAACAATCCAAAATATAAAATTTTGAACCATCAAACATGCAGGCTAATTTGCTTGAATTGTTTATCCCTAGTCCAAAAACTTCACCTCCATAATACTGTAGCATAGATATAATATAAATTTCATCCAAGAGAAAAATGCAGGCTTTCTTTTCATCAGTAAAATTAAAAAATAGCTTAGAATAATAAATAACATCGTTGTGGCCTTTGGTAGGTGAAGTCAATCTAGTTAAAGTTGAAAGGCTTGGCTATTTAAAATCTTGACAAAATCTGTGGAATGCTGTTCTTGAGCGAGCAAAACAATACAAAGATGCACAATTGTTGCATTTGAATATTCTTTTTCACCAACACTTTTTAAACCTATCGTAGCAGCTTGCTCATAAAATTATTCTGTTTTTGTGAAAAAGAAAAATACAAAAATTTTGCTGCTTGTGACCATTGTGTGATGCACTCACTAGTTATTCGGTTTTGAGCTAACGATGCAATAGTGCATTTGATTCCTGAATGATATGATTCATAAAAAAAATCTTGTTTAATTTTTAGCATGAATTCAAAAATACCAGGTATTAAAAGCTTTTGGGATTGCAAATATATTTCTTCAGAAACAGCGCTAGCAATCAAAAGCGCATCGAAACTCATGTTGTGAAACTGTTGCATTAATTTCATCAGGATGCCGACTTTGAATTTCTGCGGAAGTTTTCACTGTTAACTTGGCTAGTGGAAGCAAACTAGGTTTCATACAAGTCAATATAGACGTAGGATGTCCTGGTCTGGTAACACTGCATAGTCTCATAACCTTTTAGCCATTGTCTTTCACAAACAACTATTTTTTTCGAATCCCGCGTGTTGTCATGTGATATTATTTTTAATTACTTATTTCTTTCTTCTTTGTTTTTGGGAAGGCGGAAATCCTTTTTTCGAATCATTGTCATAATACCATAGCAATTTGTAACACAGCACTTTCTATCCATTGTTGGTTTATGTAGACAGACTGTATATTTAATGACGATAAGAACTCACAAATTTAAAAGGTTGGTTAACTCCAAATAAGCCTATCTAAAACAGTAAAAATTGGACACCTCTGGTTATAAAGGAAACTTACAATTTGCAAAATCTCCTTCAAATTTAAAAAAAGTAATTACTTTAAACCAGTCAACTAACCTCTGTTACTGAAACCTAAATTGCGTAAGATTTGGTTAAACCCGGAATACCTAAAAGCGTGCACAATGAAACGGCCTGTAATAAAGTTAGTCATTGTTTTCCTTACATTTGGACGCTTCTCCTGGCGAGTGTCGAACGTAAAGTTTCGAGATGAATTTATCGCTTGCATTCGTTTTACTAATGAAGTTCGAATTAAATTTTCTTGTATATGTCAATCAATCAATCAATCTATTTATTTGTTTTGTGCTTCAAAACGAAAAATACACCAATATATGTGAAAAAAAGTTTTCGAAAGCACAGGAAGGTAGCGAAATGACCATACGGTCTTCTAGTCAACTGCCTCCCTCTAAATAGTGGGACAAAAAAAAATTTTTTTTTTTTTTTTTATCAGAAAAAAACAGCAGTACACTTACAAAAACAGAGTACATTTAGAAAAACAATGAAGATTAAATAGCAATATTAGTTGTGATATGTTGTAATATGTTGTAATATGTATATTAGTTGTAATATGTGATGAAATAAGATCAACTTTGATCTCTTTTATTTGTTTATTCAAGAACATTCGTCTACAAAATAAATATTATTTGAAAATAATAATGTAGCACTATTTCACTTCAGAAAAACTTACGAATCAATATTTCAGCACATTCGATTAAATCTCACGCAAACACTTAGACAAAGCTTAAGCTATGACCCTAAAAAAGTGGAGAACGAAAACACCCGCGAAAATAGAAAAACTTGCGAGTGACGTGTACTTGATGTAAATGATGAGCATAACAATTCAAAGCTGTGCATTCAGTTTGTTGAATTTCTGCCTTCACACACAATGTAAATGTCACCAGATATTCAACAAAAAAACTAATATAAAAACACGTACAGCTTATACTCCAGTTGTACAGCGGGACTTGGCTAAAAGAGTTGTTATTTGCAAAGATATTCGAATCTTTTAAGAAAAAAGTTTACGGTGGATAATTGGCTAAACACTACCTTTATATAAGAAAGCATTGCCGTTTCTACAGTTAACCTCTCTATTCATAAATGTTAACAATGTTTTTTTGTAAGAAACTAAGGCACTTCAAACCAGACCAGACTCGAATTTCACTCTTGTTACAGTTCGTCTGTGATGCACATCTCATTGAGATCCGAACTAAATAGATGTTGTCCCACAGTAGACAAAACTACCAGACCACAAACGCGGACAACAACTCGGCTTCAAGTAATCTAAAAGCTTCTTTTAAATCGTCTAAACACCCCATATTCGTAATTATAATGTTCTTTTTATAGTTAGAAGTTTACAAAATTTATTAAAAGATATTAAAGAGTGGGATTAAAAACAAAATTAAGAGTAACTTATGCAGTAATTTGTTCGTCAGTTCTTTTATAAATTACACCAGAGGTCGCCAAACAACAGCAGATAGCCCGACCCATCGAACGTTGCCAAAAACTTTTTTTTTAAAGTTTTTCGGAAATGATCGGATTTATTATTAACATCATATTTATTAAATTAAAATAAACCAATTTTTTTACTTTTAATTTGAAATAAAGACTTTTTTGGTCTTCACCTGATTTTTGAAGACAAGAAAATAACGAATTGTTGTTTACGCTACTGTTTGGAGATAGGAAACTGGCGACCTTTATTGTCATTCCTTAATGACATTTACGAAAGGTTTATGACTTAACTGGAAAAAACCAATCTGCGGAATTAAATTGACTTGTCCTTAAAAAATTTTTGTTGAATTGCCTAACATAGTCCAATATAGTAAGAAAAATAGTTTTTGAATTGCTGATCAAAAACCATTTCTATTTCATGCATAATTTATCGCAATTAAAAATTCTCTGGCTTTTCCGATTTTAATTTCAAATTAGACGCCACAATTTCAATAAGAAAAAAAATCAAATATCTTTTAAAAAGTCTTGTATTTTCTTTTGGTTTAATTTGATAGTAAATTTGAAAAACAAAAAGGTCAATATTGATTGCATTTGCAATTAGGAAATCAGGCTCTGCCTAAAAGGCCACATGGTCGTTTTCTTTGTTTTTCAATACTGCAGAATGGAGAGATACATCATGTCTGATATCGCGTTATAAAAATTAGGTCTAGTTAATTGCTGCAGGTAGCAGGTGCTTAATGCTGCAGGCATGTTAGACTATCTTTCATACTGTTGTGAATCGATCATGCCATCAACGGTTATACTGCGAAGTATAAAAGCATCTATCTCTCTTTGTCAAAATATCAAATTTCAATTTTCGCTTTAAAGTAAATGAGTGCGCAGCAATATAAACTTAGTCATCTGAATTCGTGAGCACGAGCGTTTCGGATAAAGAGTGTCACAACTTAGCACCAAAAGAAAACCAAAAGCAATTGTGACATCAAACGAGTTGTCAGTATCATGCGTGTCCCGCAGTGTTATTGGTCAAGATCTTTAATCTTTTATCAGCGTGAAAAAATACAAAAGAACAACCTAAAGGCGATTGTCATTAGCGATGCCAACCTATTTCAAAGTTCACGGTTTTATTTTGCAATTTACATTCACCAAGCCGTTGCCTTACCAAGAGGGCAGGCAGTGAGTTATACTTATTGCAAGTCTTCAAAAGTTTTATCTGCCACCGTGCTTGGAGTTCTAGCGCAGTTTAGACTTTCTAGAAACTTCTAAAACCAAGTAATCGCCGAGAGCTGTTTGGTTTTAAACAGTCTGACTATCAATTAGTATAATGACGTTTCTTCAAGTAGATGTAATCACTATCTCTACAGAGTCAAAAACAAGTAAATTGTCAATATTTAAAAAATCGGAAATAGCGAACGTATAGTTTCAAAACGATGAAAAATTTCAACCCGTTGTTAACGACAACATCACAACCCAAACGATGGCGTTTTTCTTTTTTTTTCAACAACTTGGTGTAAAAATCATGGAACAATGCACTTACTTTATCGATGCTTTGTAAGTTCGTTTCGCTCTCCACAAGCGGCATCGCGTCCGTTTGAGTCGAGGAGTCTTTAACAATTTTTCTGCGGGGAAACCCGCAACAGCACAAGCCCATTGAGCTTGGTCTTGCCACAAACAAACGGATTTCAGAAACAGATTCAAATCCAGATAAAAATAAACCACGGATTTTATCCACTTTTTTGAACTGCTAACAGCGACTTACTTATCAAAAGTACTGAGAAAAGGTAATAAAATTTACAATTTAATAAGAAATCAGCTGGAAACAAAATTAATATAATAAAAGTAATCATCTTTTCTTTCTAGTCAAAAATACAGAAGAAAATTTGGTTGTATCTTTATTTAATCTTATTGCCCACGACGAGCAAGGTGGTTCTAAAAAAGATAAAAAAACAACGATTCAGTTGATTAGGTGACAGTAAAACGAAATAACCTTTTCAACAGGTTATGTAGAACAGCTCAAGGTGCGCCACATTCAGAGGACCTACAGGCTGCACAAGGTCCTGATCGCAGGCTGATCCTAACTTTCAAATAAAATTCAAAAGAATAGCACCATTAGATAGTCTTTTGTTTGCTCTGATTTAAAGAAAAATTTTTTTCACGGTACAAATGTTAACAAAATGGGTGTCATTTTAAATGAAGACTTTTTGTCATCAATTCATTTCTAGTATTTTTGAATTATAACTTTGGTTAAATTTTTACAACGCCCCTTTCGCAACAATAAAATAAGATCCTATTTAATACCTTTTCCGTCACGCTTGGATAAAAGCGTAAAAATTATTAATAAGCCAAAGTATATGGCGAACCGTAAAAAGAAGATCGACAAGCCTTTATTTTACTAACCTTTACTGTGTAAGTCAACACAATATTGATAACTAATAAAACCCCTGTGTATTATTTAAAGTTATTCCTCATCATATAATCAGAAACGTTCTACCAGTAAATCCACCGGTATGTCTATACTCGTCAATAGCTATAACTGCATAAAAAAATAATAAAACAATTAAATTACATAGATGGGACAGTTACAAAAACATGTTCCAACAGAGTACACCATACAAATTATTTATGTAACGAAAAATTAAACTTTGCAAGCGCACTTATTGCAATGTCTTTTAAATTAATTCTGATTTTTTTATGACGGAGATTTTATACATCGATTTATTTTACCGGACAGGTAGCCTAATAGATAGCTGTTTTAAAATTTTTATTTGCCCATCTCTACACAAAACAATCGTTACTGAGCGACACCAAAAACTATGCACTTTATTGAAGTTGTTGGCCGTACCGCTAGCGTTAAAACAATAAGTTTTATAAAAAAAAGACTTAAAATACAATGCAAACTTCTCAGCTTACAGCTTCAGATTGTGATCTTTGCCTTGTTCAGTTATTTATATCCATGCCAGACCTTTCCGCGCTACTACTCAAGTGTGTTCGATGGAATCTGCTTTAACGTCATAAAAATTCTTGTCATTGCCACGCAGAAACAACTTTATTTCGGCGTCTTTGAGAAACACCAAATGTTAATAAATTACACGAGACAAATGCCGACAAATCTTACACTGCACCTGGATGTAAGTGGTCCTCCAATACTGATAAGTAAAGAAAGTTTAAATAGAAAACATCACTCACCTGGCTGTGCATGTATTGTTGCAATATAAAGCCTGTACTACAAATCTGGCCTAAATCACAAAATTCCCCATATACTGATTGGAAGAGTTTCTGACTCATTATCAACGGCATAGCAGTTTACAGTGAGATTGACATTTATAATAATTTTAATATTTCTATAATTATGTTAAAGAGAAATGTTTACAACGTCTTTATACTGTGATTAACAATCACCTGCTCTGTTCGCGATCCTGGCCGCTATCTAGTTGTCGCCGGCCAAACATCGCTTTCAGGTTTTTTTTGAAGACTTAACTTTCTGCTGTTCATTTTTTTGGTGTGCTGAAGTAGCTCAAAACAACGGCGCACAATCTTTTTGTTTGTGTTGACCGGAATACAGAGATAATTTTAACCAACGGCCGCCAATGATTAAAGGTAAATTCTATGAAATCACTTGTAAAACGATTAGTTTTGAAGATGCTGTTTATTTCTACCAAAAAATGTAATGTAATAATTCTTTAACGAGTTTATTCTAGCAAAATTGGAAAATTAGTTGTATTAATTATATTCTTGGTCCGGCCACTCACAAATAAACTTGAAAAATCACTCAACCTAGGCTGCTATTAACGGAATAGCTACTAACAAAATCGTATGATGACATAGCAATCCACAATTTATACAAAAAATAAACTAGAGCACCATGGTTATAATAAAATATTATTTGCTGTTAAAAAATAAAAAATTTAATTAAATTTGCAATGAGTTAAGTAGCTCACATGATGTACACGGCCACATAAATTGTTGCACACGGCCGCAAGTCAAGGCATACCTGCCGGAGGGGCAGGGGAGCAATTTCCCCCAAGTTTAAAAAATTTGGGCAAAATCAAAAACATAAGAGCAGTGACAATGCAAAAAAAAGTTTAAAATTTGGGTGAAGACCTTTTTTTAGAGATTACTATGTTTTTTGAACGAAAATAGAGAAATTATTAGACAAATTTTCTTCTCATATCCACAAAGTTTTAGAAAATCAAGATTCAGGCAAACGTCACAAAATATGGGCAAAACTCTATTGCTACCAAAATTTTTTAGGCTGGTACGCCTATGTCCAAAATTACCACATTGTTAAACATTGAAAATCTGCACCTTTTTGTTACAAATTTAAGAGACATTTTTTTAAATAAAGAAAACTTCCAAAACCTAGACGGGTAAAACATTTTATCTTTCAGCGAATAAACACGAAAGCGAATAACTCAACGCCACAACAGCAACCAACTCAACTGCCACACTCTTGATAGAATAATCTAAATAATTAACCTTTAACAGCCACCTACCGGTTTAATTATCAGATTAGCGTGGCTGTATAATGACTATAAAAAAAACCTTCCAATAGAAGACAATTTTTTTTATTGCGATGAGGATTTGCGTTTAAGCCATAAGCTTTTCATTGATGGTAAATTTATTCAATTTACTATTTGCTGAGGCTTCACTTTTCCGACGCATTGGCCGATAAGGCGGCGGCTTCAGAAACGCTGCTTCGATCAACATACAAACGAAGAGACCGCCAGAACGAACTATGATGCAGACACTTCTATCCTTAATAGTTTTTCACTTTATGGAAGAAATGCAGATATGACGTTATCGTTTTAGATATGGACCAAAACATGCAAAAATTCATAAATTTCTTTTTGCGGCGGCTTGAACAAAGCCGCGAAATTTAAAGTTCGCCGTGCAGTAGGTGTAAAAATGGTAAAAGGAATAATGGTCTTGGATTTTTTAACAAGGAACATGTTGCAGGGTCACGTAACTCCAAAAAATTTTTTTCGGACACTAAAAAAGAATAACAGCAGGCGTTCGACAAAATTTCTCTTCTGATAATTCGGAAGGAAACTTTGCATAAAACGTATTGCCATTGCTAAAGTTTTGTCAAGAAAAATTAATGTATCATACAGTTTTTATTGTAAAAATACATAAGTTTCGGTAGAGAGAGTATTTTTTTACCAAGTAATAATAGCAAATAACGGCTACACCGCATAGAATATTCGGTCTGGGTGCTATCTAATATAGTAGACTATTAGTCATTATATTCTAAGAAAGACACTTTAATGGCTTCTATACGAACTTACAACGAATCATAATTAAACTTGTGGCCTTTTTCGGTTAAGTCATACGTTAAAAACGGAAGTATGACCTGTTCCTATGCTATCAACAGCTATTCAATGATGATAAGGGCACGTCGTGCATCTCATTCTACACCAAAAAGAATGAAACCAGAATGAAAGTATTTTAGGTCATACTTAGTTTTTAAAAGATTCTATTTTATCAGTTTTTGTATAGCGAAACTTGCTTAAAATCTATCGTGCTATTTGTGACTGACTAAAAACTTTTTCTTCAGCGACTTCAACTATGTTTAATCAACTCTACATTTTCTGAATTGCTTTAATGAATCCTTCAGAACCAAAGGAAAATTTTCTACAACATAATTGAATTTAAATACAACCTCCCATCCTTGTTAGAAGAGCCTTGGTAAAAAAGCTTGACAGCCACAGTGAGATAATTTTCACATATACGTATATGGAGCTTAAAGGTTGGTAACTTTTTCTTAATTACTGCTGCTTTCTGCGAGCAACAGCGAACCAAACTAAACTTTATTTAGAATTTAGATACTTTACCTAATAATGAACCTGGTGGCTCAATGAAATAAAATCAACTTTTTTTTGACAAACTAAACCTATTAGTCTAGCCAAAGTTCCGTAAACATTTCCTTGCAATCATGACAAAATTGCTGCGTATCTTGCTGCTGTAGTTCTAACTGACATCCACCTTGAAAAACCAAAGCGATTTGACAACTTGCAGTATTTCATCATTCGCATCAGCATGACGTCCTTCACTGAAAGCAGCTGCAGCATTCACTAGTCGGGATTGACGCCCGGCCAGCGTCAAAACAATGGTGTGACGCAAAGTAGTTTTTTGAATCAAAACAATATTTTAAGTCTACAATTAAAATCGCTTTGAAAATTTGAAGTTTTTTTTTTGATTTACTAACAATAACTATCGAGTAATTTACATAAAACCGTAGTTTTTTCGGTTAAGAATTTATTAAATTTGTACTTAACATCTGGTGCAAGCTATAAGCTTCAAACGCAATTGCTTTACAAATGAGAAATGCCGTTTTTATTTTGACCAAAAAACTGTTTTTGATTTCGATGTTGTTAAATTTTAATTTTAGTTTGACTATACGACTTTATTGCTGAAGGTTTGATTTACACATATCTGAATTTTACGTTTTTGTGTTGAGTATTAAGAACATTAAAAAAAAGAAAAACAAGCTCAGTTATTTTTGAAAACAGGAAGTACTATCAAGACAAAGTAAATACAATTTCGAAGAAGTCTAATCTGTATCTCTTTTCGAAATAACGATGTTTGTTTTTCTTTTTAAAACATTCTTTAGAGCTACAGCAAAGACTTAAATTTACAAGGCTTATTGTCTTGAACATTTCTCGTCATATTTATAATGTTGCACAAAACAGAAAATAGGCAGTTTAAAATACTTTTAAATCCCATTTTGCTATCAGTGGATTCACACATCACAATGAAGATTTTTAAATGGAAATTTTACTTTTAAGACAATGGTCTTCAAACTGGGGATTCTAAAGCAACTTTCAAGGGGTGTGAACAAAATTCTGCATTTCTAAAATATTGTAGACTAGCCTACTTTGTTTTTTCTATAAATTTTTCAACGGTGTGAGAAGGTGAAAGTATATTAAAGATTTGATATCAATACATCGTACACAATTTTATACATTGTGGGTATTGTTTACAATTTAAAAAAAGTTCGAGACCCCCTGTTCTAAGGTAAAACCAGAGACTATACCATAAACAACAATTTTTGATGATTTTGTTTATAATGATTTTATTTGAATGAGTAGTGACAAAGTTAAATAAAAGAAAGCTTATATTGAGTAGATTTTTTCAACTAAGAAATAGTTTTTCAATCAATTTTCTCCATTACATGCAACCTGCAATGATCTACCACTCATTGTCAGTTTGCTTTTGACTTAACTTTTTAGCAATTTTACATAAATTCTCTAGAATTTTCGTTAACATTTTCTGTATGTTTCTATAGTTCATTTATGCCTTTTTAGTGTGACGATGATTCCTCACTTTTGCAGCAATTTAAATCGAATGATTTTTTTTAAAGCATGTAGAAACAGTAGATTTAAAGTAATTATAGCTGCTATCATATAAGTAAGCAAGATATTCGATTTAAAAGTTGATGAGACCAAATTTTTACAACTCTGACTTAAATATCAAAGCCAACCAAAGCACTTTTGAACAACCCAATTACCAATGCAGGCCGACGACAGTGTAAGTTTAATGACGTAACAAACTCCTAAAATTTTTTTCTGATTGATTTTAACAAACCTTATCGTTGACCTTTTTTTAATTTCCATTTCTTTATGAAATAAAAATTATCTCATTAAATCTCTAACTCAATAGTTTATCATTGATCTCATTTATGACCCATGAATTGAATTAATTATCGTTGCAGCCCCCGCGGGGGTGACTCAGCGGCTTTCATCATGATTGAGGCCACGAACTTACATTTTTAATTTCGCGTTTCTCAGAAGTTAAGTCAAAACCAAGTTTGAACGGTTGGTGGCCTAATATGAATATTCAGCTTCAAGTATGATTTATACTTTGATTTGTAGTATGAAAATAATTCAGCAAATTTGCTTATGAAATAGCTAATGAAGACAAACTGACGTTATAATTTTACTGCGAACCGTATTTATAGTAGACCTATAGCTTCGGCAGGAAATTAGTTAACAAACATTGCTCAAAACTCCTTCCCTAATAAACTAAAAACGAAGTAAATTGGAGCGAGACTGATGGTGGTCGACACGGTTGTCGTAAACATAACCGACTGGGTTGTGTTTCAAAACCTACTCTCGTCATTCCGTTGGGTCCTTTAAAAAAGACATTTTAAGGGACTTTGCCCTGCTTAGCCGTCTTCACAAGCAGCTCTAAATTTCAGTCATAACTCTTCCTAAAAAATTCAAGAATCAAATAAATAACTTTAGGCGGACAGCAATACCTTGGTATCTTCGTTAGCAGGTTGATGTGATCGAACGCCTTTGACAGTTTCTTGCAAATCAAAAGGATAAACAGAGATAAAAATAAAAAATAAATAAATGATTATTATTGAACACCATTAACAAAGACTAATACACAGTTCAATTTTAAGATGCTTTTTTACGTTTCGCTAAAAACTGTTTGAACCATTTTTGCTGTTATGCTCTACTATTTTTTCTTGGTGAAAAAATCACGATAGATTTAAATTAAAAATTAACATTGAAGCTGAAACTAAATTGCATATTGCGTTGACATGCAGCCTGTTGATGGGAGAAACCCTTCAAGTGCTTGCTGCACCATTCTTGCTAAAAACAGCTTTCTCTCTTTTTCTAGACCTGCTTTTTTTTAAATCAAATATTACATTTCTCGCTTTGTCACAAATTTATTGATTGTTCACTCTTAAATTGCTTCCTGTTTGCGCTTGATGCGGTGAAAAGAAACCACGCGTTCGCTGCCACGTGCTTCGGATAAATGTAAAACACTTTAATTGTTTTATCCAGTACGACTGTAAAGACTGGCAGCAAAAAAGGTTTTCTCACACCTGAATGTAATTTTCTTCACGTTCACGCTGCTCTCGCTGCTCAATACGAATGCTTGGGACTTTTTAAAAACTAACCACGGCTTTGAAAGCTTAGTGAACCGTAACTTCAGAAGTTAAAGTTTATGCGGCAACGACAGCCTCGTCAGCATCTTTCACTTTCTCAGCAAACCTCGTAAAGCGCAGTGTTTGCAGAAAAAAAGTCCATGGATAGGGTTACAGCTTTTTTATTGCTGTAATGTGAATCTGTTAGGATTCTGGGCGAAGAAAATAAAATAGCATTAAGTTGTCAATTTTAGTTGAAATTAAATGGTGACTATTCATGCACAAATTAACACTTTTTGTTTTTTCAAACGTTTTAAATAGCGGGTCGCCCCACTTGACACTTTTTTCACCGGTTTAAGTGCATGGACAATTTCTTCATAGCTCATAAAATTTTGTTAAATTCTACAACTCGCTAGGTCGCGTGAATGACTATTTATCTGCGAGTGGTGAAGAGCGTCGTATTCATGCCGGTTACGAGCAACATGGTCGCGGTTCTAAATCTGCTTGCTTCATTCTGTTGTATCCTTGGGAAAGACACTTTAAGGCACTTTCCTCTGCTTGGTGGTTTTATCTCTATAAAACTAAAAAAACAAATAAAAAATTTTAACCGGACAGCAATATCTTGGCATCTCCGGAAACAGGTGGGGGTAATTGCTTGACGGTTGACCCGAGTAATGCGCCTTCAACGTTTTCTTGCGAGTCAAAAAATTTATAGAAACAAAAAAAAATTGTTGTATCAAACACATTTTGGACGTTTTATGAAATCAATATTTGAGAGAGACGCTGTCGTCACCGTAGATGTTCCAGCAGTTTCGGAGGCTTATTACTCATGACGTGGCTTTTTCTTTTTTCAACTGTGTTTTAAAGCAAATTTTTTTGAGTAACTTATTTGTTATTTAGCAACATTTTACTCGATCTCACAGGTAATTCTTTTCTGCTTCAACTGTCCGCCATACCATTTATATCTGTGCTGCTATTTGCACTTTTTTCTTTTTTTGTTCTGTTTCTCGTTTTTTTGTTAACTTTTTAACAACACATATTTCGAAAAACTGAGTTGATAAACAAAAAAGTTTCATCCAACAACAAAGAGCTTTTCAAAGTAATGCCAAGGTGCGGGTGGATCCCTGTACCAGGCGTGTCAAGCCACCGGCCTGCGAAATCTTTTGAGGAATTTATTAATCAGATGCTCAATAGAAAATCGAAATATCAATCAATTCCAAAGTAGGCTTTATCGACAAAAAGGACATCTAAATGGATGCTGACCTTTTTTTAGCCTTTACTTTGGTTTAACATAAAATTAAAAAAGAAAGTTTACACAACTCTTTGCCTAGCCGAGATTTGCTACCCTATTAAACGAGAAAGTTTTTTTAATTTTCACTTTTATTTTAACGTAAATTTTTCAAAAAGGGTAGATTTAAGGTGCAAATTCTAAAACTCAGTGAAAGAAATTTTATGATTTTACGTTGAAATCTAAGTGAAGACTAAGAAAAAATATCATCACCTCGTTTGCTCACTGGATTGTGGTCCGCAGCAAATTTTTGGGATTAAAATTTCGCTGATGCAGCCGGCACACACTTATGGGTTTGACCTGCCTGCCATACACAGTTGCATCAATTAATTTCTTTGTAAATATATGTTCTTTTAGTCCAGCTTTATTTGTTCATCTTTTTTATTTTTTTTATCTCTGTTTATACTCTTGACCTGCTGAAAAGCGTCAGAGGCGATATGGGGCACCTGTCAAGCAATTACCTAGACCTGTTTCGGAAATGCCAAGATATCGCTTCCCGGATAAAAATTTTTATTTTTTATCTAAAAACGTAACTAAAGTTTAGAACTGCTTGCTGAGATCACCAAGCAAAGAGAAGTGCTTTGCCTTTTTTATTTGAAATCCTTTGAATCAAAGAGTAAAGAAGAACGCTTTAAATTTTTACAGCAAAGCTTCTGGCAATTAGGCTACTTCTGTTGAAAACCCATAGTCATAAACAAAAGAATCAAGGCGCATACTGAATGCAATTATTCTGTTTTTAGCATTGTAAGATTAAAGTTTAAACTGTTTTTAATCAATTTGTTAAAAAGTAACTTATTCAATTATTTCAAAATCTTTTTCACATCGTTAGCAAAAGATTTTTAAAGCTATAATAAAAAATTTACAAAATTAATCCGTCATATTAGTAATTTTTTCTAATTCTTAAACTGTACTAATATGTTCTAAGAGGATTAATTTTTTCTGTTTTAACGTATAACCGTATTTAACGTATTAAATGATTGTTATTATTATTTTGCCTATTAAATTTATTTAATTTATTTAAGAAAGTTTCAAAGTCGTTTGTTTCATCTTTACTGAATTTATACTAAGTATATTTCTATTTAAAACCTTTGTTATTTAATATAATTAAATGTGGTTCAGTAGCTTGATGACCAGATCTGGTCTATCTACTAATCCACGGTGTTATTCTTGCTACTTTTTAATTTGTGTAGTTCTTATTATATTTTCACGCCAAAAATAAATAAACTTGAACTTGAACTTTCACCAATAGGCCTACTTTGAATTAATGAATTTTCTGTATTTGATTGTAAGTAATTTAAATTAATAAAGATCAAAGATACAGCTGCATAAAATTCTACAACAACATTTTTAACTTTAGAACAGTGCCTTGCTTGACAAATAATAATCTCGACTAATATTTTTGATGATGAATTTTTCATCGATTAACGCCTGTTAAAAAAGATGAAATAGGTATACGTCAGTGAGATAATTGCTTCATATGTTCCACTAAAATAATAAATAGGACTTTGTTTAGCGGAAGTAGTAAGCCAGTTGTTTTCTGGGTATTTACATTTTAAAACAATGATAAGAGCGCTTTTAACCTTTGCGTTGGGCATCACATATTAGGCTATGCAACATTTTTTAGTAGTTTCTCTTTTGAATTAGGCAACAACGGTAACGTTTTATAGAAATACAGCATCAAGAAGACACTACAACCGAGTGAACTGCCAAATTATTTTTATATTGCTTTTCTTCTTTCTTCACTTAATGTATTCAGATCGTCGATGGAGCAGTTTAAAGTCAAATCGCGATAAACAATTATTTGCCCATGACTCCTTTATTTTACAGGGACAAAGTGTGGTCGAGTGAATATAACTGCCGTAGCGATGACAACGAGATCGAAATGGACTCGTTTCAAAGCCAATTCGCATCATTTGATTATGCCACTGAAAATGACTCTGTTTGCCACTCTAAGCAAGCCAGTCAAATCTTTGATAAAAACTAAAAAGCAAATAAAAAATTTTCAGTCGAACAGCAATGTCTTGGCATCTTCCAAAGCTGGTTGTGATAATCGCTTGACGGTTTCCCTGACTACAGCGCTTCCGCCATTGTCCTGCGACTCAGGAAGAACAAGTAAAGATGAAATTGGAAACAAAATAAAGCTTTAAACAAATCCAATCAAGGTTCCGCATATTATCTTCTACTCAAAGTGAATACTTAAGTAGGGTGGAAACACACAAAGGGTTGTTGTGCGAAAAAAGCAGGGTGGAAACATACTATTTTTAAAATTAATGTCTGAGTGCAGGAATTGGAAAATCCCAAGTTAGTCACTTTTAATGGCACTTCAGATTCAACAATAAAATCTGTAGGAATATGCTTAATACATTTTGAGCAGCACTTCAGATCAAATAATAATAGCCTTTTTTATTATTTATTGTATCAACCTTAAAAAAACTTCCACACGAGATACTTTTGTTTCGTTGTAGATTTGACAAGCTTATTTTGGATTTTGACGTAAGCATTTAATCACATATTGTGAGTGGGGCGCCAGCATGCGCTTGATAAACATTAGAATGCCGATATTGTGAATGAAAAAACTTGATTGAATTTCAGAGTATCAAATTCACGTAGCTGAACTGTACGCAATTGGTTTTTCACTATTGAATAATGGTTTGAGGTCGTTTGAAAGGATTTCCTTAGTATCACAATCATCCTAAAGCGTTGTACTCATTTTTGAAAAGATAAGTTAGAATCTCTCAGATAATGAGCAAGTTTCATTTCCTCTACCGGAAAGAAGACATGTGATCGTTAAACCAGTTGTCCACACCAATACACTAAGCTATGAAATTATTGTGTTCGATGTCGGTAAAAACAATCTGACTCTCATTCTATCAAATAAACTTATTAAAAATTGATCGAAATAAATGGTTACTGTTCTTGCGTTGTCTGACAGTAGGCCTACTGATCTACATCATTTAATCTATTCAAGAAAATTTGTAACTTGAAGAAATGTTACTCCTTTTCTTTCTTTTATGGTTTCCACGCATCTGATGGAACGACGAATCAACTTATCAACTTACATCCAAATGATCTGGTCTTCCAATCAAATAACCAAAGTTGAGTTTTTTAATTCGAAGAAGTAGCTGCAAGGCTTTCAGCAATTTTCGAATTTCAAAGTTACAAACTTTGTCAAGTAAAATAACTCATTTTATTCTTTGTATAAATATCAATGCAAATGCTTGGACTTGCGATAGTATTCTTTCGGTCATTACAGACAATTCCTAAACAAAGTAAAAATAAAATTAGTGGTTCTATATTAATCGACTTTTTCTGAGTTATAAACTTTCTCTTCTAAAGTTATGGCATTGATTCTATCATTAAACCCGAGGTTCCCACTTGTGATCGTACTCTCTCAAACTTTTCCAACACTCAGGACTAGGCTTACAATACGTCCCAATTTTTAGGGCCTTGTCCTGCCGTCCCGCCTAGTTAATTATTATGTCCCGGTATTTCCGATTATAAGTGAAGACCTTTTTTTTAGAGAACACTATTTTTTGGCTAGGAAAATAAAAAAATGCGAGACGGGTTTAAAGTAAAGACTTTTTTTAGCAACGAATTTTTTTTTTAGCGAATGTCCCGGTTTACCACTTTGGAAATATAGTATGCCTGCTCATGACCTTAGGCGAAATGGTGGGGACAAAGATGAATTGAAATAGAGAGATTTTGCCTTCTAACATAATCAGAGTTCAATAACTGAACAATGCAGAGAGGCATTACGGCATTTGATTTGCCATTTCAAATACAGTACACCCTCATCCATTTGCGGTTGGCGGGCCCGCATACTCGCGGATTTTGCTTTCAAAGTTTTTTAATAATTTCGGCAATTTTGTGAGTTTCTTAGGCCATTTTTTAGCAGAAAAAGTTTTGAATGTGTGAATGTGAATATGTAATTATATTACACGCCTGTATTATTCTTTAATTGTATTGTCTGAACTGCTGTAAAATAGAGGTTAAGCTATGCCGCATCAGTGTCACCATAATCATCCTCATCGTTTGGTACAGCAAATTTCATCATCATCATTCATTATTGGTGTGTATAGCAAAATTGACTGTCTTGTATCGTTTAAAAAATTGTCTGATTAAGACTGTCTTTAGAATGTGTTTGGGAAGCACATTTTAGCCTATATAATATCACACGTAAGCGTTTTAAAATTGCATTAATAATTTGCGGGTTTTTGGGATTTGTGGCAGAGAAAGGAACGTAACCCCCGCAAATAGCGGGAGGATACTGTAGTTGTTTCTTTGCTCTTTCTTTATCACTTGCAAATGCAGCAAGGTACTTGAACTTCTTTTCGGTTTTAGTGAAACTTTAGAGATTTAAAAAAGCATTAGTGAAAATCAGCCTTGGTAAGCTAACAGCTAATTTAAATCCAAGTAGCGTTTGATTACATGAAGTTGCAAGCAATTAAATGTACATTGGAGCAGATCCAGATTCATCCAGGAAAGTTTTTTTCAAACAACAGGAGCTGATTTTGCAGCTTTAAAGCAACTTTTTCAGTTTTATTGTTCAATTTCATAATTCTACATTTGATCATTATCATCATCATCATCATCATCATTATCATCATCTCTCTTTATTTTCTGACGCGCAGGACACCGTCGGAGATGTTAAACTGAGAACAACAAACGGACGTTTCTATCTTTTAATCAACTAAATTTTCTAAATTATTTGTTTACGGGTTATGTGTAAAAAGTATTTTGAAATTTATTAGATAGATATTAAAACCTTTTCTTTGATTTCAAAACCATACCCTATTTGACCACCAACAACTAGGACAATACTGCCATCTTGCGGATTTTATGTTCAAACTGATATAGACAAATTTTTTTCTATCTTCTCTTTTTTTGCTTTTTCTAACAGATTTGTTTATATTTTTGCCTTGCAATCAGTCTGATAAATCTGTGATGAACCTTCCGAGTTTTGTTTTTCGTATTTTCATCAAAAGATTGATTCACTAGTTGTTGGTAAATGGTTGTGCGAACGCCGGATTTACGCTGGCTGGAACAGGATAAATGTCTTGCTTTTGGATAATTTTCATTTTCTATCCGAGAATTTTTGTATAATATTTTGTTTAAAAAGTGATTTACACAGTGGGTTTTCAAACTACCGCTGAAGTTTGCTTTAGGCAAACGAATGCTCAATGAATAAAGCTTTAGAAATATTTTATTACCTAAACCATATATTTTCATATAAAAAAGATAAAATAAACAAAAAAAATTATATTTTTGTCATAAAAAAATACTTAAATGCATTCATATATAGTCATATTCTTTTTAACTGTTTTTTTTTTGGAGATTAAAAAAACTATTTTTTAAATCAAAAAACTTTCGTTTTCTTTAATGCTTTATATCAACAAATTTTTTCAATCTCCTGAAGAATTGATAAAGAAAAATATATTATACGAAAGTTTTCATGCTTTTTGTCGAAAATATATTGTTTTTAACTAAAAGCGTACAGTTTATGTAAAAATAATAACATAAAAACTCCTTAATACTTTCTTTATTCATCTCTGTTTTATTTTAACCTCTTCGCTCAACTTTTTTTGTCATCCACAATCATTCTCACAGTTAAAAGTTTTTGAAAATCCACCAATGTTTAACTCACAAAATTTCAACCGAAAAGCGATTTCTTTTCATCTCTAAAAAGAAAAAAAGGCTTTTTCTGTTGAATGGCCTGTAACCAGGGTTACCATTCGAACGTACCAAAAAATAAGAACAGATAAACCTATCTCATCCCCAAGAAAAGGGGCATCAAAACTTGCGGCCTGTTGTTATTTTAAACCTGGTTTTGCTTGCAACGTTAAGTAAAGACCAAGAAAAAAGACAGGTAAGTAGAACCAGGTGAAGACCACAAAAAAGTTTTTGCAGCCTGAATATACGCCCCACAAATAAATTTTTTTTTCGTCTTAACTTAGTTTTCTTGGGCTTCAATTTTAGTTTTAAGGGACCTAGGTTGAAATCACTACAATCCGTCCATTTGCTCCGCCTACTAAGCAAAAAATGTTTACTTAATTTCTTCTCCACATTAGTGCTTTTTTCAACGACGTCTCAAAACAACAGTTGAAAAAATTAATTATCTTATTTGTTCAACTTACAGGGAATAGCTCAGTAAACTTTTTAACAACGAAATTCGAAAAACTAAAATATTAGTCAAAATAATCAAACTTCATGATAAAATCTAATTTATATTGTTTTCACTAGTTTAATGAAGCAATTTTTTTTTTATTTACAACTGTATTAAAATTTATCAGAAGTTTTTTTCAACTACCTACAACACTTACCTTGATTTTAACGAACCAAGTTATAGATCTGCTTAAAATTGTAATTGTTTATTAAAATTTTTGAATTAAGTATGAAAATAAAGGAATTCCGATAGAAAGTTAATTTTTCACCTTTCGTTAAAAAAAATTGAGTTTCACACTCTAAAGATTAATGTATATCGATTTTTGCTCGATGCGTTTAGTAAAAATGTAGTCTACAACAATCGTGGAAGCGTGTTTAACGAGGCAGTCTGTTTCTATGAAATCAAAAATTTATTAAGAACCTGGGAGCATGAAATTTGGAACGCTTAACTAATTTCAAAATAAAAAGTAAAGTCAATATATTTTGAAACGTTGTTTTATTCTGGATGTTTCGGAATTATAATTCATTCCATCATCAACTGTGTTTAACTAAATAATTAATTCTAAATTTAAAAATTTAAATTTAGATAATTTAGACGTAACAGAATAAAATATTACAATGAAAACAATGTTCCACCAGCGCAACTGCAAAATACACCGCTAATACCGCCGCCAGTATGCCCTTGCGGCTTAGCGGTGTATTTTGCAGTTGCGCTGGTGGAACATTGTTTTCATTGTACTACCTACCCAGCGTTCAGGTCCACAACTAGATGTTTGATGTGTAAAAGCCACAAACAGAAAGTTGTGCCAGCTGTTTAAGTTTTCAACTTTTTCAGCTGGGGTCAACAACAAGCTGTAATGTCCTGACGAGTCCTAATAAGGACGAAACAGGTCTGTCGGCACTTGCTTGTTGATTGACTTGACCATTCTTACTATATGTTAGAATAAAATATTGCCAACATTTACTACTAAATAAAACGGAGTTATCTGCGCGTAACTTTAAAATTAAATAGATACAACAGCAATTTGGGCGTAGGGGAAGATGAGGTAAGTTGAACCAGCAGGTAAGTTGAACCACAGGCCCCCCAGCGTTAATTTGAAGATAAACAAAATATTTTCTGCCACCTATTTTTTGCACGTTGAAAATCAGTTGACTCTGTCATACCAGCATTTAAATATCTGTTCAGGCAAAAATGTAGTGTTAGAAAAAGCTTTTATGACTTGCAAAAGTAAATAGTAGTAAAATAAAGTTAACTGATAATTACTTCTAGATTTTGTATAAATTTATTGCGTAGCTACGACTAAAAAATAGATAATAAACATAACATAAAATTCTGTTTCTCTGAATGCGCAAGTTTGTCTATCTTAGTAGAAATTTTAAAAATAATATAGCACATACCTTTAAGGCAAGTTGAACCACTAGCTGTGGGTAAAGTTGAACCATGGTTCAATTTACCCCATTTCACATTAAAAATTAATGTAGTTTATTTTTAGATTTTGACTATTAAAAAATTGCATTTTTTTGCGAATATATTTTATTGAAAATGCCGAGAGTTTATAAAAGAAAAACTAACCGCGGAAATGAGCCGAAAGAAATAATGGAAACGGCTGCAACATGTGTAAAAAATGGAAAATCCCTAAGTTTTGCTTCCAAATCATTTAACATTTCCAGAAACACCTTGAAACGCTACATAGATAATAAAGCAAGTGGTGCAACCCAAAATTTATACGGCTATGGTGCTTTAAAAGAAAAAAAGCGAATATTTTAAGAACCGATTGAAAAAGAGCTAGCAGATCATGTTAAGGAACTTTCAAAAAGATTTTATAGTATTACTGCTACAAAATGTCGTCAACTCGCATATGAACTTGCTAAAAAAATAACATAGCTGCACCTGTGAGCTGGGAGGAAAATAAACTAGCCGGAAAAGAATGGTTTCGTTCCTTCATAAAAAAAATACACCGGAAGCCACGTCTTTGGCAAGAGCAACAGCATTTAACCGCTATACAGTGAATGAATTTTTTGATAATCTAGCTTCAGTTATGGACAGGTACAAGTTCACAGCTAATAGAATATTTAATGTTGATGAAAGAGGTGTGACTACGGTGCAGAGCTCAAAACAAGTGTTAGCAGCGAAAGGTACCAAACAAATTGGCTCCATCACATCAAGAGAGCGCGGAGAGTTAGTGACACTTGTTTGCTGCATTAGTGCAACTGGTAATAGTATTTCACCGGCTTTTATTTTTCCTCGAAAAAAGTATAAAGATCATTTTGTCCGTGACGGACCAACCGGCTCCATTGGCACTTCAAATAAATCAGGATGGATAAACGAAGAAATTTATTCCATGTACTTAAAACACATAGTAAATCAAATTTCTTGCAACAATGAAAATCGTGCGTTATTAATCTTGGATAACCATGAAAGTCATGTGTCCATGGCATCCATTCAGCTGGCAAAACAAAATGGATTAATTCTCTTGACTATCCCTCCTCATACCTCTCATCGCTTACAACCGCTAGACCGCTCAGTGTTTGGACCTTTAAAGTCGAAATATAATCAAGCAATGGACGAGTGGATGCGGTCTAATCCTGGAAAAATACGTAGTTACTATTTATAACATTCCAGCCTTAATCAATAAAGCTTACTTAGCTGCATTTACTCCGAGTAACATACAAGCTGGATTTAAATCGACTGGTATCTATCCATTTTGCAGAGATATATTTGATGAAAACGCCTTTGCTTCATCTGAATTAACTAATCGTTCTTATCTTAACCAGGAAATAATCGAGACTCGCAACGCACAAACAAGCTGTCAAAATCAAGAGAACAATCTTTTTTCCACCATTTCAACTTCTAATCATCAATCAAATGATATCTTTTATGTGTCTCTTTCAGAAATTTTCCTGTTCCCTGTGCTGGACCACGAAAACTAACAGCAAGTGGTCAAAAACGAGGAAAAACGACAATTTTGACTGATACTCCGGAAAAAAACCAGTCACGAATTCATAACATATTAAAAAAAAACAATAAAGAAAGCACCCTTAAATAAAAAAAGAAAACTATTTCATGAGAATTCGAGTGATGAAGAACCAGAACTTAATGTACAAGATTTGTGTGATGATAGTAGTGATTGCTCCGAAAAGTTAGTTCACCCAGTTCCAGGAGATTATGTTCTAGTTTGTTTTAAGCCCACTGGAAAAGCAAATCCCCGTTTTTATATTGGTCTGGTTGAAAGTATTGACGAGGAGACTGGTGAATGCGAGGCAAAATTTTCAAAAAAGTGCAAAGTTGATCATATTACTGGGCAACCCACGTTTATTTTCAAGGAAGACGATGAATGTTCCTTTCCAGAAAGTAATATCATAAAGATACTTGCTCTTCCTTATGTCACGGAAACAACTTCCAGGCAAAATAAATTTGTATTTCCGATAAATCTCAATCGCTGGAACGTGTATTAACGTTTTTTCATATGCCAAAATTATTGAACAATTAAATTCTTTGATTATTCATTGTAAATTGCTATGTTTGAAAATATTTGTGCTAGTAATTTTGCTCAAGTAGGCAGAATTAAAACATTCAATCCAAAGCTTGATGTGTAATACTTATAACAGTGGTCTGAAAAGTATAAATTTATGCAATATTAGGTTGCAACAATTTATTTTTTAATTTTTTTAAGTAACTTCTGTGGATGGTTCAACTTACCTTTGGTACTTGTTCAACTTACCCCGACGAAGGGGCAAGTTGAACTAAAAAAAGTGTCAACTTTGAACACAAATTATTAAAAATTGGGCAACTAAATTAAAAAATAATTTACATCATAATAAACCTTATATCTTGAAATATAATATCTTAAAATTTCTATTATATAGCGCTTATAATTAACAAGTTATCTTATTTTTTGTAAAATTTGGTTCAACTTACCTCATCTTCCCCTATACAAAATAAAGTGGTTTATAATTCGAAACGACAAATAAACACCGAGTTTAAACATTTACTGCACAACACTATAGTTAAAGTCAAATAAAGAAGCATTAAGTGTTAAATAAATACAGTGGGATAGATTTTTTGTCGATATTTATAGATGGATTAAATTTTTGAATGTTATAACGATTCTTTTAATAAAGTTTTCGCCAGTGATTTGAAAAACCTAAAATTGCATAATTATTGAAATCAATTTTATGGTTTGATTGTCAACTTGATGTTTTGTTACATCAGTTTCTTGTGGGAGTGGCGAATCAATGTGCGGTTATTGAGTCTGGTGATCAGATATCTGCCGGTTTGCCCAATATACGAAGCTACACAATCATATTTTAGTTGATAGATGACGTTGAATTGCTGCAGATGAGATTGTTTGTCTTTATACGGAAATAATTTCTTCAATTTACAGGTTGTGTGTATTAAACGTAGTTGCATGTTTCTGTCGGGTTTTCGGAAAAAGGAATTTATTTCTTTAGAAAGTTGAATAGAAATTTCTGGAACATAAGTAGATTGGATATAAAAAATTTTCGATGGTTGATCAAATGCGTTTGATTGTGGAATAGAATTATTTTAAGATTTAAATTTAATTAAAAATCGTTTAATATTTTTATTTATGAAACATTTTGGATAACCATTACGTAGAAGACTTTCAAAAATATTTTGAATTTCTTTGTGCTTATATATATAGGTGTTGCAAATATTGTGAGATCTATTAAATAAAGTTTTAATTAAGTTTTGCTTGAACTGAATTGGCACATTACTATTCCATTGGGTATAAAGTCCGGTGTAAGTTGGTTTTCTAAATACAGAAATATTAATATTCTTATCGGTCCGATGAATTAAAGTGTCCAAAAACGGTAAAGTATTATTTTCTTCCAATTCTTTGATGAAGGCAATATTGTTATGAGTGGAGTTAAAAATCTTAAATACTGTCACGCTCTACCTACTTAGTATCAAAATAACCATAAGATACTAGAGGCTTACCCTACGTTAATATCGCAGAAAATCACTAGCCTGTTGAAAGGAGCTTATGCGAGTGTTGAACTGGCGGGGCCTAGCGATTTAGAAGGACATACAGGTATTAAAATCTGAATTAATTATATTGAAGAAACGAAGACAAAAAGATTAAATGAAAATAAGAACAAGCGCCAAAATTATACACGAGATGCTACAATTTACCAATAGATTAAACACATACAAATTACCTAACCGAATTTACAAAGCCGCAAAAGAATATAATGAATTTTATAAATTTTCCCGATAACGCTTAATACCAACTTGCCATCCCGACAGGTACATTCACATACATAAAATATACACAGAATACGTTCGTCATCTCGAATTTGCCTTTACATCTGCATCTACAATTGAATCTCTTAATAATGTCTTCTCGTTGCCGCCCCGTATATATACACCTTTTCAGCGACCACATGTGAAGGAACGCTTTACACCCGTTCTTTTTCAACAACGAGAACAAAGCCACTTCACGGCGTAAATCCGTAATTCAAACAGCTGTCTACTGTCCAGGGCAACAACGGTAAATAGTCACAAATAAATTCTAAATAATCGCGTCAACGTTAATGCGATTTACAAAATTAATTTAAAAGGGCTAGGATTTAAATAATTAATCTAAAAAGGTGTCGATTTAAACAATAAATTTAAAAAGGTTACGATCTGAATAATTAATCTAAAAAGGTTTCAATTTAAACAATTAATCCGAAAAGGTTTCAATCTAAACAATTAATCCAAAAAGGTTTCAATCTAAACAATTAATCCAAAAAGGTTTCAATCTAAACAATTAATCCAAAAAGGTGTCGATTTAATCACTTAATTAAAAAGATGCAATGTCTTTATTTGATAAAATTTAATCGTAGCGTGACAAATACCTCATCTATATCCTTGTGATGATCAAACCACAAAAACAAATCATCAACGTAACGAAGAACACTAAATGAACAATTCGATTGTGACTGAATTTATCTATAAACCAATTCATAAAAATGTCTGCCATGGCAGGTGCCAAAGAAGATCTCATTGCCATACAATCGAGTTCCTTGTGAAATTTTCCTTTAAATTGAAAAGTAGTGTGGTTGCAAGTCCAGTTAAAAAGTTTACGAAATTGTTGCTTGTTCATGCCATGAACCCCAGAAAATGAGTCTGGAAATAATTGGTCGATGATGAGGTTGATTGTAAAATTGGCTGGTATGTTAGTGAAGAGACTTTTGACATCAAAATTTATCAAAAATTTTTCGTTCAATTGTGGTATTGTCGAAATTAATTTGACAAAATTGAAAGTATCTTTTAAAGCTGATAAATATTATCGAAGAGGTGTAAGAATATTATTTAGCCTAACTGCCGCTTGATAATTAAAACTATCCCACGAAGCAAGAATAAGTCTCATGGGGATATTTTCTTTGTGAAGTTTGGGTAGGCCATAAAGCGTAAGTGTAGCTACAACTGTTGGTCTTACGAATTGATATGCTTCTTCGTCTAAGTATTTATTTTTCTTAAGTCTATATAAAAATTCTTGAAATTGTTTTAATTTTTTAAAAATTTTATCATGGTCAATTTGTTTAAAAATAGTTTCGTTACTGAGTATCTTATTCATTTTATCCATATAATCCGATGTATTCATGATCGTGACACCTTGCCCTTTGTCTGGTTTGAAAATAACAATCGATTGGTCCTTTTTTAAATTAATTAGTGATAGTTTTTCTTCAGAAGTTAAACCAGTAAGATTTTTTTCATTTGAAAATAAGTTGATTTGTACTTATTATAAAGATTGATAGGCATACGCATAGGTGGGCACGGTACTTCTTAAAAGTACCGCGGTACCGGTACTCGATACCTTGCTAAAATTGTACCGCAGTACCGGTACTAAAAAAGTACCGGTACTCGGTACTTTTGAATAATACGAATTAATGGTAATGACTAAAACTCTGTCATACAATGGATTTTATTTGACATTTAAAAATTGTATTTAACAAAGCAAAAACAATATCGTACGTATCCAACTGTTCACTTTCAAAAATCAATTATACTTTGGATGTAAAAAACATGCAGTGAATATGTTTTTAACTTGATTTTTCGCATAAAATATGCCTTGGATATATGAAAAGCCTAATAAACACGTTGTCTTCTGCTTTGTTTTTTATATTAAAAAAAGTTTGTCAAAAATTGTACTAATTTCCATATAACCTATTACAGTGGTTTAGTCAAAGCTATTCTCAAACTTTTTGGATCACGAACCTCTATTTGCAAATCTTTTTTTATCATAGACCCCAATCTTATATCACATCAATTTTCTGCCCAACCAACGAGGAAAGATAAAACAAACTCAAAAATAAATAACACAAAATCCGTTAAAAAATAAATGCTTATAAATAGGCATACCATATTTCCGTAAAGGCAAACCGGGACGCTCGTTTATAGACAAAAATTTGTCCCTAAAAAAAAGTGTTCTGTAAAAAAAGGTCTTTACTTTTTAATCTGTCTCGGATTTCATGGTATGGATTACTTTATCAGCTATATATGTTGACAAATTTTGTCATATCGTCGCGGACCCCTTGTGCGCTCATCATGGACCTCATTTTGGGAAACTCTGGTTTTGGTAATTTAGTAAAATTACTCAACCTTCGCTGGCCGTTAAATGTTATGATAATTTTTTATACTTTTGCTTGCAAAGCAACAAAATTAAAATTTCATCAAGTCCTTTTTGCATTGGTATGAATATGAAATCTGGTGTTTAGTGGATTTTTGATTTTATGCAAAATATTTCCATTTTTATAATTAGACAACTAGAATGTTCCTTGCAAATGCAATACCTTCAGAAAATATTTACTACACTAAGATTGAGTCCTATAATTTCTGATATACCATATTTAGCGCCGAAAGCGCTAAAGATTTGAGATAATTGCACGCAAAAATGCTACTTTTTCCAAAGCTACAATGTCTTTTTTGCACAATAATTACTATATGCACATTAAACACGATAATCACTCTTTTTTTTGCACAACTGGTGTGGTGACCATGCACAATTTTTTTTCTACATGTTATAACGTATATAGTTTAATGAAAACAATGCACTAACAGCGTAACTACGACAAGCACGGCTAAGCCGCAAGGGCATACTGACGGTACTTTCGATATGCTGACCACATCATCGAATCAGCTAACGCGAATCGGGTAAAGTCAAGTTAAACCCTGCAGTTCCATTGCTAGCATAAGAATAGTCAAGCCAACCAACAAGCAAATGCCGACAGACCTGTTTCGTCCTTGTTAGGACTCGTCAGGATACTACAGCTTGTTGTTGACCCCAGCTGAAATCAGCTGTATCCCTAGCTGAAAACAAAAAAATTATTTAAGGTTGCATAGAAAAAAATTTCATACTCTTTGGATAGAGATACTTAAATGTTGTAATAAAATATTATTTCGGATTGAAAAAGCAAGTTTTCGAAAAGTAGTCAAATTTCGTAAATTGGCCGAAAAGCAGAGATTGGTTTCAGAAAGTTAACGACTTCGGCAGTTTGATTGATCGTATGATTAAAAGTAAAATTCTTTCACGGTTGGAATCCCCTTATGGAGGTTATTGCAGTTCACAGAAGAAGAAACTCTATTTCTGCAAAATCTGATTTCATTATTAAAATTCTTCGATTATAGCAACAACAAATGTTTTCAAAATTCACTGGACTTTTTAAACAATTTTGGAAATGAACTTTTCATATAATAAAAAGAAATACAATTCATTCTAAGAAAAAATTAAAATTTTAAGTGTCACATCGTACTTTTTTATAATTATTTCAAAATGTTATAATAAGCCTAATTTAAAAAATTTAGTTAGGATTGATTACTTTGGTGAAATAAATTTTTTGATTTTTGCAAGCTTTTTTCTTTTTTAGTAGGTTAGTCTAGCTTACATAGTAGAATATTTTATAGTTGAACTTGACTAATGCTCTGGCGTATATTTTTTGATTTTAAATTTACCGTACATTGAATTATTTATTAATAAATTTCGTCAGAACAGGGCTGCCCAATCTGAGACCCGCAAAATCTATTGTTGAAGCCTACCAAAGAATTTGTAATTACATAATCGATCAAATTATTGTAATGCTTTGAATCAATCCAATGACTCGCAGAAAAATCGGAATAAATAGGCTAATTTTCGTCCCACTAGAGATTTTTCGCTTTATATAAGAATAAAACACGTAGATATATCAAACTGGTGACCTTTTTTGTTTGGTCTTTAACTAAATTTGTAGTCCGAATTCCTGTTATTAAGCAGGTTCATTAAAAAATAACACATTGAAAATAAGTAAAAACAAAAAAGAAGATACTTTGATTTCTGCACCGATTGCGACTCGCAATAAACTTTTCGACAAAAGTTGGACCATAATGGTTAAAAGATTGAAGATCCCTGCGTCAGAGTACAAAACAACTTAACATTTTCTAAAACAGTCATTATCATCAAAATGAATTTCTACCGAGAGTAATTTGGGATTTTAATATTGATTTTGTCACAACTTACGACACCGACATTGTTTTTTTCAGAATTATTTAATTTATAATACGAATTTTGACATTAGAATATTGGTATCATAACATCGGTACAACCAATCATAGCCGTACCTGCCGGGGGGGGGAGGGGCAGAGAGGGCAAATGCTCACCCAAGTTTCTAAGATTTGGGCAAAATTGAAATTTTTCGGGCAGTGACAAGAAAATATTTGGGCAAAATCAAAAATTTTAGGACAGTGACAATGATAAAACTGCAAAAAATAGTTACCAAATTTCGGTGAAGACTTTTTTTTGTAGAGAATACCTAGCTTTTGGGTCGAAAATTGAAAAATATGAGACTGAATTTAAGTGAAGACTTTTATTTTTTTTTAGAGATTACCATGATTTTAGGACAAAATTTGTTCATAGTTTGCGAATCTCAGACAATTTTTTGTTCTATCCGTAATGTGCTAGAAAATTATGATTTGGGCAAACGTCACAAAATTTGGGCAAAACTTCATTGGCCCCCATATTTTTTTGGCTGGTACGCCTATGCAACCAATTAATGATATTGCACTCAAGCGTAACACAATATGTATGCTATTCGAATGTCTTTTGACTTTGTTTACGTAAATGTTCGATACAGTTCCCAGCATAATTCAAAAGTAGGGCGGAAGTCCTTTGATAATTTTCGATCACCTCAAGCAAACTGCGACAAATATTTCTTAAAACTTCACTTTTTAAATGATTTAATATAGTTCGATCTTTTGGTTATTTTCATCAAACGCTCAGTGCAACAAAGAAAAGTAGGCTATTCTATTTAAAGTTATTTCAAACATAAACTTACAAGGAGGAAAAACGAACGCACACCTATCTAGATATTGTACTGTACAGAAAGTAACATATAAAAATAAAATACCTATTCACGCCAAGTCATTTATGCTAAATTTTAATACCGGTGCGTAGTGTTGTAAAATATTTTCCACTGCTTGTTCTTGTTGCAAACAAAAATATAAGAAAAAAGCTGGAGCAGGATCTTTTAACTCTGCTACATTTGATATGTCATCTTCTTGAATAAAAACAAGTCAAATAACCTCTGTTGGTGCGTTTTTCGTTAAGTTTAATATTAACACTGAAAAATGATTGTGCCATTTTTTTGTGGAATTTAAAATTTTATTGGTTGATTTCATTTCAGTAACCTCTTTTTATTCTGTTAAAATTGGTCAAAAAAATGGAGTTTGAATAAAGTTTCAAGAAAAACACAAAGTTGAATGACATAGACTGACGCTGGCGTATAAAAAAATGATACAATTAATTATATAATGTAAAACTTCAAGCGCATAAGCAATTAATGATCTTTCTTCAATTTAGTCAAAACAAAACCTGACATTTAAACGGATAAGTTAAAACAATATTTTTTCAACCAATTTTAAAATTGTTTCTTTTTCTATGCACATTAATAACATGATTAAGATTGATGAAAAATATAAGACAAAACAAGCTTCATACACAAACCCATCATTCGTTTTCAAGATTTAAAATTTTTATTAATTTTTATCGTATTTCAACTCCATTTATTCTTCAGACTCGTACAAAAACTTTATACTAAGGGCAACTTTTAAGCAATACCGTACCCGCTTATTTAATGCTATATATACAGGTCCGCAAGCAACCAGAAGATCTAGCAGATAATTGCTTTCAGAGATGCCAAAATATTGTAGTGGATTGGAATTTTTAATTTACTTTTTGAGTTTTTATTTGATACATAACTAAAATGCTAGTCTACCCAGACTACCCTACTAGCCTAAGTAAGCTTAGCCTAACTAAAAAGTTGCAAAAGGGCTACTGGCTATGAAGTGCGTAAAACGTTCCTAAACCTGACCTTACTTAAAATTAACTAGTAACTACTACCGGAAGGATGGGGAAAGTACTGGTAAACACTTAAGTTTAACAAATGTCAATTTGTGATAATACTACTGTAAATCAAGAAACTACTTTGAAGCTGCAATCGATACGAAAAACAAAAACATATCGCAATGCTTGCAAAAAAAAACTTTCAATGACCCTAAAATTAGACGGAGTACCGCGGTTAATCGTTAAATAGGCTATTTGGTGAAAACCTCCTCCTTTCTTTCGGAAGCTGCGCACAAGTACAAACTTGTTTCATTTTTGTTTTCCATGCATATTCACTGTTATCTGCTGATAACATGTATAATCTACACTGCAGCATTTATAATGCTCACCATAAAACAACTTATTGAAACACCAAATTTATTAAATAGGCCTACTTAGCGAGTTAGAAGGCTGAAATTTCTTCACGTGTTGTTTCACAAATACTTTACGACACTTTCCCCTTTAACAAGTAACTCTAAATTTCAATCATATTTCAACTAAAAAATTTCAACAAGCAACATCTTGGCATCTCAGGAAGCAGGTCGGGGTAATTGTTGTCCTATGTACAGCGCCTCCGTCGCTTTTCTGCGATTTAGAATTAAAACGCCATGTACAGCACGTGAGGGTTATAAAGAATGAAAACGGTAATGTTATGGTAAATTCAGAAGCAGTGTTAAAGAGATGGAAGGAGTACTTTGAGAAACTGATGAATGAGGAAAATAACAGAGAACCTAGGACAGAGGAAGCAGAAGTGGTTAACGAAGAGGTAAATTGTGTCAGTAGAGAAGAAGTAAAGAACGCACTAAGAAGAAAAAAGGTAAAGCGGTTGGACCAGATGAGTTGCCAGTAGAAGTTTGGAAGTGCATGGGAAAGATGGGGATAGAGTTTTTGACCAGACTGTTCAACAGACTATTAATGGGTGAACGGATGCCAGAAGAACGGAGAAGGAGTGTGCTTATCCCAATCTATAAAAACAAAGGGGACGCACAGTGCTGTGGAAACTACAGAGGAATAAAGCTAATGAGCCACACAATGAAAGTATGGGAAAGAATTATTGAAACCAGGTTAAGGGATAGAGTGGAGATCAGCAAACAGCAATATGGATTTATGCCAGGAAAGGGAACCACCGATGCCATGTTTGCTTTAAGAATGTTAATGGAAAAATACAAGGAAGGTCAAAGAGAGCTACATTGTGTATTCGTGAGCTTACGACAGGGTTCCACGGGAAGAGCTGTGGTACTGCATGAGAAAATCCGGAATAGTGGAAAAGTATGTGCGACTAGTACAGGATATGTATGAGGGAAGCGAAACAGTGGTGAGGTGTGCAGTAGGAACTACAGAAAGTTTCAAGGTTAAGGTTGGACTGCACCAGGGATCAGCGTTAAGTCCATTCCTGTTTGCAGTGATAATGGACAGGCTAACGGATGAAGTAAGGAGAGAACCACCGTGGACGATGCTGTTTGCTGATGATATTGTGATTTGCGAAAAGACCAGGGAAGAAGTGGAGCGGAGATTAGAATCCTGGAAGTATGCATTGGAAAGAAGAGGGATGAAAGTCAGTAGGTCAAAGACCGAATATCTTTGCATAAATGGAGGAAATGACAACGAAACAGTGAAGATGGAGGATACAAAAGTGCCAAGAGTAAAGGAATTCAAGTATTTGGGATCAACGGTGCCAGAAAGTGGTGGTTGTGAGAGGGAGGTAAAGAAGAGAGTACAGGCAGGATGGAATGGATGGAGAAGAGTGTCAGAAGTAATCTGCGACAAGAGGTTACCAGCTAGAGTAAAAGGAAAAGTGTACAGTTCAGTGGTAAGACCAGCAATGGTGTATGGACTTGAGACAGTAGCAGTCACAATGAAACAAGTAGAAGAGATGGAAGTCGCAGAGATGAAAATGCTGAGGTTTACTATGGGAGTGACGAGAAAAGACATGATTAGAAACGAGCACATCAGGAGTACTGTTAAGGTAGAACGGTTAGGAATAAAGATGAGGGAGGGCAGGCTGAGGTGGTATGGACATGTCATGAGGAGAGATCAAGAGTATGTAGGAAGAAAGATGATGGAAATGGAGTTACCAGGAAAGAGGAGAAGAGGGAGACCAAAGAGAAGATTTTTAGATGTGTTAAAAGAAGATATGAAGGAAGTTGGTGTGAAGGAGATGGATATTGAAGACAGAAAGATGTGGAGAATAATGATACGCTGTGGCCACCCCTGACAAAGGGAAAGGCCGAAAGGAGAAGAAGAAGAAATATGGAAATAAAAATGGCACCGACCAAAATGCCTGCGCACACAATCTGCAAAAATTCGGGGGAACATTGATACCAAAGATGTAAAGCCGGTCACGATGGTGAAGTTGAAGAATGAAATGGCCGCCATCTTTTCTTTTCTTATAAATATTGATCGAAATTTCGCAGTTTTTGCAGCCCACTACAAAATGGAAGAGGACAAATACACAATTAACAGACTGTTTTGAAGTATCGCTAGAAAAATTTTGTTATTTATTAAACAAATTACACAAAACAAAACAAACGCCCAACGTACGTACATACGACAAAAAATAGAAGCAGCCATCAGCAAGATTAGTAATTACTTTGATGTTGAAATTTTTCGGAGATGTCAGTAAACATAGAAAACAATAAGCAGAACGAAGATAACAACGCCACAACATTAGTAAACCTTAAACTCGGAACAAAATTAAATACAAATGTATAATTTTTCGGGATTAAATAGAAAAAACATGTTGAATGCACAGCAAAATAACAAATGGTCAGCGTAACACCACTAAAAATTACAATTGGTGAACACAGTTTACAGAGCAATCGAAACAAAAGATCAGCAGCAATTGATTTGTGCAAGTCGTCACAACCACTCAAACAACCGACAGATTAAGGGACATTTTCCCCCCCCACAGAACTGTGCACATTAATTAGTTTTCGCTCAATGTGGAGGTCAAAAAAGGGTTGAGAGAGGGGGCACCAGTACGTTTGACTATTACTCAAGCGAATATAAAACTTGTTTGCAAAATAGACCAATATAACGAAATAGCGCAAAATTTGTTTAGCTGAAGAGGCAAATATTCTAATTAGTAAAGATAAATTAAAAAAATTCACTAAAATCCAAACAGCTTTGCTACAGCTTCCTTACAGAACTTTGGCAAATGTCCGTTAAAATTAGAAATAAACTGATAGTTCAAGGCAAACAGTCAGCCATGAGATAATTCACTTGCAAATTACATTTTTTTTTAATGTAAAAATATTTTATGTTTATATGGTCACCAGGGTGCAAATATGCGCGACGCCACGAATAAATTCCCTGATTGTTTGTGGTGGAATGGTATGGAGTAAATCACCCATGCATGGTATGGCGATGGTATGGTGGAATTACTCATGTATTGCAATCATATGTTATATAGAAAGTTTAAATTACGAAGACAAAGTGAGCCGACAAAACATTGACAATCAAACACCAGCGAAATTGATATAGAAGGTATGCAATTTGGATACTTATAGAAACCCAATAAATACTCATATTAAGATTTTAAAAGTAAACTTCACATTTAAACATTTGCTTTGATGATTTACATCAGAGATATAATTTGCAAGTTAAAAACAGTGCGAAGTAACAATGATGATTTCATATGAAAAGATACGCTTTCTGTTCCGGACTTTATCAGTCGTTGTTAATATTTCCCTCAAGATTAATCTGGTTCAGCAATTTCAAATCATTAATTAGATTGCTTATGCCTCGATCAAGTTAATTATTTATCGATATATTAATTAGCTAAACATGCAAGTCAGATTGCAACAGTCAATCATAAAAACGCTTCTATTTTGAAGATAAATTTAATAAAAATATTGATAAAGTTTGTCGACGGTCACAATTGAACATTAACAAAACAGTCAATGATTGGTGAAAAACAGTTTCGAGTAATCGAAGTTGGAAAAAAACTTAAGAAAAACGTCTTTTTGGATTAAAAACTACGAGATGAAAAAAAAGTATGTCCGGCTTAGGAAGAGGCTAATTGGTTTCGATGATTCAAAAAGTATTCGAGACCGTGATGTTAGATTAGGAGCAAATTTACAGTAGCGGTTTGAACCTTCATAATAATTAATGAAACGCAGGTTGACTATAAACATTGCTACCTTAATCAAAAAATTATTCTAATTTTTCAAAAATGGTTATAATGCTTTGTAGACAATTGTAAATTTCAAAGAGTTTGTCTGATAATAAATTAATAAACCCTTTGGCAAGCATGAGACGTTTAACTAATATTTTTATGGCATTTGCAATTTTGCAGATACTTGGTTTTAAACTACGAGTTTATTTCTTTTAAAGCAACATTCAATTTTCTAATCCGATTCTGCGTGTCGTAATTTACTGAAAAAGGTTTAAACTTTATCACAGCAGCTAAATTCCCAAATGACAATAGAAAAAACGCTTTTGCAATACCATCAGATGAACAAGAACAAACGAATCATTGTTCAATCTGGGAAAAGGGTATTTTGAAATCGTCTTAATACCGATGTGTAATAATTTAATGATATATCTCGGTGATTTAACATTGTCATCGGTTGGTTGAACCGACTTAATAAAGATTGCAACAATGAAGTCATTCCAATGTTTTTTCCGGACGTAGATGCATGATGTATAAATACATGTTTCATTCATATTTTTGTGTACATCGATTCTATCCCGTATCGGGAAGAAGTCTAACAAAGAAAACTACAAAATTTTCAGTTTTGCGACAAAATGTAGAGTTGAACTTCGCCAAAGCAGATAGTCGAGTGAGCAACAACGCCGGAAATATGCAATATCCGGCAGCGCCTGTAGCGCTCCATGAGTCATTCACTTATCAAAGAAATACAACAAACAATACTGAGAAGACTACGCGCGTCTCTGCGGAGACGAGCACGGCAATAATGTAAAGCAAGCCTCAAAACTAAAGAACTTAATTGCGTGTAAAACAAACTTGATTTATTATGGAATAAACTTGGCAGAGAGAGGTGCGCCCCATCGCGATCAAGAGCAGGCTTGCGACGGTTTCCCGGGAGACAGCCCCTTCGACTTGAAATAATTGACCACCTGGGACGGGACCTCAGCCAGCACGGCCTTAGCTAATGCGGCAGGACTTTTCTAAAAACCAATGTTCCAGAATAAACTTTTATAAAGAAAAAATTTCATTTAGAAAAGAAATACAAAACAGAAAGTAAAGCGATAAAAAATCCAGTACAGTGCATGTGTACTGTGAGAAATTACAGCAACAATCACCTTTTGAAGTAGTCATTACAAGTTCAGTTTTTAGCTCTTATTATAACAGTATTCTGTTTTTTTTCATTATGCGAATAAGACAATGCTGACGAATTAACAAACAACACTATAATGACCAATGACCTGATTCTTTTAAATAATGAAAAAAAGTTGAGCCCTAAATAAACGAAGATGACGTTCCATTTTAATAATTTTAACATTCATACAAAAAAAAACTCGAACATTGCTACAACAAATCATTATACTATGATATGTTGACGATCCACGGAAAGCGCTACCGTGCCCGACGTGTCGACAACAACTCACCTTCTTGAAATCTCTGAAAGGCACGAACTGGACGATGTCGCGAGCCACAGGTTGACCAGTGGACGACCGCAAGACCCCATCATCCCCATCCAGCTCCTCCATGGCTCTGGTCAGAAATTGAGTACAATAAGTTGATTTTGGATATTTTTGTGGTCAGTATTACGTTCCTGTTGTGCCATATTCAGTTGGGCCTGGCTTGGAGCGTAGAGGGGGGCTTGTTTGTGTTTATATGAAGATTGGTACTGGTCGCCCTTTGAAAATTTTGTGAAGATATAAATGTTTTGTTGGACCTTCCTGTGTTTGAGGTGAGACATTGTGATTGTTGCGTCATCAGCATACAAAATGATATATTTGGGAGAGCAAGATGTTGGGGGTTTTTGAAGGGGGAAGTAAGTTGCTTAAGTTAAATTAAAATTTTTTTATTTTGTTTTTTTTAATTCATTCTTCCTTTATTTGATTCACTTCAATAACATAATAACGTTCGAAACACACAAAGGCAAAAGCTCTTCACCTTTTTTGTCTATTTACCCTTTAAGAACTTTTGAAGATAAAACTTATCCCCATGTTTTTGCAAACTGCCGCAACAAGAGAAATTAATAAACAATCACTCTAGAAAATTACAAGTGAAAGCCAATAAAAAAGGTCTTCTAGAGAAACAGCTCTTTGAATCACTTTTTATAAGGTCACTAATTTCGGGCCACGTAAAAGTCGGATGTTTCTGACAAGAAAAAACGTTTGCAAACTTCTTGATTGCATAATTAATTTAGTAGTGGAGCTCCATGACATGATCGAGCCGTGTTGTGTTGGGCACGGCTGCAATTGTTTGTTTTTTGTTATTTACTCGTATATAAATTAGAGATATTTAACATTTTCCTATCAATAATGCGATATTTCTACTAATGACACGATCAAGGCTTCTCAAACTTTTTTGTTCTGCAAACCCATTTCAAAAAATAAATTTTTGTGTGACCCTAATATGTGTAGGCAGTGGTGGATATTCAAAGTTAGGGGTCCAAAACTTGATGTTCTCTAAAAAAAAAAGGCTTTACCTCTTTTCTCCAAAAATCATAGTGATCTCTAAAAAAAAAGTCTTCACTTCGATTTGAACTCTCTTTTCGCTATTTTTCTTCCAAAATTATGGTGATTTCTAAAAAAAAACTCGGAATCAGGCTATGATTTACAATTTTCGTCTCCAAAAGGATTCACTCTAATTCAGGCTTTATATATTATGTCCATTAAGTGCTTAAATGCCTACTAACCTTAAGCAACAATGGTGCAATGACACTTTACCTTTTCAAGTTTTTGATTGTCAATAAATATTATTGTAAAAAAGCCAATTTCAAAAGCACAAAAAGCTAATTTGTTTCGCGAACCTAAAATTTTTTTACGCGACCCACAGTTTGAGAAGCCCTGGACACGATCATTGTTAACACAAACGTAGTGAAAATCAACTATTCAACCGCAGGGAGTTTTACGAAAACGTCGGAAACTTTTCAATAAAGGCTCATTTCCACTACGAGCGTGGAATGGAGCATTCTTTGTTTTATTGATTTCCGCCCTTAGCAAAAAATAATCAATCAATAGCAAAGAAATTAAATTAAAAGCAAAAAAATCAATAAAAGAAACAAAAAATATTCCACACCACGTTCGTAGTGAAGCGAGCCTTAAGGGAATAGTAGAGTGATCGCCTCGACCTGGCGGCCAAAAATTGCCTACGATTAAATTCTTACTTTGTTTTAACAAAGTGATCTGACGGTGATTGACAAGCAGGGATGTTCGTATTTGTCAAAACAGACACGAAGCTATAAGCGTTACCTGAAGTCAGCCGGTCCGACCCCGACAATGATGATTGACATGGGGAGGTGGGAGGCGTTGACGATGGCCAACTTGGTGTCCTTCATGTCCGTGATCTCACCGTCCGTCAGAATCAACAAGATGAAATAGTTCTGATAATCAACAGCCAAACGTTAACCTCCCTCCCCCGAGTTTAATCTTGCAACGTTTTTGCAAATAGAATTCCCAATACATTTTTATGATAAAACTCACCGTAGGTGAACTTTCTTGGGACTGAGATTGGGCCGCAAAACGAGCGACGTGATTAATGATCGGGGAGATGTTGGTGGGCCCCCATAAATGGATGGATGATACAGCACGTTGATACGCTTCCACTATCCCAGATATACCTGCGATGGTGCAAGTTGTAAGTGTTCATGATGGGGGAGCTGTAGCATAGACAGCACCTGCGCAGTAGGGGTTAGTGGGCTGGAAATTGAGGGCGAACTCATGTGACACCTCGTCATGGGGGGGAATCCTGGCGCCGAAGCCGAGGGCCGGAAACAACTTGTCCCTGAAACAGAGGCCACAATAAGACAGAGCAAGTCACACGAGGCAGGGGGGGACGTACGAGTCGTAATCCTGAACGACGGCGCCGACTGCGGTCAAGGCTTGCACGTAGTCGTTAGGGGCAACAGGATTCATGAAATGGAGCGAATCATGTGATCTCGGTTCGCCATTTGAAGCGGTGAAGTCGATTCCGACCTGAGTATTGTGACGTAAGTAAGAGCTCATAGCGCGTTCGGTAAACGGCTCGAAATAAAAGCGACAAGACAAAATAACATCAACACTCCTGACTACCAGTCAATCCTATGTCGACAAGCAAAGGTTACTAATGCAAACCAACTTTAAAACAAATTCGTACAAAGACTGCTAAAAAAATCGTGTAATGGTTTGTAAATATTTAAACAGCGGCTACAAATACTAAGTACTACCAAGGCCTTTTATTAGAAATACAAAGTAGTTGAACAATCTAATTTGCATAATTTTGTAAGCTTTTTCCTGTTTATCAGCATAAACGATTACGCATGAGCAATGAAAAAAAAATATAAATATAAAACTAAATGTAGAAAGAAAAGCGAGCGCAACGGATTTGACATTTTACTAACTATTTAAACAGTTCAACGACTTTTGAACAAAAAATATACTATTATTAAAATACCACCTAAAATAAATTTATTCAGACCTACATTAACTTCACGATGAAATAAGAATAAACAATATATTTTTACAGAAAACACAAGAACACTTTGATTTACTTACTGTGAAATTTAGTTGAAGACCACCCAACACGTAATCGAGAAAACTGTAATTGATTTCAATCTAAAATAACCCAGTGTAACTAGTTTTGCACGAAGGATAAATCACGTTAATTTCTTACAGCGATAAGGGCTCATTTCCACTACGAGCGTGGAATAGAGCATTCTTTGTTTCTTTTATTGATCTTTTTGCGCTTAAAATCTAAGCGAGCGCTAAGAAAATCAAAAAAATCAATAAGACAAACAAAGAATACTCTATTCCACGCTTGTAGTGAAAACGAGCACTAATGGGATTACAGTGCTGGTAGTAACAAAAACACTACCTTGAAATCATTGAGGATTACAGTGCCAGAATGTTTGTACGAAGACTTCTTTGCTTTCTTTTTAGGGTTGATACATTCAAATTGCATCTAAAATCAATTTAATTCTGTTATATTTGTCAGAACAAACAAGTAGAAGTTAAGATTAGATTAAAGACTCCTCATCACAAGCTACATATCAATGATGACGAACCTCTTTTCCAAACTGTTGAAGCTGGCTGAGCGTGGTGAAGAACTCGCCGATCAGGTCGTGACCACCGTCACTATCCCAATCTTTTACAACAAACTGAAAAGTAAATAAGAGGCTATGAAATGCATATTCAACAAAATAAGCTTAATGTGTTAAAAAACCCAGTGGATCTGTTCAACCCTATTGGATAAAGATTTTAGGACGATTCTCGTGAAACGCATCTCAATTAAAATTTTTCAATAAGGGAGACAAGAATCAGTCCAAATTTATTAAAAACTTATTTATTTTAAATTTAAAATCGATTTCGATCAAAAGATCATCATCAGTTAACGATTCTATTAAGTCTGTGAAATTTTAAGAATAAAAATTAATAGAAAATTATTGAAAATTATTGATTAATGATTAAATTTAGTAAATGTCATAGAATAAAATAAAATGTACTCACTTAACAAAACAATTCTTTTCAAATAGTAAAGTAAAAACTTACTGTCAAAATTGTAAACTGCTAGTGCCAATTAAATTAAATGAATTATACAATAGTAATCATTAAGAAAAACAGCTGATTGCATATTAATAAAGGCGATTGTGACGTGTGAAGAGTCAAAAGTTGAAATACAAAATTTCGTAGTAATGTAAATCAAGACAGAAAAATATTTCTGTTATTAAAAAATTTAATCATTAATCAATAATTTTCAATAATTTTCTATTAATTTTTATTCTTAAAATTTCACAGACTTAATAGAATCGTTAACTGATGATGATCTTTTGATCGAAATCGATTTTAAATTTAAATAAGTTTTTAATAAATTTGGACTGATTCTTGTCTCCCTTATTGAAAAATTTTAATATTCAACAAAATAAATAAAAAAATTTCTTCATTGTAATAACTAAAACGTTTTAAGCTTTTCTTTTTACTCAGGTTTTATTGTTTGATGAAGAAATTTGAATTTTTTTTAACAAGCAATTTAATCAATTAGAATCACCTTTATCTTTTTATCGTTATCACCACCACATAAAGTCTGGATGGGAACTGAAAACGGCTTCCACACAGGATCGAGGGTATTCTTAATCACTTCTGTTCTGAGATATACATCAATGACACAATTACAGTTCAGATAACTTCACTGATATGAGGTTACATCTTGTACCAAGCGCCATCCGGTGTTATTGAAATAACAAAGTTATTTGAGAAAACTGAGTTTGTAAAACAAAGCAGTTTTATGTTAAATTAATATTAATTCAAAAGAATTTCAGCTTCAACAACAACAAATCTACTTGTAAACAAAACAACAAATGATTCAACTTCAATTTCGTATCGTGAAGGACGCGAAAGGCGCCCCGCCGTGCAATCTCCGATGCTGCGACGCCTCAAGAAAATACGGCCACCGCTGAGCAAATATATAAGGATACATAGGAGATCGATCAAAGTAAATAAACAAAAAAGAAAATTCAATTATTTTCCTTTAAAATGCTAAATTTTATTTTTAATCTTATTTATCAAAATTAATGAATGCTTTCACAGAAATTAATCATGAGCGATTTTTGGATCGGGTTAGTCAAATTCGGTTAAATCTACCTAGAACCTTTGGTATTATTAAGATTCGTGCCCCACTTCTTGTTTTCAGCGTAGCTTGATAATAAAGTTCTGCAACGTTTAATTATTCCAACCAGGACTGATCGAAACTCAAAATTTAAAAACATAATCAATTTCACCAGTTCAATTTAATTCAAAATTTACTTTCGGAATAATTTTGCTCCTAATTATAAATATGTAACTCAATGATTGCAAAAATAAATTATAAAATTTTCAACTTGCAAAATACCAATTAAAGTGTAATCAAACTTTTTTGAAAGGAACGTTTCAAATATTTCTCGAAAAGAAGTTTTATATTTATAGTGGATTTGTTAATTCGGTGCAATACAGGTGGAATCGAACACGGACTCGCTACTTTTTTCAACGAGTCCGATGTCTAGATTTCATGCAGCATCGACAATTTGCAGGTTTCGCAGATTTACTGTTATCAATACTTATTATAAAAAAATTGCTAAACCTTAAATGAAAAATGATAGGAAAGTCAAAATATAATTTCCTTATTATTCCTCTTCACTATTTTAAATTTCATAACCGTTTCTTACTCTGTTCTGCACAAGATTGTCACATTTTTTTTGTTATACCGAGTGTTCAGTACTAGTGTAGAACAAAAACATTGCCAATTCAATTTTTTTGCAACTTATGTCAATTCTTGCCTGGCTTCTTTCATAGAAGTCAAAGAGATAATTCTTATTTTTAGCCTGGGATGTGGACTCCGACTCGTCATTTCATCTCGGACTCACTTCAAAATTTGGACGAGTCCACATCCCTTGTAGATACAAGAAAATAGTTATTTACCGATGGCTAATACTCCAAGTTTCATCCAAACTTTCTTTCCAGATTTCTAGGAATGGATCAGACTTTCCCAAAAAATCCTAAATTTCAAACGAAAATTTTTTCTTATGTTTAAAACAATAATTTGGTATTTTTCAGAAAGATGAACATAAACAACAAAAAATAATCATCATATTAAAAAACTTACGAAAATAAAAACTCTAGATTTCTATATATATATATATATATTAAATTTTGAAATAAAGATTAAAAAGCACAACTTTAAAAATAGAAATTAGTTTTAACAATACAAACTTACCTTTTTGTCAAGCTTATATGCCTTAAAAGAAAATGAAGCCATTCGGTTGTCAGTAATTTCCTCAGCATTTATCTATAAGTATAGAAAATAAATGCACTTTAAATTCATTTACGCTCTTTAAAGTAATCCTCTAGTCAGTCTAGAGGTTGAACTCTAGCATGGTGTGGAAGGTTTAGATTCGATTGGCGGGCTGGTCAAGCCTCATATAATTTCCCAACAGCTTACCTATTGCCTTGACAGCAACACATTGGTGTCTGCGGTCCCCAGACACAAGGATGGGAAATACTAACTCATGGATAATGCTTCAACATATTATGCAAATGCAGAATGAACCTTGATGATAGCGCATATTTTAAACAATATTTTCTCAAATTATACAAATGAAATAGAAAACTTGATGCAATGTTGTATTTAATGCAACTCAGGGACTTAATCCTTTATAGACCAAATCATTAATTGAATACTCATTCAAATCATACATATTGAATACTCATTTAAATCATTCACATTATTGCATACTCATGTACAAAGTTGGTTAATATAAAGTTTTCAGTTATTTTTTTATGATAAAATTGATTCAAGATCAATATCACATGATATTATTCAAAAGAATTTTGCTTTGAAGAATTTGAATAAATTCTAACAATGTTGCATGGTTGTTCCCCATACAATTATATCATATTGTCATTTACTATAACCATGACATAGTAAAGCAATGTTTTTTGATTAGCATAATTTATTAATTTATATAAAAGACCAAACCAAGCAAGTTGCAAGAATAAATTTTGAACATGTAAAACTGTGAAGCAACGCATTTTTTTCAAAGAGAAAATCAGTCATAATACATCCATAGCTATCAATATTTTATGCACAGTCTTTTTTGTATTAATAATTTTTTTGTGGACTAAAAAAATTTAATTTTTTTGGTGTGGTTGGAAAAAGAGAGACAAAAAAGCATGACAGGCAAGAAAAATTGTGGTTAATATAAGAGTTGGGAGTCTGTGTTAATCATCGTTAAGAATTTTAAAATGCACATTGCTTTTTTCACAATTTTTTATGCTTGAATTACATGATCTTACTTAGCTTCAACCCAACTTTTAAAAAGTAAAGTATTAAAAAAACTGTTGTTGACTAAAAAAAAACAAAAAAACTTCTAGATAAGACAACAAAAGTGGCTTGCTTACTATTTTACTGATAAGGAAACTACACTGCAGCACTTTTGACCTAATTATCTTACTGACTTGCAGTTAAGCATTAGAGATATTATAGTTAGTAAACCATCAAATGATTCCTTTTGGAGATACTAAGATATTGCTTTTTGGTTAAAATTTGTTTTTTTTTAGAGATATGACTAAAAATCATAGCTGTTGGCTAAGACTGCAAAGCAAAAAATCTGAAAAAGTGATTTTCTCTAGGACACAACAAAATGACAATAGGTTTTCAACTGCAATCATATTGATTGCATAGGCCATTAATACAGCACTATTCCTTCATTGACACACAGCCGACCTAAATAATTTGTAATAAATTAATAAAACTTTTAACAGAAAAATTGCAAAACATACCAAGATAGAACCTTTTCCAGCAGGTGTTTTGTTTTTGTAATATAATGAAGATTTGAAAGTTTTGCTGGACACAATCTGAAAACAGAAATAAATTAAAAGAGCAATGAAGTTTTACTATAGAGTTCTGGTAAACTTGTTGCAACCTTTAAGAATTATTAATATCATAAATGGTTGAATAAAAATCAATAAAATCTTTTAAGTGATATAATCATAACTATTGAGAACAAAAAAATTGGTTTTATCCAAAAGACAAAGGCATAAATTAGATGAACAACAAATTAAAAATTATTGTGCCAGAAACATTAACAAATTTCAAAAATTTGTGTTACCATTTTTATTAATTATTCTAAACATTTTTTACAGCTCAGTCAAAATGAATTTAAAAAATGTTGAAAAGAAGAATACATGATTCTATTTTTGAAGGTTGCCAACAGCAGTATATCAAGTCAAGGGCTACAATTAAAGGCCAAAGAAAACTTTTAATATTTATTTGAAATTATAATTTCTAGAAACTAAGTACAGTATAAATAGTTTAAAAAAATTTTGGGGGGGTAAATTTTTTTATTTTTCAATTTCAACAATAAAAATCATCATATTAATAATTTATTACTTATCTTTTTGATGTATAAAGAAATGTTGGGTAATATGTTTCTATGGTCCAAATGAAAAGATTTTATGGGACAAATCTGGCCTATGTGCCATAGATTGTCCGTATTTGTTTTTAACTAACCAATATTTCTTATATACATAAAGTTAAAAAACAAATTGAACACACTTTACAGATTTACAGAAAACTATCACCATTATATGTTGAACAAACTGTTACCTGACCAAGGGTGCATTCAACTTGACCAAGAAAATCATCATCATCCAATTGTGTTGAAGCATTGTCAATATCATAAATGCCAAATCGAAGTCGTTGCACTTCTTCAAAATAGTAATTGATTGTAATTGCTTTGCTAAAGCAAGGATTTAAACAATTTTTTATTTTTTCAGTTCGATCAATCTAGAACAGAACAAACTTGTAAGTTAATCAAGCAAAATAAGTAGTCACATTTATCACAAGATTATTATAAAAAAAGTCTTCGTAGTATTTCAAAATGTTATTTTGAAACCAAAATCATTAAGTCCAACAAAATACCTCAGTCCATTGTTCGCTGATTGGATCTTCTAGCAAAACAACACAAAGAGGATCAGATTTGGATGTAATATCTTTATTCACCAAATTATTACATGATATTGTCAGCTGTATCTTCATCACACATAAATTTTTATTTGTATATGCCATCTTATTTGATCAACCTTAATTGAGATATATGCAAATCGTTATAATTAAATTTAAAAACAAAACAGTAAACTTATTGCACAAGTTACATATATGGAAAAATGGAAATAATTTTTAAAGAGTTTCTTTGTGGTATAGAATTTTAATATCGCTTTAAAAAAAGTTGATTTTATTGGAGCCAAAAGCTTTTTGTGACACTTTCATCAGTAGCTATTGTGTCAAAATGGGACGAACCAGAGAAAATTAAGGTATTTATAGTCTCAACAGTTAGGAGAAAGGTGCTGTATGTGTGGTCTCAGAAAGGAGAAAGGCACAACTACACAAAATCTAAGTGAGAAGGTGCAATACAGTGCAGTCTCAGAAAGGAGAAACACACAATGTGCAAAACCATCTGGTTTTATGTAAACAAAAGGAATTTGTTTACACATTAAAACTTTTCAAATAACCTATAAGGGGCATTAAAAAAATACATGAAATTTTATAATTTTTTATAATTTATTGATACTATTAATCTACTTTTCAACGTAGTCTCCATCAAGGTCGATGCATTTCTCCAGGCGGTGCTTCCATCCTTTTATCCCATTTTGTGAGCCATGTTTTTGCTGCTTGCTTTGTCTCATTAGTTTCATTAAAATAAACGCCTTTCAAGTGTTCTTTGAGTTTTAGGAATAAAAAAGTCAGATGGGGTAAGGTCTGGGCCATAAGGTGGATGTGGCAGCAATTCCCATCAAAATTCTCTCAAAACATCTCTTACGATCTGAGAAGAATGCACTGGGGCATTGTTGTGATGGAAAAAAATTCCACGATGGAGTTTTCCTGGACGCTTTTCAGCTAATTTTGCTCTCAATTTTCTTAAAACTTCTACATAATAGGTGCCTGTAACAGTTTTTTTACTTTCTAAAAAATCTACTAGTACAACTTCTTCTGAGTCCCAGAAAACAGTTGCCATTACTTTCTTGACAGACCTCTCAGACTTGAATTTGATTGGGCCAGATGATCCACGTGGAAGCCACTGTTTGGACTGCTGTTTTGTTTCAGGATCATACTGGTAGACCCATGTTTCATCTTTTGTGATAATTCGATCAAAAAAGCAGTCTTCATCTGCTTCAATTTTGAGCAAAATCACAGTTGACAATCCACTTCTGAGATTGAGCTGATTTGGGTGCAATGCTTTTGGCACCCATTGCACCAAAAGTTTGCTAAGGCATAAATCGTCAGAGAATCGAATGAGCTGAAACAACTGATATGCCCACAATCTCAGCTATCTGATAAACCGTCAATCGTCCATCTTCTTTGACTAGGTTCCTAACAAAATCAATTTTTTTTATTGTTTTTTGAGGTTGTTGGTCTTCCATGACCCTCACCATCTTCAACAGCTTCTCTACCATCTTGAAATCTTTCAATCCACTTGTAAACACAAGTTTTCTTCAGAGCATCATTTTTATAAACGGTCTGCAGAGCTTGAATGATCTCCATTCCTTTCCAACCAAGGTTTACTAAAAATTTGATGTTGGTTCTTACCTTGAAATCCTTACGTTTTATGGGTTAAAAAACTACCTTAAATAAACTAGCTCTTGACAACTTCATTTACAAGCGCAAAATGAGTGATAGCAATTATTTGATCACAAAGAACATGCTTTTTATGGATAGCATGCTAAAATATGTTTTTTCTTGCTGGCACTCTTGTCATGGGAGAATTCCACGTAGTTTTTGAATGCCCCTTGCAAGTTGTGAGTAACAGTGTCTCTCTTTGGTAATTGCACATTGTGCATTTCTCCTTTCCAAGACTACACTGTATTGCACTTTTCCTTACTTAGATTTTGTGTAGTTGTGCCTTTCTCCTTTCTGAGACCACACATACAGCACCTTTCTCCTAACTGTTGAGACTATAAATACCTTAATTGTCTCTGGTTCATCCCATTTTGACACAATAGCTAGTGATGAGAGCATCATGAAAAGCTTTTGGCTCCAATGAAATTGACTTTGTTTAAAGCGATATTAAAATAATTTTTAAATTAGTCTTTGCCAAAAGGAATGTTAATCAGTTTTTTTTGTCCAGTAGATGTAAAAAAGGAATGTCCAACTTGCAACCCAGTTCAATATTTTCATTTATAGGGACAATTGTTTTATCTTCAAAAGCTAAATCTATAAGAAAATGAGGCATTGTAGCACAAAAGAATTTAATAATTAATACAAACAAAGAAGAGGTTGGTGAATTTTTAATATAAGAGCCTTTTACAGAAATGTAATATCTATGAGGCCATACAAATTTTTCATTTCATATCTAAAGAAAAAAATACCTTTATGTCTTTAAAATCCAAAACTAAATTCTGTAAACCTAATTAAACCCATTAAACCAAAAGTAAGGTAGGCTTGTTATGCTTTTTAAAGCACCTTGCAATGGCACAAATTTTTTTATCTATCAAATATCAATAAAAGTTTTCCTGAGTTAACCTCATGGATATAATTGAATTAAGTCAATTTAACCCTTTGAGGGATAAAAGAATTTGATTGTAAAATAAAATGACAATGATTTAATAATGATGTCACAAATAACCCAAAAATTACAATTATAATGCCTTCACAAAAGTGCTTTTGTTACGTTACAATCACAATCATGGTACGCATATGTACCACTGGTCCTTAAAGGGTTAAAACAAACTCAAATTTAATAATAGTTACTATCACAAAGCAGTACTTTGCTTATAAGAAAAAAACTGCAAAAAAAGTGAAGACCAAGAAAAGGTTGTCATCATCAATCAATCAATTAATCAATTTATTTATTTAGTGCATAAATACGTAACAATTGAAAAGAAGCATGCATCAAATAATGTTGCACAAAGGGACAGTGGTGATCTCCTGTCTCAAAGCTACCTTAATTTTTGAAATAACAAAACAATATTTACAGAAATAACAAGAAAATCAAAAATAATAATAATACAATGAAAATATTAACAATGACAACATAAACAAAAACAAAAATTACATTATTATTTGTTCAACATTTTTGTCTCACTACTGAAAACCGATTAATTTAATGCTTTTGTATGTAAAATTGGGCTTTAAACAGAAATAAATCAGTTACTAAAAAAACCAAGCAGCAAAATGGTGCTGATGAATTGAACAAACAAAAATTATACTGAAGATAAGCTTTTAAAACATAAGTAAAATTCTTGGGTCTCTTCAAGAAGTCACCATAAGCAATTTTTGTTTGTGAAACTAACCCAGATCTCCCTGTGGTTACTATTGCTTCTCAAGAAATTCTTTTTACCTTAGTTTTTTCTTTATTCCATCCTGATGCTGAAAGGGAAACTCCAGGTTAGTTTCATCAAAAAAATCGCTTATGGTGGCTTCTTGAAGAGACCTGGACATAGTATGGAAAAGCAAACATGACTGGGGCTAAGGGTTTATCCCTTTATTACTCCAGGCTGCTGTAGGCTACTGTGTGGATCAGTTGCTGGCAGCAATGGTGTTAGCCAGCATCAGGTTTTGTCAAAAACCATCAGACTATGTGCTCCCAGAAGTGTCTGATATAGGCTATGGGCCACACTGTTAAGGCAAGCCCATTCCAACAAGCCTGGTACTAGTCATGAGAATGAAAGCATGGAGCCTGGTTGTACTCTCAAAACTCTGCATTCTATAATTTGTTCACTGATGATCAGCAGGAATATCTAATTTGGCAAGGTGGTTTAATAGTTTCAGAGCAGCTGAAACAAAAGGGTGCTAAGACCTTAATGTCATTTAATGCAGGTCTGAGGACTCACAAGATGATGACCAGGGATGCAAAAAACAGGGAGCTCTTTTACTCCCTCAAATTACCTTCTGCTTTTTGAAAAAGTAAAGGAAAAGGTGGGCAGATATAAAAGCATTGGGTTAGTTTTTTTTTACAATTATAGAAACTTGACAGTTCAAGCATAGAACTTGCAAGAATTAGCATTAACCATACATCTAGATAATTATTATACCAGTAATAACAAATTTTAACTTGGAGCTGAATGACAAAAGATTAAGTTTTTGCAGTCCAATTAAATTTACTATTTCAGTCAGTCTAGGTCCAAATTCTTTTTCTTGATTTTTTTGAAAGATGTTTACGTGTATGTTGATTTTATGAAATAATTTTTTCTGCATCATTGCCATTAAAAAATTTATTCAATTTGTTAATTCTTGCTGTCCCGGTACATGACACAAACGTAAATGCAATTTGAATATTTAAAGAATCATTTTCAACACTTGTATAATGTCCCAATTGCCTTGTTAGGTGCAGAACCAAATTTTCCATCAAAACTAAAAGAAACATAGCACTAACAAAATATTAAAAACACAGGGTGAAACAAATTACCCTTACCACAAACCGTGAATAGGCCTATTGGACACTGATTGACTTTCCTGAGTATTGAACCTACAATCTTTCAATTCAAAAGCTACAGCAAATTTCCCAAATTTTTTCACTTTTTTTCTCAGACTGCTTACACCTAATTGAGTGGCCTATTGAACTCACAATTATTTTGATTCAAAAACTGTAAACAGGTAAACTAGGCCTACTGACAAAAAAGTAAATATTTGACAGGCAACAGCTGAGAATTATATCATAGGCCCAAAATAATATTGAAACAAATAAGCTAAGTTTGATCAGTTTTAGTTATTTTAAAGCATATCACACAATACTTACCACAAATTGTATCTAACACTGCTTGACTTCCTTGAGTATTGAACCTACAAGCTTAGAATTCAAAAATTACAGCAATGTTTTTTAATTTTAGCAAACCTTTTTCGACACTGTTTAGACCTAACTGGGTATTAAACTTACAATCTTTTGATTTAACAGCTGCCCACTGCTGGCAAAAAGGCAGATATTCCACAACCAAACTGCTGCAAATAACACCACTGCAATTCTGACAGAAAAAAATTCTATTTCCTAAAAAAATAAAAAATGGCGCGGCAACACATGACGCATTTGACGCACGAGACAAAATAAGCATCCAAAGCATCAACAAAGATCTTTAACTGAATTTTAAAAAACCGTTTAACGCAAGTTCATCCTCAACAAAAGAATTATTTTAATTAAAATTTTTTGAAGAATTTAAATTTTTTTTCAAAAATAAAACTCGAGTTGTCTCCTGGAGGAGACTGCAGGAACGTTATATAGAGGGATTCACACTCCGCATCCAAGCACGGAATATAGATGTTTTGATACCCGCGTGGGATAGTCTTTTTGGCTGGTTTCTTGATGATGTGACAGAAGTCCTGGTAAGCCGCGTCCTCATCAAGTGAATCAGGCGGCAACAAAGTCTTTGCGAATTTATTCGTCAAAGCAATGTAATAACTCCATTTGGCCTTGCAGAAGTTCCATTGCTTAACAGGCATGCTTGGCACTGACAGAGCAAACCTTGGTGGTGCAATAAGCGAAGGTCGATGTTGTGACCTGGGGAACTTTCTAAAGACACGTCTATTTAGTCGGCAGCGTGGTCGAGTGGTTAAAGCACCGGACTGATGATTAACATGGTCTCGGTTCAAAACCCACTTGCGCCATTCTGTTGTGTCCTTGGGAAAGACACTTTACGGCGCTTTCCCCTGCTTGGTGGTCTTGACAAGCAGTTTTAAATTACAGTCATATCTCTACTAAATTACTAGCGGACAGCAATATCTTGGCATCTTCGGAAGCAGGTCAAGGTAATTGCTTACCCTATGTAGGGGAGAGCCTCCAACAGTGCGCCGGTGCAAACAGTGCGCCTTTGCGTTTTATTTTTTTATTGTTGCGTAAAATAACATCGTAACTGCATTATCAAAATTTGTATTAAAATATCAATTTCTCTTTGTATTTTCAGAAATGCTAAAAAAACAGAAAATTTTTTAAAAAGGTTTTTCAATTTTTATGGAAGTAAAGTTAGTTTTTGCTGATAAAAAAAAATTGTTTTTTTTCATTGCATAATAGCACTAGGAATTAAGTCAAAATGACATCAATTTCTCCATACCGTAAAGTAAAGCCTGGTAAAAGATAATAATTGATTATTGTAGCTTTTCTCTGAAATCAAGAGTTAAAGTCAAAATGGCAGGTGTTCCTACAGTGCGCCACTCAGTAGCACCTAACAGTGCGCCCCCTGGCGCACTGTTGGAACAAACATTTTACATATTATTCTATTGCTAAAAAAACATACACAACAGAATCTTCATATATTCGGCTTTACAAATGAGCTTTTTCTTTTGCGCTTGTATTGCTATTCATAGCAAAAAAACTTTTTCTTTCAAAGAAAATTTTATTAAAACGATATGTGTGAGAGCGATTGTGACCTTAGTTCAAAAGAAGATGATCTAAACAGTGGCGTACGCAGAAATTTGTAAAGGGGGGGGGGGTTTGGAGCCGAAAACACGATTGCTCTAAGTTAGGGGTTCCCAAACTGGGGCACATTTAGGTTTCTCAAAAGGTACATTATCAGAGAGAATATCCTTATTTAAGTTGAATTCCGTGTCCGGAAGAAATAATGGACTCAAATGTCTAGAATTTTCGAATCCGGTCAATTATAATTACGTCAAACAGGACAATTAAGAGGGAAGACTTTTTTACAGATCACCGTGATTTTGGGTTTGAATGGGGAAAATTTGTGGCTGCTGAAAAGGGAAGAGTTTTCATTTTTTAGAGATCACCTTGATTTTCGGCATGGATTGGGAAAATTTTCTGATTCAAAGTGAAGACTTTTTTTTTTTAGAGGACACCATGATTTGGAACAATATCTACCCGGCTGAGGCCCACAAACTCGAACGATTTCGAAAAGTGGCCCGCAAGAGTGAAGAAGTTGGACCACCCTGTTTTAGAGAAACGTCACAACATTTTGGGGGTACATGCAAACCTGCTACAGTGTTCAAAGGGTACCGATCAACTAAAAGTTTGGGAAACCCTGCTCTAAGTGGTCCTGGTAATGGGAAAAAACTTTCAAAATTAAGCCTACGTTCAAAAATAAAGTGTTTTGGTTTTAAGAACATCTTGCAGTAGCATGAATTTTTTTTTACCAAACCGTAAAACTAACTATTGAAAAGGCATGTGCAGGTAATTCAATTATGATAAGAAACTTTCCAAAATAAAAGCAACTCGTGTAAATGATGAGAACAATAGGTGAAAAATCAAACGAACAAAAAAATAACCTCATTACTTAACAAATATTTAAAGTTTTTTTAAAGGCTTATATTCAAACGCCTGTTTTTTCACTTAATTTGTTAATTACGTCACCAGGGCAAGGCCTGTGGCTCCTATAAATGTTTAGTGATGCAAGTCCATTCATTCGAGTGGTACCACTTGTGTTTCGTAAGCACGTTTTTCGTTTGCGTAATATGGAAAACAATTGTTCACTAGTGCATGTTGTCACTGGAAGAGTTAACAAAATGGTCATCAATGTAAATATATGTGCGGAAAAGCATCGGAATTGCATTCCTTGATGCTGCTCAACGCATTAGTTGGTCTTTCTGCTGCGTTCAACCGAAAAAGCTTCCTGTACCATAATATCAGTTCAGGCACTAGTTCTCCCAAGAATTTTGTTAAATCATTTTCGTAAAATTTTCCCAAAACTTGAATACTTTTAATTTGTTGAGGAGTTGATCCACTGGTTGGATTAGAAGAAATTAAACACTGAAATTCATCAATAATCGATTTGTGGGCTGTAAATCTTGCTTCGAGAGTGACAATAAAGTTATCAAGAAATGGAATAAAAATCCCTACTCTAAAATATTCTTTATCTGTTCAACAGCAATATTGCATCGATTGGTCTGTCTTGAAGTAAGGCGTGGTGTTTCCAAAATAAAATCTTCGGCTTTGGCCGTTTTTTTGCGCAAAAACATAGAACTAGTGAAATTCATATTCGTTTTTTTCTCTAAGACACTTCAATTCATTTGCAATATCATGTGCTATGTTGACAGCGGCAAAAGAGTTTTTCTACTTTTTTTGCTTAACTTTGCACAAAACAACACTGTATCCAAAAACGTATTTTAAAACTAAGAGAGCAATGCAAAATTCACTTTGCGTAATTGTCGAAAGCAATTGCAAAGCTCGTAATGAAGTTCCTCTCTGTCTGGCCATGCTGAAATTTCTGCCAAAGCTTCTACAACGGTAAATTGAAAATTTGAAAAAGTGCTAACACTCTCGTGTCGATCGACCCATCTGATGGCACAAATTTCAACAAGTTTTTGAACTTTTGTTGTTGACGAAATCGTGTTGATGGAGTTGCGTAAAAATGTTTTGACGTTTTGAAGCATTAAAAAATTTGTGAACTGAAGCTATTGTTTCCATGCAGTAATTTCCATTCCCATACTTAACTTTCAATATTTTACAAGTTTAAAAGTTTTCTTCATAGTGGCAACTGTACATTAGCTAACTTTAGGCGATAGAAAAAATTGATGCGCAAGCAGTAATTAAGTTTTAAAGTGCGGCAAACAATAGAAACCAAAATCTTATTATTGAAGTCTATTTGTTACCGTGTATATATGGCGAAACACCTTTCTTCAAGGGGGGGGGGTTTGACCCCTAAAACCCCCCCCTTGCGTACGCCTATGGATCTAAACGAAAAATAGTTACCGAATATTGGTGATTTATCCTATAATCATGTTGTTCTCCAAAAAACAAAAAATCATCACTTGAAATATGTCCCATTTTTCTTACTTTTTGTCTAAAATTCATGGTGTTCTCTACAAAAAAAAGGTCTTCACCTAAAATCTCTCCCTGATTTTCTACTTTTTGTCTCAAACCAGCTCACCTTTTCTAATTTTGTCCCAAAGCAGCGCTGTTCTTTATTTCGTTCAGAAATAAAGGTCACCGTACAAGAATTCGCTGGTCATGCAACGCATAACTTGCATGCCCTGACCGCACGCCACTGGTGTAGGATACCCACAAATTAAAATGTATATTATTTTTTAATTTCAAAAAAGTAAAAGTTGTTTATTTATTTATTTGCTAATTAAAATAGTTTTATTTTTTATGTTTTTGTGTTTCATTCATAAGTTACATGTTATATGTTGACTTATTAATGGTAAACTTTGCATTTGCTTGTTTAAATTGGTTTTAAAGTTGTTTTGTCTTTCTATATAAGAATAAAAAAATATTTTTTGACGTATTTTGCTGTTACAACAAAGTAAAACTTATGAACAAAAAGAACTTAAAAATTTCATTAATCAGGTAATATAAAGCTATGTTGCTTAAAAAAAACTAAGTGGCGCAGTGTTGGAACCGTAATGGCGCACTGTTAGACCTGTGCTCCAACAGTGCGCCATTTTTTTTACTTCATTTTAAAATCAATTTTTTCGGAAGATAAAGACTTTCAACAAAAAGCCTAATTATACACCTTAAATATCAATTGAATGAGATTAAAATGTCATAAAAATTTTTTATTCATAGCTTTTCAATTTCCGAAATTTTGAAAAACTCCGAAAAGTGGCGCACTGTTGGAGGCTATAGAGCCTCCGTCGCTTTCCTGCGAGTCAGGAGGATAAATATAGAGAAAAAAATAAAAAATAAAAAATAAAATAAATCTAATAAGCGATTGCTAAGACCTACGCTAGCGAAAGTTAGATCTGGATTGGTGCCAGTGTTCCAGAGACCGGAGTAAAAACTGGCGGCGCTTTTGGCATTGAATAGGGGGCAAGACAATTAATACTTGTCCAGCCATAGCCAAGCACTCACCGTCCGAACTGTTATTATCGTAACTCCAATTAGCATGAAGGCAGTTAAAATCGCCAGCATAAAGACATGGGTGAGGAAACACTGGGAGATCCAGGTATTGCAATCGTATTGGTGGAGGTTCGTAGACGTTGACTATTTTATAACCATCAACGTCTAAGCGCAACCACTCGATCTCCGATGCCGGTGCAGATTGGTCCAAAAGCGTATCGCTCGTGGACAAACGTGGCAAGGCCATGCTTCTTGCTTAAAGAAGACCGAGCTAGTTTGTAGTTTGGAAGTACCAACTTTTCTGCATCAGCGCAGTGGGTCTCCTGCAGTAGGATGACGAGTGCTTCGGACTGCAGAGCAAGGTAATGAAGAACTTTTATCTTGCTTGCAGTGAGGCCTTCGATGTTCAATTGGAGAATAGTGGGTCTTCGGAACTTGTTGGCAATGTGACCTAAAAATGGCAGTTTTTTTCAGACATTGCCCCATTTTGAAAAGAACGTTTGCCAATTAGCAGACCCTCGCTAAACATCGTAATGGGTGGATAACCTTCCGTTTCGGTGGTTTGGTTTCGGTCTGTCATGTTTAAAAGCAGTAACAGACTTACTCACATCCCAGGCTGTGAGAATTAAAGCATCTACCATCTGGGACTTGTTTCCATTATGAGCAGTAATGGATTTAGTAGGGTGTGAACAGAGCGGCCGCATCGGGTGCCCCTAAAAAACGTCAAAGTCAAGGTGCCCGCCTAAGCAAGATATTACGCTATTTTTTATAGCAGCACCATGATGGTAGCCCCCCCTAAAGCAATGGCCTTTTTTTTCAGAAATCAGGTTCTTTCAAAACACTAAAAAATGCTTTCCCCATAAAACACATGACCTTTGTTTTAGAGAACACCTTATTTTGGAGCACTAAATAGTGGCCCCCCTAAAATGAGGACCTTTTTTTTAGAAATTACTTTGTTTCAGAACACATAAATGTGGTCCCCCTAAACGATGACGTGTTTTTAAAGATCGCTTTGTTTTGGAGGACTAAATAGTGGCCCTATTATACTGAGGATCTTTTTTTTAGAAACCGTATTGTTTCAAACACTAAAAAATGATAGGCTATACCTCCTTAATCGATGACCATTTTTTTAAAGATCACTTTGTTTTGAAACACTAAAAAGTGGCCCCCTCTTTTCTTGTGTTGGGTCCCCTTTTTTGTAAGGCCATCACTATACTTTTTTGCAAGGCTTAGTTACATAGTTTACTTAAATAATATTATCCAGAATGTTTGAAAATCAAATAATTATGTTTGGTTATGTTGAGTAAACAATTAAAATACTGAGTCACAAATACCGGTATGTTAAAAGTAAAAGCAAATTGTTTGTTGGTTAATTTTTTTTTTCTGAAAACCTCGTGCGACAAATTTGGTAAACAACTACTACATAATCAGGTCATTGACCTCTATTTTTAAATTACACGACAAAACTACTAAACATTTTATTTTCATCTGAAGAGGGCTAATGTAAGCTGAAAATGTTTATGGTTTCTTTTTGTTTTATTTTAGCATGAATGTATGTGTATTGTTGTATGTAATTGCAATATAGTTTAAAAAAGTATACTCTCTTCCTAAATTGGATTCACAATTTTATCAACAGATTTTCTTTCGTACAGAACCAACTAACAACAGATTCTCTCATTATACAAAAATATAGAGATATAGTGATTACGTTAAATTATTAACGGGTTCGCTGAAAGTCATGGCATTCCAAGAATAGGTTCATGCAAAGCCGTATAAACCTCCTGAATCCCATCACTGGTTATTATTGTCGTAGACTCCCTAGCCATTCAGTAATTCTCATTGGATGCCTTGACTATTTATCAACCATTAAATAGTTTAGTAGAGCTCTGGGGTCAATTTCAAAGACTTTGAAAAACACTATTCTAATCGATTCTATCTAATTGAATTTTTTTTTGCAAGTAACTGGATCTTTAAACGATTTGATTGAGCTGAACGTTTGATGAATAGAATTCAATTCAAAATCCAATCAGGATAAATAAATTTCAAACTTTGGAAAATCTGTATTTAATTCACAATAACAAACTACGGCCTTTCAATAAGGCTTACTGGGTACTGCAATATTACACAAATCAATTCGATTTTTTTCCAAATCTATTAGCTGTACGTTTGTTAAAATCATTTTCGATAACAGACTCTGTTTAAAAAAACAAAGTTAAAAAAAACCATCTACCGTGACCTTAACTACACGTAGCAACACTACAGCTGTAAAGCAAAACTCAATTTACAATCAGCAGTTAGTTTTGAACATTTTTTGTTATACATTATAGTTTTGATTCGATTTTGCAGAAAAAAGCTTTTTATTTTAAATTTTATCTAATTTCGCTTTTAATTTTTTATCTTTTTTGACTTTGTCATTGGTATTTTTATTAGTTTTTTATTTGCTTTTTGAATTATAAAATTATTGCACCAATAAATCTTTACTACAGTACTTTTTTTCGTTTATTTTAAAATACTTTTTTGTAGTTATATTATATTTATAAACTTTATTACTTACGGTACGTTTTAAAAAACAACAAGTTATTCAATAAATGCTTCTTGGCTACATTTTAAAATATAGCAACCATGCAAATTTTTCAAAAATTTTTTTAAATTTGTTTACACTTTGTTGTAGGCCTATCTTCTTTTCTCTTTTGGTCACTTTTCACTTATTATTATGTATAACATTAAATGAATATTTTCAATTGTTGCTGTGCTAAAATTACAAGATAGGAGATTTTTTAGAGTAGACTAGTGGTTGCATTCACCCAATTAGCACTAATTTAAAAAAATGTATTCAAACATGTAAACTGGCGGCAGCGTGGTCGAGTGGTTAAAGTGCCGGGCACGTGACCAACACGGTCTCGGTTCAAAACCCATTCGCGCTATTCTGTTGTGTCCTTAGGAAAGACACTTTACAGCACATTCCCCTGCGTGGTGGTCCTGGCAAGCAGTTTTAAATCACAGTCATATCTCTATTAAATTACAAGTGGACAGCAATATCTTGGTATCTCCGGAAGCAGGTCGGGGTAATTGCTTACCCTATGTATTAGCGCCTCCATTGCTTTCCTGCAACTCAGGAGGATAAATATAAAGGTAAAATAAAAAAAAATAAATAAATAAAAACTGGTAGACAGACAGATAAAGTAGACATGCTGGATAAATATTTCCCCCAGCAAGGTAGAATAGGTAAGAGCAATGTACTAATGAAAAAAATTAATCAATATGATCATGGTTTAAAAGCTATTCTGATTGTTTAGTTGTGAGCTTGATAAAGATGCTTTTTGGAACTTTTTTAGATTAACAGTCTGTTTAATTAGATACACATATTTTATCACAGCCTATTTCTATTGTTGTTACTTGTTTTCTCACTGACTTATAATTGCTTTGTTTTGATTAAACTATGTTTTTTATAATTATTTTCAAATTTGTAATTGCTCCCTGACAAGCTTAAATATGAAAAACAGATTGTAGGGGCTAATAAATTAATGTTTAAATAAATTTGCGTGGTCTGATGGTTTAATTAATTAGAAACAAACTATTGCAATTTTAAAATTTTTGAATTTTTTGTATACTGTTTTAACTTAAATAAATTCATATATATATATATATTATTTGATATATTTGTTTACTTTTGATATGTATGCATAAAATTTTAAATATACCTTTTCTTAATGATTTGGAATTTTTAAATACCTTCATTACTTATCTCACATTTTTAATTTATAGTCAAAAACTTGAAGTTTTATATTTTTCATGCAAGTGTGACATTTGAACCTCTGGGTTAAAACAACATTATTTCGCTTTTTATTATTGAACTAATATTGTGTAGGCTATTACAATTAATTTTATTAGTTATTGAATTAAAAACTTATAATAAAAATAATGAAAAACTAATATTATTGAAAACTATCATTTTTTTGTCATGTGGTAGTACCTTTAAAAAAAGCACATTAATTCTTTGTTGATAAATTTGACAATCAGTTCTAAATTAAATTGAATTAATAAAATTAAAATAATAATTATAATATTTAATTCAACAAATCAGAGTAGTGACTTGACAGTTGTTCTAAATTTAACAATTTTACAATAGCCTTGTATTTTTGAAGGATAAACAATAGCTAATTATCATGCATACATTAAATTTAGCCTTTATCAAAATTTTTTAAAAATAGAAACAGTAGCTTATGCCAATAATAATTATAATTAGTAAAGTAAAATTTTTTCAGTGTTAGCCAAAAAATAAAACAATGCTTTTTGTTGCCATGCTCAAGAGATAAAAAATAATTTTAATGATTAATATAATAAGTTAAACTCTTGCCGTCTAAGTTGCTTTTGCTGCTTGGTGTTATTAACAAGCCACTTTAAATTACAGTACAACTACATACAATTAATCAATTACAACTGAAAAAACATATTAAGATTGGAAAAAAATATTTTGCTATCTAATTGTAAATTAAAAAAACAGAAATGTTTTTATGATGTACATGTAGACTTTTAATGAATATGATTGAACTCTCACCAACTAATACACATTGTGCTGGTTTGAAATAATGTTACATTTTTAGATATATGTTTATAACTTTTTTTAAACTTATCTTAGTAATTAACTTAAATCTAAGTAACTAATTTGGGTCTTTTCAAGAAGTCACCATGAGCAATTTTTATTCATGAACTAACCTGGATCCTCCTGCAGTTACTATCGCTTCTTGCAAGATCCTTTTTCTCTTAGTTATTTATTTCACCCTGGTGCTGACAGGAGCAATTCAGGTTGGTTTTTCCAAAAAAAATTGCTTACAGTGACTTTTTGAAGAGACCCACTAATTTTTTGTAAATTAGTTGTTTTTCTGCAGATAAAAAACTCAAAACAATCATGTTCACAATTGACATTTTCTTAAGATAATTTTTGTAACTCATTTCTAAAATTTATAACAATGTTAGAATCTATCAATAGTCTTTTTTCTGAAGCAAGAAATCAGCGATTTTCATGTCTTTCAAAACTGTCTGCCAATGGTATGTTGTTATTTTGCATTCCCATTTAATTATACTTAATTTAACTTTAACATTTGTTTTATGTTTTATAAAGCATTGATTATATTTTAGGTTGTTAATAAATTTTAACAACTGCAACAATAATATACATAAACATTGGGAAAAGTACTTGTTTTATTAGTATAACAAGGCCAAAATAAAAAATGAGTTGAAAAATTATAAGGTAAATTATAAAGATTATTGCATAATTTTTTGAAAAAAACCTTTAATCTTGTATGTCACAAATATTTATAAGATCCTTTGGTAGTTTTCCATAAAAATTATTTTGAAAAAAAACCATTTTTTTGTAAACACAAGAGCAAAAAGTACTTTTGAATTCCTTATAAAAGTATATCTCTTTTATTTGTTTTATTAATTTTAAGACAGATGTGTTTAATAATATAACAATTTTGAATTTTTAGATGTTGTAAGTATTTGGAATGCTATATCCAAGTTTATTAAATCACAAATGCAAATGCAGAAAGGTGTTTATATGCCTAATCTTGGTACGTTTTCTTTCACTCTTATTAAGTTGGATATTGGAAACAATAAGCAAGCTGTAACTCAAAGACCAGTTTTTTTGTTATCTGAAAAGTTTTCCCAACTGCATGATTTGAAATACACAAAATATCATATCACCGGTTTGTATTTTTTTAGCTAATACAAATATTTCACTGTTTCTTTATTTTAAATATTTTTTGATTTTGGAACATCTTTGTAAACTTTTTAGGTGAAATTGTAATTTCCTCTTTAAATTACACATCACTTGCTCTGCAAACTGAACTTAATCGAGATACTGTTGAATTATGTGTGCGAGAAATATTGCAGGTATTTATAACGTTTGAAAACTATTTACCATGTTTATCTTTGCTTTGTTGTATAAATTTTCAGAATAATAAGTTTTATTTTTCAGTATTCTGTGGTGTATCTCCATTTGATTGAAAACATACAAGCTTGCATTTTGCTATAATAATTATTAAAAAGAGAAATTTTTTATATAAATATGTTTTTATTTGCCTTTTAATAATCATTTTATCTATGATTAATATGTAAAAAAATTTATATCTTACAAAATCAGTTGTATAGCTGTTGATTGACATGATCTTAGTTCAAAATATACTCTTTAAAAAAACTTTATATCACTTTCCTAGGCTAGGTGTTTTATCTAAAAGTTTAAATGTTGGCAGCATAATTGAGTAATTGACATAGTCAACATGGTCTCAGTTCCAAACCTACTTATCCATTCTGTTGTATTCTTGAGAAAGACACTTTACAGCATTTTCCCTACTTGGTGGTCTTAGCAAGCAGTTCTAAAATTTATCCATATCTTTATAAAACTAAAAAGCAAAATAAAAAGTTGGGTAATTGCTTGCCCTATGTAGACGACATTTGACACTTTCCTGTGAGCCAGAAGGACAAATATAGAGATAAAAATTAAATTCAATTATATCACCCGTCCTGTAAATATTATATAAACAAAATGTAAAATATTAACCAAATTAACTGACCAACAATATCGATATCTTTAAAAGCAGAAACGTTTTTATTTGCATGCTAATGTAAAATTGACTTGTTATGACTGAGCTATGTCATATGGCAATAATATTTTTGTTCAATTTTAACTCACAATTTATCAAATTACTGTCAACAAAAGAGGAAAAAACTGTGTACGTTTTACTTTTGTTTAAAATTCATTAGTTCTTCTGGTACAATCAGAGGCAAATTAAACTTCAACAAATATAACAAAAGGCGTAACGTATTTTTTAAAAGAAAAACTTGTAAAGACGTTTCGTCCGGTACATCGGCTAACTTCTTCAGGTAAAAACAGTACACAATGCACAACGTATTTAAAAGCAAAAAACAAAACTAATGTACACAATGGTGAGAGGCAAACCATGCACAACAATTTAACAACTTCGTGCAACAGAACTAAAATTAACTGGTTGAAAATCCACATTCATTATGAGATTTTTATATTACTGTACATTTTTGGAAAAACATTCCAATCTTTATCATTTATTGAATTTTTTGTACTATTGATATATAATAAATCTAGAAATTTTTGTTTATCATAATCAGTATTAAAATTCAATATTTCAACATTTACAAAATCGATCCTATGTTCACATTTAAAACAATGTTTAACCAATGCAGTTTTTTATTCAAATCATCTTCTTTCAATAAAAAAACTGTTATATTGTTGTGTATGGTTTGCCTCTCACCATTTGTTTTTTGCTTTTAAATACGTTGTGCATTGTGTGTTATTTTTACCTGAAGAAGTCCGCCCGATGTAACGGACGAAATGTCGTGTTACAAGTTTTTCTTTTAAAAAATATATTACGCCTTTTGTTATATTTGTTGAAGTTTAATTTGCCTCTGATTGTACCAGAAGAACTAATGAATTTTAAACTAAGTGATATCCCTGGTAAAAGTGTTTACATTAATTTTACTTTTGTATCATACAGTGGTGTCTCACGCATTATTTTAAACCTTTCAATAATTAATGTTTTACTTTATTATAGAAATATCAAATCAATATGGCCTTGTACCTCATTTTTTTGTAAAAAAATAAATATATGAAAATGTCTCAATTTTTCATCAATAATTACATCACAATTATACAATATCGTATTTGTGCGGAAATTTAATATTTTCTTAGATAATGAAAGACATTTTGCAATTTTCAATGTTGTCTGCAGTCAATTAATTTATTCTAATTGCAGTTTCCCCAAGTGCAACGTTTTCCAAGTATTTTCATATAAGTTTAGTCTGGAGAGTTTTTGTTTGTTCATCAGTACCCACTTGCAAAAAAGTAAATATTGGAATTGTATCAAAATATTACAAATATATTCTTCCTTTTCTTATACTATAATAAGTTTTGGTATTTTATATACTTTTTTCAGTCTTTATCTCGAGCTGTTGCTAACTCACAAAACGTTGATTTTTTATTCCATGAAGTAGGAATCCTGTCAATCAAAAATCAAAAAGTGAAAATGAAGTTTTTCAAAGAGTTTATCAATTTATTTGATAATTCAGGCAGTCTTTTGAAATCAATGGAAAACGTAAGTTGGTTTAATGCATTTAATACTGTTTTTTAAAAAAATTGGAAATCTATAATTTTTTGTTTATTTTAAAAATAGTGGCACTTTGGCCTAGTGATTAGTTCAATTCTTTCCCATTTCATATTGTTGAGATTGAAGTTGCATGGTGATTAAAATTTTCTCCGGTCTGTGATTGTTTCAAATAAGCTAAGAATTAAAGCAATATTACTCTTACAATGCTACTGAAAAACCAAACAAAAACTTCAACCAGAATGCAATAGTATTTCTTAAAGCAATTTGGGAAATTCCAATTGCCCTGCAAGTCAAAGGTACAAAAAAAAGATAATTTATGTTAATGTAAATTTGATAGGTTTTTTTTTTATATTGAATAATTTATGAATTTACGACAAATCAAATTTGTTTTAAAAACAAAACTACATAATCGCTTTGCCGAGATTCGTGTATTAACACAGAAATATAGCAATTTTAATAAAATTATATTTCGTGTATCTGTTAAGTGTTTATGTCACAAGTTGTTTTATGTTAGCTTATCAACTCCTTAGATTCCTAAATTAAGCTCAGCCTTATATAAAATTAAAAAGCGTGAAATTGAATGATTATGTTTATGTAAATAAGTGAACTAATTTTTGCAAAAACAAAAGATTAATTGCATTAAATTGGTGTCAAAGTTGCAAAATCACTCGTTTTTTTGTTTCTAAACACGTACGTTGATATTTTAAGCAAACACAGTTTTTAAAACAGGAAACAGAAAATGTTTAAATATTATCTAGTGGCGAATTCGTTTTGGCACACAAGCTAACAAAGCCGAATTCGTTTATTACAAAGATGAGTCTCATAAAATAACTAGCAGCACGAACTTGTCTAAGTTTCTAACTCTCTTCTGACGGGCCGCGACTGAATAACGGCATTTGAACAAGCGATTTAGTTATTATTTTCTATCGTGACGATTATCCTTTTTCTTTACAAAAAATCACTGGATTTCATAATAAGCGATCGGTAGTTTCTTAGTAGTATGCGGCCTGATTAACTAAGCAATAAAAGCGCCACAAATTTAAGTTTACGACCAGCCAACGCGTACAAAGGGAGGAAATAGAACAAATTAAACTTTGGAAAAATAACAATTTACGATTCAAGGTGTGAGAAGACAAACTTTGCGAACTAAAGGACGAAATACGTACGTAATGCAGCGAGCGAATAACATTTTGCACAATAAACACGTTTAAATGCTTTTTTGGAGATGAGCTCGGTACAATCTCAATTCGATTATTTTGGCATTGTTGTTTTCATTGCCTGACACGTCAGAGTTTTTTACAGCGACCACACACTGCCGATTCGGTGATGACGACACAAAGCTCGTTGAGTGCAATGCAGCGACCCGGAACCAGAACTTTGACCCTACCCAAGTGAGACTTTGTTTATTATTAAAGTCGTCAAAAAATATGACGCTGTTTCGGATAGGTTTTGATCTTAAAAGTAAAGGAAGCCGATTGCTGCTTCAAGCAGTTGCTTTCGAGAATGTTCCATTTTGAACCATTAATTTTAATCGCAAAAAATACTTTTCGTGGAAATTTAAGAAAAATTTCGGATCACTATAAATTTTGTTAGTTTGCTCTGCTCTTCAATGCTTTTTTATCTGCCATCTTTATTTGATTTTTAGCCGCGGTTTTATTATCATTAAAGGAAATGATTGAAGGAAATCATTGATTTATGTTGAAGAAAGGCTTAAATTTTATTGCAGTAATATGAGGTTAACAATGGAACAAAAATACGCTCTAGCCTTTTTTATTTCATAATATGACTATGGTTCCTAGCAACAAATTCTACATTTAAAGTTTATCGCCTTTGTCGGTTGATTAGTTTAAATTTGAACCTGATTAGATTAAATGGAGCAAGAGAGCTTCTTCCACCAATAGCTGAAGATGAAGTAGAAGGCGACAAAAGTGAGCTGTTACAATTTGATTTGGACAACAAGTTGCCATTTATTTGAATACAAGTTGCAGTCTTTGATGAAATTTATAGAATTTTTCTTTATCCGAATAGATTTGTTCTCGGACAAAATTTTAATCATATCTTCATCAGTAACTCAGTTGGAATGAGTGGGTTGTTTGTCTGGTCGCTTATATTTCATCGTATTTTCTCATTTATCTTATACTTTTCAGCCACGTGTTTTATAAAGAGTGTCGTTAATTATACTTTGATCCGATTGATATCGGTTTGAATTTTGCTTTTGTTTTGTTGTGGTCTTTGGTACTAAATAATCGCATTTGCTTGCTTAAATTTAACAGGCAATAAATTATATTGAAAAGAACCAAGTTTGATAGTATATTAAGTGAAGACCAAAATTTAATTGTTTTACATTTTCATTGCAGCCAAACTGACTTTACCCCAAAGTCAAATCCCGGGTCGCAAGTTGATTCATCTCCACTCTGCAGAAGGTGTGAGCTCGGATCAGCTTCTTCCTGCGATGGATGAAAATATAGATCCAGACAAACTTCTGAAGTACGACTGAATAAGTATAGGATTTAACAGAGCTAACAAAAGATGTGAAAGAAAGTGTTTAATTTAACGTAGAGAAGAAAATTTACCTTTTTGTGTTATAAATAAGAATAAAAGTTTTAAAAAATTGTAATTATCGAATAGTAATATAATAGAAATATTCAAATTAAGTTGACTCTTTAAAAAATTTTTAAATAAAAATTCATGTTTGCTGATTTATATCGCCGTTGCTTTGTTTCATCTGCTTAGTTGTAGAGCCGGTGATATTAGATTGAAACAGCACTGGTCATGGTTTAGTGATTTTGCTGTTCAGGATAAATATTGAACATTTTTCTATCAATAAATGGTTCGAAATTTAAGTTTACAGTCAAAAGCTTTTCTCGAACATGAAGTCTTTCAGTTACTATAGTATGATTTTAAATTAGTTCATTCTAAATCATTAAATTACTTTGCGTTGAAGATAAAAACCCTAAAAATCAGCTTTTAAATCACTAAGTTGTTAAGCAACGAGCATGGAGTACAACGAGTGTAAACGAAATTGAACTCATAAAAAATATAACAATTTTGATTTCCAATATTGTCTATTATTTGTTGATGTTTTTGTATTTCTACATTTAAACAAGAAAGCGACGGAGGTGTTATACCTAGGGCAAGCAATTACTCCGACCTGCTTCCGGAGATGTCAAGATATTCCTGTCCGCTTAAAATTTTTTATTTCATTTTTGTTATTTAGTCTTTATGAAAGATATGACTGAATTTTAGAACTGCTTGCTGAGACCGACAAGCAGAGGAAAGTGCCGCAAAGTGTGTTCAAGGACACAACAGAATGGCGCGAGTAGGTTTTGAACCACAACCGTGTCTATCGCAATCACAACGCTCGGCTGATGCTTCATAATTTTATTCTGAAAAAATATTTAACGAACTATTTTTTTAAAATATTTTAAGCAAAAAATTTTATTTACAGGGATTTCAATCAAACTAATTATTTTTACAATTCTATCTTCACTTAGAGCTCTTCCACGTGTGTGTGAGGAGGAACTGTCCAATAACCAAGAAAAAAGCAAGAAAGTAACTGAGGAAGAACAAAATAAAGCTAACATGATCGAAGAACCAACAGCACAAAGTAATTATTACCAAAAGAAAATAGCACCGCTGATTTCTGCAAATATATTGTAATGTGTGACGTGTGTAAATATAAGAAAATATAATGCGACGTGTGATATGTGTACATAAAATATAATGTGATGTGTGACGTGTGTAAATATAATATAATGCGACGTGTGACGTGTTACATGTGTAAAGTGACGATTGAGTGGCGCAAAGCTTGAAAGAGCGGAGTTGATCTCGTCTTTCCCAAAATTTTGTGGCAGCTTAGCATAAGTTGCATAAAGCTTGTAATTAAAATTTTACTTTGCAGTTCCATTAGAACCACCTCGTCCGCCACCTAGTGTATGTGGACGCCGAAGCAGCTCTCGACTTTACTCCTCTCCAGATCTTCCCAAGCACAGCCGCACCCCTGGAAAAGAGTTGTGCAATCTCTGCAGCTACCGATCGCTCCGGAATATTCCGGTTTCATTGGAAGAAGAATCCAAAAGAAAGCAGGAAGAGGAAGATGCTCTTCTGATGCATTATCAACAATCGAGAGATGAAGAAGCGCTATTTCTGGAGGAGGTATGTGATCTAGTTATGAAATTAGTTTGACGTCAATTTATTTTTTGCTTTTTTAAAATCACTCAGACAAATAATGTCGATGCAGCAGGCTCCCAGGTTGCCAGCAATAAGTTTTAAAACTTTAATCTTCGTTCCGACCATGCTGGATGTATCAGCTTTACCTCTGTTGTAGTTGAGTTGCTTTTCCAATGTAGTTTCTACTAAATCTTATTTTACTTTAGTAATCTCAAAGTTGTGTACTGATTCTAAATGTTTTATTTCTTCAGGCGAAGAAAAATGCCACTCGTCGCGAGAATCAAAAAGTGGCCGCATTTAACCTGGGTGTTGCTGAAGGAGTGAAGGAAGCAAAGAGATCAAAAGGCAATGAAGTTGTGGTAGGCTTACCATGGTTTGCGATTGTTGCTGTTGTGGTTGTTGTTATTATCACTGAGCTGTACGAGACTGACTTATTGGTTTAATTAATAAAGTTTTCCTAAGAAAAACTAGCAGTTATTCATGATTTTAAAATCTTTTAGTTTTTTCGTATTATTAGCCAACATAGAATTGAACAATAATTGTATTGCCACGCTTTATTACTTATTGATTATTTCAATAATTATTTGAAAATCTGAAAATACTTTCAGTTTTAGAAAATATATAATTTTTATACGAATTTAAATTGTTTGTTAGATTTTTTGTAGGGAAAGCATATAACGAAATACCTAAAATCGCTCCCAGATTTTTTCTGAAAAATAGATTAAATCTCTAACAATTGCAACCATAAATCTTTGATGTCTACAGGTTTCAAAAAAACCATTTGTTCCTTTTAATTTGTCTTTATGATAAACTTCAAGTACATGCAGAATTTAATGTTGCAGAGATCTTACGTGTTCCAGCACCGTCCTCTGACTCCTTTGAGATTCTATAAACAACAGCAATACAACAAAACGTTAGAGGATCAAGTGAGACATTTGATCAATTTATTTCAACTGCTATATTCAGTTGGTTAAGCTATACTAAGTAAAAATCATGATCCACTGAATTTATTATTTACTTGAAGCATATTTGATAATATGCTAATGTTGCTAATTATACTATTCAAAATCCATCGTCATCAAACCATTTTTGGTTGAATAGGTGAAGCTCCGTCGGTCTCTTCATGATCGCGAGAAGTTCGATCAGAGTTTCCAAGAGAGACTGGAACAGGTGCAGCTGGCCGAAGAGTGAGTTGCCCATTGATTTATCTGCGGCGTTTGTGTGACTGAACAGCGATTGAGTTGCGTGAGTTGTTGATCGTGACATCACTATGGGGGGAGGGTGATCATAGGTGAAGCCAAAGAGTTAAGTTTATTTCTAAATTACTCTTGCCTTAATCACTTTACTTTAAAACTTCGTGTTTAACATCAATCAGAATATTTTAATCAAATATTTTGCTTTAAACTTTACTTTTTAATTTGAATTTGGGTTTATTAAAGTCATTTAATTTGAGTCGGCTCCTCACCCGATCCACAATTGAACTCGCGTCTCACTTCACGTGATGGTAATACGTTATTGCTGTAAACCTTGCCTTGATGTATAAATAGATTGAATGCTATGGTGATGTCACAGTTTTATTTGTTTACAGTTTAGCAGCACAAAGAGACGATTTTGTCCGAGCAAAAGCAGAGCATGTATCGAACTATCGAAGAGCACTGGCTGCGCAAGTGAGTTGGCTGCTATCCAACTAGCGGGAAGGAGGTTCGATATTGTACTCAATTTCTTGGCTCTTCAATTTTCGTCTCACTTCAGATCGTATCTAAACGATCGGAGGCTGTTTCCACTAAGATCATTTGCTCTTGCTTTCTTGTAAATTTTGTTTTTCGAACATTTTAACGTTGAATTTCCGTTTACTTCAATTAGACGGCGACAATTTTCATTATCGAAAATGCAAATCTAACGCCCACATGATAAAAACCTTCTCTGGGTGCAATTTCAACCAAGATGCAGAATATTATCATGGAACAAGAGTTTGATTTACGGAGAGTTGGTTCCAACATTTTAAGATCGCGGTACACTTCTAGATCCGCGGGAAACACTTGCCTCTCCCGAAATACGAACCCGATTCCAAGGTTCCTATTTTCGGTCGCTATGATGCAAACAATTTGAAATTGCTCGAACAACGGGAAAGATCACGAGCGGTGATGAAGTAGGTTTCTGTATTTTTATACTTTTTTTTAAAAAAGCTGAGACGTACCGAGCTGTTTAAAAACGAAATCTGAAAATATTGTTGGTAGAGTATAGTTGTTTTTTTACTGTTGAAAGTTTGATGCACATTGTTGTGGTTCTCACCCATCCTCCAAGACCGATCTTCGAGAGCCATCTCAGATAAAACTTCGTTAGATTCTTGGATGACCTTTGCAGCTTGAAAAGATTTTTTTTAGATGAGCGTTTTGAAGTTGTGTTAGTACTTTGTTGCAGTAAAAAAGGATGGTGTGCGCGTGTGTGTGTGAGTGTGTCAACCATAGCGGGCATTTCTATTAAGTGTAAGTAACTTTGCAGGAATAGTGATTTGTTGATTCTGATGTTGACCAGTTGACGTGGTTAACGTTTGTTCTTATGAATTTACGTCATTCTGCATGGTGTTATGAGTTTTTTTTTTCTGGAACTGAAGTAATGATAGATTGGATGCTTTTGAGGATTTTTTTACATTTCCTATGCGTGCCTTGATTTAAGAAGATGACATTGGGGTGATCATTGTTGTGAAAAATTGCGGCCTTTTGTATTTCTGGATGGATCTGAATGTACATGAAGATCATGTAAAGGGTGTGTTTGTGTTACTTTTTTTTAGTTGAATCGTATGAAACTGAAGATGAGTGCTTATTAGAAGGACACTGGTTTCGTTATGTGGGTATTGAGTGTGTTTATTGTGTGTAGCCAGTGGAAATGCGCAAAGCTGTGTTCTGAATGGTTTGCAATTTGTTGGTGCTGGTGTTTGATATAATGGTGTTTGCATATTTTAAAATATTTAACTTTAAATGTGGAGATGATTAGTTTTTTTTTATTTAACTCATTTGATAGAAATGAATGCTTTCAGAATGTTAAGTAAGAGTTTGTTTGCTTTGGCACTAGAGAGAATGAAGAAATCTTAGTTTTTAATTGAAAGTGATTTATGTAATTTTTGGGTATTTTTTGCTAGGTAATGTTTATTTGTTTAGTGTAGGTGATAGAGTTTTGCCATATTTATTTGGGTGCGTATTTAGTTTGAAAATTGTTATTGTGTTTTTTTTGCATGTTTGTAAAGTTTTTTAACCGTGGCCTATTCGTATATTTTGTAATGGAATCGTGAAATAAGTTTTGGGCCTTACGGTGTTGATTTGATTGTTGTGTCATTGGCATATGTTGTAATTTGCAAGTCTTTTGGGGGAGTGGAATGTCAAAGGTAAAAATGTTGAAAAAAATAGGAGACAGAACCCCACCTTGTGGTAACCCCACCAAGATTGATTGGTATAAAGAAAATAGAGTCTAGAAAGTGTATAATGTTTATCGTATTTAAAGTGTTTATAAGTGTGAGTTTGTGTATAAATGTGTGTGTGTGTGTATTTATTGTCTCAAATGCCTGTATTACGCCTTAAGCTACAGGAACACTGCATCTAGGAGGCCTGCATTGTTGACACCTCTTTTCTAATAATTAGTCTTATTGATGTTGGATAAATCATCCCACATTGAATGTTTATGTTTTAATCTATGTTAGCGAAAGATATCTGGAATACTCTTTGTAATGTATTGCAGAAGTGCTTTTTAAGTGTTATAGCAATGAGCGAGAAGAATGATACAAATCGGTAATTTGTACAATGTTGTGGTCTTTGTTTGGTTTCCGAATGAGGATAATTGTAACATGCTTCCAAAGGTTTGATATTAATTAATTCTGATGGTAATGTGTACTGTATATTTTATGAGGTATCTGATGGCAAGCGGTCCAAGGTGTTTTAGATGTTTAATGTTTATGTCATCAGATCAAATAAAATTATTGTCGGCGCTTTTCGAGATGGCAGATCGCATTTGGGTAGAGTTATGCTTATTACATCAGCAGTAAAGTTCTTGATTGCGCACTTTATTTTGATTTTGTTTGTACTCTATGAATGACGTTTGTAAATTGTTTATAGAAAGTTTTTAATTTATTTCTATCAATGATCATTGTTTTAGTTCCGAAGCATATACTTTTGTTTTATTGTGGGAGTGGTTTTGTTGAATGGTTTTGCTGTAGGGCCTAATGGGAGTGCGGATTGTGTTCGTAATCGTTCGAAATGCGATTACCTCTAAGTTATGGTGTATGTGTATTTGTTTGTTTACTTGATTGTTAAGAGTTACGATTTGTGGGCTGATGTGTTTTGTTTGTGTTTTGTTTTCCCAAGCGGTGTTTGATGAGATTGTGGTTTGCGTTGTGGGAAGCTTGTCAGTATCTACTGTTGATTTGCCATGTGTTCGTTTTCTTCCTGTACGTTTGTAAAGTGTGGAAAAGGACAAGCTATGATATGATATTTATAGCTTATAAATCGGTAGCTTTAGCAAAATAAATAGTTTGTAAACGCTTGTTTGTTACTTGTTTTCAGGGAACATATGGAATCAATTTCTGAAAAGAAGAAAAGCTCAATTATTGAGCAATTAACAAAATACAAAGAAGAAAACGAGATGCTTCAGAGGAATAAGACGGAGTGAGTATCTTCCAATATAATATCAACGGACGGTGGCAACTCTATTTTGTTACCGAGTATCTTTGCTTGAATTTGTTATTAAAGTTAAGCACTCTGTCACCCAAAACAATATACCATGTCTCCGGTCCGCCCATGTGGTGGCCCTCAAATCTTTCCTTTGTCCTGATTGTTCTTGAATTTGTGATCGAGGTCAAAGCAAATTCCCCGGGTCCAGATGAGCCCTAATTTGATGACGTAGTTGGGTTTGATTCCCGGGTCGACATGATCGAACAGCGATCACTTGTCGCCACTACAGTGCGTTGAAGTGTGAACTCGAGTGTGAAAATAAGTAAATAGAAAGTTTTTTTAGTTTATTGAATTCTTTCCGAATCAGATACTTGGCAACTAATTTAATAATCGTCGGGGAAAAATTAAAAAGTTTCCACTTTGATATTTTTTGCTAAATTTACACATTGCCACTAAAATTGTATTGTACATTCAAATTATATCATGTTGGTATTCGCTTGTATTTTCAATTTCATTTTTCTTTGTTTAATTTAAGCTTATAATCTCACATCATAAAGCTTACCGTTTATACGAGACGTTTGCAAAAAAAAAATTCGCGACGACTATCATGTTCGCCAGTTGTATTTTATAATAACGTGCGACGAAATACAAAAACTAAAAAAATTTTGAAACTTAATGCAAATTTGTTCTTTAAAGCTTTTGTCAAGTTTTTTTTTCTAATAGTTTTTTGATTTTATTTACGAAGCAAAAATATAATGAAGATTGAGATGGTGTGACGTTTGATTCTCAGGTTGGTGGCGGAGAGGAGACAGGATTTGCAAAGAAATCTTAATGATAGAAGACTGTTGGAAAAGTGCTGGAAGGAGCATCATTTGTCCAAATTGAAAAAGGAAGAAGAAGAAAAGTTGGAAATAAACGAACATGGTTTGTTGCTGCAGCAAAAGATGGAGCAATACAAGTAGGTTTTGTTTCTATTAACGTTAATCTTTTAAGCTTTATATGGCCAACTGATATTGACCTGTTGGTGGCTTTCTGTTTAAAGGGAGCCACCATTGTTAGTAAGAACCATGACCTTACTAAAAAATTTGTTGTGAAGTACACAAGAGGCACGAAGGATTGTAATCTGATTAAGTAAAATTCGAACTTGCGTTCTTCTGCTTTCTGTTTAGAACTTTAACTTTACAAGAGAGGTTATCCTGCCGAAAACTTAAGATGCTCGCCATAGTTTTGCAGATTTATGAAATTACTGTAAGTTTAGTGAACTAAATCTAATTATTTGCAATCTTAAAAGTAAATATCACTTTATAGAATTCCTTGCACTACGTTTGGTCAGGGCTGCCAACTATTTTTTTTAGAAACAATATAATGTAGGAATAAATGAAATGAAGCAGTAGTTCCTTTAGTCTGTGAATTTGATAAAAAAAAACAACATATTTTATGTTTAAATAAAACCTAAATATCAAAAGTAGAATCTTCTAAAATTACATCGATCACAAAAATCTGCACAGCAGCCATTGTCGTGGTCGCAGGCGAAAGCTGCTCTCTATTGTTTCAATCAAACGAAAAAAGAAAAAAAGACAAATTTGCATAGTTAGTCTTATATAAATATCTCAAAAAAATAATACCAAAGCCGTTTACTTTAATATTTAAGTCCTTCTAAATATATCTTAATTGGGAGATTTACTTTTTCTTCCGTTTTTGGGGTGTTTCTCGATTTTGGTGTTCTGCGGTTATGATTTTCAGAACCTCTAGCACAATTTTTTTTCTGAGAATTTCACATAATCAAATCGTGAACCATGTTTCGTTTCATTTTAACCTAGAAAGAGGGAAGAACATGTCCAAGTACATTTTAATTGGCAACTCTGTTTATATTTTGATGTTATTTTAAGACGTTGTGGTCAATGCCAGAGAAACTTAAACAACTGTGGTGAATCGAATCTATGGAGCGAATCCAGGTTCATTCCCGGATGTCGCATCTTAGTTTAGCCGACCTCGTGGTGCCCGAATTCGGAATGCTCGTCCCATCAAGTTAAAGCGAGATCTTTGCTTGATCTTGTGTCCTCTTCATCGAAATAAGGATTAATATTTCAAAAATTCAATTCAGTCAAGCGTTCCCGAATAAAACAATTTACTAAATTTTGCGATGTTTTTCTGTTTACCTTTTAAAATATTGTTTTTAATTTTCAGTTTCAGTTTGCACAAACGCAAGATTTTATTAGTGTCTGGTGTTTTTGTGTCACTGTGTAAATTTGATGTTATCTAGTAGCCTTATGAACACTGTCTTTGAGTAGTTGCCAAAGTACTCGTATTGCTTATAACTTTTATCGCATATATTATAAAAACTTTTATCGCTGCGCTTAGACATTTTTCTGTCGATGTAGTGTTTCCATTCAAATCTAGTTTTGGTTCAACTGTTTATTGCATTTTTATGACTTTATTAAACTTTTCTTGTATACAAAACTTTAACTTTTAGAGAAAGTTAGCATTACATTTTTGTATTGGTTGAACATTGACAGCAAACCCATTTATGATAGAAATATCGGACGTCAATTAAGTCTTTAATTTAAAAAAATATTACAAAATCAGTTGATAAGATTGTTATAATAATTTGGCTTAGATTTGGTTAGTTTCAAGTTTCAACATTGTTTACCAAGATACTGTATGTAATCTCTTTTAATTTTTTTGTCTCAAGTGTTCTATGGCTGAAAAGAAATTCTGAAAAGAAATTGATTTATTAAGTATCTATAGATGCCTGCCAAGAAAGACTGAGATTTAGAAGCTTTTTTGAGCCAACTGAACGCAAGCTATTAACAACTTAATCTAGCTGAAATAGTCATTTGCACTGTGCAGAGGAGGAATTATAAATGGAATAATGAGTAGCCTAGTGGAGAGTCCATGCCTTCATTTAGAGCCTGTGGTCAATCAGGCCAATTAAATTGGAGTTGCTCAAAACAGTGCGGTTTAATCTCTGTTTCAAATAAATTGGTGGAAATTGTTTTAGTAAAATGGTAGAAACGTGGTAGTAATTTTAACAAGAAACCTAAAGAAAATGTTGTTGCAATCATTTCGAGTCTAATAACTATAATTCCAACCAAGAAATAATTTCTATAATGTAATTTTGTGCACTTTTTCATTTCGTGCTGAACTGCTTTGTTTTAACTTTTTGCATATCACATCTGTCAAGACAACGCACAGGTCTTCCTGTATAGTGTAGAATTAACATAAGTTGCCTGTTATCCACTCCTATACACCTTGAAGCTTTTCTTTTCCAACTTCTTGTCAAGTTTACCATAAATTCTTTTTTCATTCTCAATAGCGTCGTACAACTGCCACGTCTTCCTCCTTCCTTGCTCACAGCAATCCTTAAATTCACTTTAAGAAAGAATCATGGAGACCATTCTCAAGATTTCCTGATTTCAACCCCAGCCTTCAATTTTCTTATCAAGATATGATCCTATCCCCCCCCAAACCATCTGGTTTCTCCGCCCCACCGTTTCTTTAGTCTAAATCATACTTTTAAGTGATGCCCCACACCTACGTAATAAAGCGCTCTTTCTATTCTCTCAAGCAGCGACAACTGATGGCTTGCCCCCTAGCGAGCTGGGCAAGAGAGTAGGCCTACAGGATTTTTTCAACTGTTCTAAACGTCTTACAACCAACTTTTTTTCTTTCTTGATTGGATTCTTGGCCACCAGTTACAGTGCTGACTATTGAGACCGATGCTGATTTTCGGCACTAGAGCGATGCTTTTCATTCCTTGACTTGTGGCTATTAATCGGTTCCTCATTATTTTGTTTTGTTAACTCTGTTTGTTGCATTCTCATTAATCTCTGAACAACACCTAAACGTTCCCAAACTTTCAAAGGAAAAGGTAATGTATCTTCCATTTCAACATTTTTATGGATCCTTCTCACGCTCACATAACCTTATCCCTAACCTACAACTATCTTACGAGTACAAACCCCTAATCTTTTGTCCTCCTAAACCTCCCTGGTCTACCTCTTCTTCTTACTCTATCTCACACCAACTCTCTTTTCCATGCTCTCGTAATAACCCACTCTCCCTTCGCAACGCCGCTACTTTCCACCTATCCTCGCTACCCCACAGCGACATCACTGCCTGGACTGACAGCTCGGTTTCTGGTGGGCTGGGGGAGGGTAATGCAGGGATCCACGTTAAGTGTACAATGTGTGTCACTGCTACCTCCCTCTCCTTGACTGGACTCTGGGCCACCAGCTACAGTGCTGAGACTTAAGCCATTCTTCATGCTCTTGAGTGGTGTAGGCCTATCTCTCACCCCAGGTCGTGTGGGTTTAAATCTATCACCTTGTTCTCTGACTCACTATCTGTCCTGTCAACCCCCTCTGCTCCTTTATTCTACTTAACACCCAAGTCCCTCTTCGACACCCAATCTCTCATTAATACTTTATCCGACTCTAAGGTAGTCCATTTTCAATGGATTCCTGGTCATTTTTCCCTCCCAGGCAATGACTTAGCTGCTCTCTCGCTAAAGTTGGAGCCTCTCTTGACCCCTCCACGATATCACTGTTTCTCTCACCGCTTATTTTCTCCCAGCGACTATCCTTTTACACTAGTTGGAGACTGTCACAGTCTTTGTTCGGGAATCCTAAAGGACCAGTTGAGCTAGGTAACCCGAATACTTGCGCTGAAACAAAGCTATGTCTAAATTTTATTTTATTCCGGCTCAAGAAGTACTTTTGCGATGAGCCTGACGGTTTATACAGTTGGTTTAACGAAAGCTCGGATTGGTTTCGTTCAAGACTCTCTTCACAACAAACAGAGACCACTGTCTCTAATAAAAACGAATGTATTACAAAAATCACGTCCGACAAAACTTCTATTCCACGCTTTGCCAAACTGCAAAGCCAAATCAACACTATAACTCGACTCAATCAACACAAATAATTCTACCTCTGTAGAATACAACTCCCAGTCACTGGCACAAAATAAATTCAACACTCGACGACCAATACAAAAAAGCTAACGGGCCTTCCGCGCCCAACCAATTACTTCCACTCGAGTCGTCTCCAAATCACATTTAATCATAATAATTTGCTACGCAACGGCTTTATATAGAAAAAAAAGATCACGTGACGCAAATTCGCTCGTAAACGCCAGACAGTTCTACAATCCTCCAGAGAGATCGCTAAGCTCGAATTAAGTGGCATATACGCGAACACTCCAGTACAGTGACGTTGATCAAAAACATATTACGTCAATACAAAGAGAAAAAGGCAAGAAATACATCAAGCGAACTGTAGACATTACATCGCATAGTACGAGAGTCGCGCTTCACTGGTCATGCGATAATATTTTTACGATAAAACTACGAATCACTTTCAACGGGGATAAACTGCATCGTTATGATTAAAATTATTATGAAGTGTGACAGAGACGCAGTATCCAATCTGGTCTCTTTCAACATCAAATACCTCCAGTGTCTTCTGAGGAGCTTACTCTCCCTCGCTCCGCTCGCTGTGCCCTCTCCCGTTTACGCTGCAACGGGCACAGCACTCTTCTTGGCATATATCTCCACAGGGTTGGTCGAGCCGAGACTCCTTCATGCAACAACTGTGGTTCAACAACCACAGTTGTTGTATTTATCTTAAATTAGATTTAACTAAGCAAAAATCATCCTTTTGAGTTGACAGTTGCACAAAATAAGTCAGATTTTTTAAATACATAAAAAGATATTTACTTTAAAAAATTATGTATATGAGTATATATACATATACGAGGTGCATTCAATAAGTTTCCAGACTTTTTTAGTATGGACACTTTTATTAACCGTACACACAAAAAACTCTAGTCCCCTTCAAAGTATTCTCCTCCGACATCAATGCACTTGTTGTACCGTTCCAACAACTTCTGGAAACCCCCCTGGAAGTCTTCTTGTGTGAGCGTGTTTAGGACCCTCGTCACAGCCTCTTTCATGTCCTCAATTGTGGAAAAACGATTGCCTCTAAGGTTTTCCTTGAGCTTTGGGAATAGCCAAAAGTCGCAGGGAGCAAGGTCCGGGCTGTAGGGAGGATGGGGAACCGTCTTGATGCCCATCTGGGTCAAATAGTCTGTGACGAGGATGGATTTGTGGACTGGGGCATTGTCCTGATGGAAATGCCACTGACCTGATTCGAAGAGTTCTGGCCTCTTCCGACGGAATGTCTTCCTGAACTCCCTTAAAACTTCAATATAGTACTCCTTGTTGACTGTGATTCCAGTGGGAACCCAGTGAATGTAGATTATGCCAATCATCTCTGATGTTCTGACTTCCCTACTCCTCCCACATCTCTCATCATCCCTCAAGGACTCCCTGTCTTCCTTGAATCTCTTGTGCCACTGAAAAACTGATGATCGATTCATGCAAGATGGTCCATAAGCAGTCTGAAGTATACCATACGTTTCCGTGGCAGTTTTTCCAAGTTTAAAACAGAACTTGATCGCATATCGTTCTTCTAATGTGTCCTCACGTCCAGATTGCATTTTTGAAATTCACCAGCTGTGACAATCAGGATTTAGTAAGGTGTACTCTAATTCCTACTGTAGCTATAAATTTGCACCTAAACAAGAAAAAATTGGTCAATCATCTCATAAGGCGTATAGTAACAACATATTGAAATATCTCGAGTTTACGGCAATTATAAATGCCTGTACAAAAAAAGTCTGGAAACTTATTGAATGCACCTCGTATAACTGCAAATTACTGATGCTCTTCAGAAGAGTGCTCAATGGCTTCAATAGTCAGAACGATTATTCCTGATTATCAAAATACAAATATTAAAAAATTTTTTTATTAAAATAGTCCCAACAGACTCTTTCACCCGTAAGGCTCATCAGAGGACACAGTTAAAATAAATTTTTACGCTTCAGATGAAAACTTGCATCTTAGAAAAATAACGCTACCAAAAGTTTGGGTTTAAACAATCACAGTATTTTACTAAAGAAGTGATTGATTAGCAAATAATTACTTTTGTTACGAGATATTAAAAGAAAACATGCTGTAATGTTGCACATAGATGTATTCTTAAACGTGGCCGAACTGCCGAAAAGATTACCGGTAAAGCGTAAAAAAGTTTATGGATCATTAGTTAAAAGAAAGCGTTATAGAAGAATCTTTTATAAAAAAAGTTTTTATAACACTCTCTCTGAATGAATGATCCATACTAATGTTTTATGCAGTATAAAAAATTTTTTTATAACACTTGGTCTTAACTGATGATCCATAAACTTTTCTACACTTTAAACTTTTCGGCAGCTTGGCCAAGTTTAACACATCTACGTATATGCGCAACATTACAGCATGTTTTCTTTTAATATATCGTGACAAAAGTAATTATTTTATAATTAATCAATCACTAACCTGAGTAAAATAATTGTTTAAACCCAAACTTTTGGTAGCGCTATTTTTCTAAGATGCAAGTTTTCATCTGAAGCGTAAAAATTTATTTTAACTTTTAATTTTTGCTTATTTTATTTGTTTCAACGTAAATAATATTGCTTTTTTTAAATGTTGTGTTCCCTGATGAGCTTCACAGGTGAAAGAGTCTGTAGCGATCGTCACATTTTCACGATTGACATTATTGTATATTTTTGTTCGTTTATTCATTTGTTTCTTTTTGTATAGAAAACGAGAGAGTCTTGCGTTGTAAAAAAGCACATGTAAAAAAGTTCTTGTACTGTTGGCTTGAAGAATAAAGAAAGATTGTTGTTTTAATAATAATAAAAAGAAGATCTGTAAAAGTTTGTGAAATTTACATGTAGCTACTGTATATATAAACTTTCAAACCGCTACATATTGGTGACCCCCACGTGATCTCCTGGCCCCAGAGTCGAAAAGTTTTCCAGAAGGAGGAGGGAATGTGAAACTGGAGCCTGGAATGATGAAGATGGGCAAAGACTTTCTGCAACTGATAGAGAACAGTATTCTCCCGCGCCGTCTCGTTCTCGACTTCAGTGCTAAGGACCAGCTGAGTTATATCGGGCACCATGTACAACTGCTGCAAGACGCTGTTCATGTAACACGTGGCCCCTCCGTTTTTCAGGCCGACGAAGCCGTGTTCCGGCCGCTCGCGACTCCCACCAAGCGAAATCGAAGGAGCGTGTCCCAAAGTCCGGTGGTGATTTCCCAAGAAATTCCCAATGCGGCCAAAACAGCTGTGCAGGTGATGTCCAGCGATGAGTTTTCCTCGCTCATAATTACGCTGGTGAGGATTACTTGGTTCGCTTCCGCGTGCAAACTCGATCAGTTGACCTTCGGGTTTGATCCCAGCCTGGAGTCTGGTACTTCCTTTCTCAAAGGTTGTCGCTGGAGTCGAGAATCCACGTCGTCGTCCGCTCTCAGTCCATTTCGTCAGGCCAGCACAAGCAGCGTGTCCAGTGCCGGCAGCGCCGAGCCCATGGACGCCCCCAACCCGGGTCGCTCGCACGATGAGGGCTTGGACAAGACTGCCGACTCGCTGATCGCGCAACAAGCTCTCGAGCTGCTAGTTTCGTGCCTCAAGCTGAGATCCTCCCACTTAGAATGTTTCTTCGACCTTCCCTACGTGTCCGAGTTCATCATCGACATTCTGACCCGGCCAGTCGACAGCCAAGTCAGGGAGTGTGCTGTGGATCAACTTTATTACCTCTCCACCATCACCTCCCCCATGGTGCGGTCCTCCAGGCAGAGGCTGGTCCAGCTTCTCGCCAAGGCTCGCGTCCCTTACTGGAACCCCACCACCCTCCTCCGACCGAAAGCGCAGTCGCTCGTTCGAAATTGCCTCCAGTTTTTCGCCCTCAAATGCAATTTATTGTCGGACTGCATCAGCGCAAACGAGCAGAAAACTTGCGGAGTCGACGAAACGGCCAGTCTCGAAGAGGAAGTGTCGTGATCGTTGTTCTTTTTTATCTAATACTGAACTTAAGCCTAGTTTGTGTAATGTCGAACCTCCGGTTTATAACTTAGGAGATTATCAGTTTCTGGAAGGTGAATTTCCCGAGGTGTTCTCTGTTTCGAACTTAAGGCTTCCTCCAAAACATAATATCGTTCACTATATTGAAACAACCGGTCCACCCATCAAACAGCGGCCACGCCGTCTTTCTCCCGAAAAACTTGCTGTTTTAAGAAAGGAATTAAGTCAGCTTGAGCAATTGGGGATAATTAGACCCAGTTCCTCCCCGTGGGGATCTCCCGTTCATATGGTAAAAAAATCTAACGGATCTTGGCGAGCAATAGGAGACTATCGGCGTCTGAATCAAGTAACCGTCAAGGACTCTTATTCCATTCCTTTCCTTCATGACTTTACCAAAAATATATCCGGTTCCACAATATTTTCCAGCATCGATTTGTTTAAATTATATCACCAAATTCATATTCACCCAGAACATATTGCCAAAACCGCAATTTGCACTCCGGCCGGAAATTGGGAATTTTTAAAGATGTCTATGGGCCTAACTAACGCTGGCCAAACATTCCAACGCTTTATGAACTCTCTATTTCAAGACTTGTCATTTGTCTTTGTCTATATAGATGACATATTAATATTTTCGTCCTCCATTGAAAAACACCGAGCCCATCTTCGGCAAGTATTTAAGCGTCTACAACGCAACGGATTGATTATCAATGCAGCTAAGTGCTTATTCGGCCAAAATCGGCTACGCTTTTTAGGGCATATCGTTTCGGACAAAGGTATCGCCCCTGTTGCAAGTAAGGTTGATGCCATAAATTCTTTTTCGACCCCACTGAACGCCCAGTCTTTACGGCGATTTCTGGGCATGGTCAATTTTTATAGAAAGTTCATTCCTCAATGCGCAAAAATTTTGGCCCCTTTAAATTCCCTCCTCCAGGGGATTCCTGCCGGTCGCAATGCAAATCTTTCTTGGAACGAGGAGGCATCAACTGCGTTTGAGGACATAAAAGTAGCTCTGAGTAATGCAACACTACTAAATTATCCTCAGCACGACAGTCCGACAGCATTGTTTGTAGACGCAAGCGATAAATTCTGTGGTGCTGTACTCAGTCAGATTGACAGTAGTGGTTCGCACAGACCATTGGAGTACTTTTCAGCCGCCTTTTCTGATGCCCAATGCGATCGGCCATAAAAGAGAATATGGGGTGTGCTGCAGTTGAAATGGCTTTAGGGACTTCTATACGACTCCCCGGGGAATATTTTGAAAATTCGACTCCTGTAGAGTTGTCTGAGGAAAACACAGTCCAACCAACTTCACGGTATGCTAAAACACTTTGTTCTTTCATCAGCTCATTACGTTATACTGTACCACGTCATCCTAAAAAACAACAAACTTATGTCGACCCACTTCTTTTCCGGTGTTCCCAAGTATTTGTTCGCATTGACAGTGTAAAATCTCCGTTGCAACGACCTTATTCGGGACCTCATTTTGTACTTGAACGACACGATAAATATTTTGTCATCGAAAAAGACGGTCACACTGACACCGTAACAATTGATTGTTTAAAACCGGCCCTTGCTGAGCCTATATCTCCCACTGGCTCCTCTGTCGAGGGGCAAACTTCCGAGACTCTATCTTCGAGTGAGATTGATAATATTTTTGCGGAAGACCTAGACGAACTCCCCGCTAATCGCGTTTACTCCCGCAAAAGCGGACTGATTACAAAACCTATACGCTATCGGGACTAGTTTTATTTTTATTTTTTTTCGATGTCTTGTTTGGTTCGACGTTTTAATCGTGTTGCATTTTGCGTGTTTGCTTGTATAGTATGATTTTTTTGCCTCTGTCGGTGCATGTAGAATTTTGTAGTATTTTCTATTGCAATCGCGTATTTTTATTTTTTTTCTTCTTTCAGTGGTATTTGCCTTATTGCAGCTATACCACTTGAGGGGGAGATGTGTAGCGATCGCCACATTTTCACGATTGACATCATTGTATATTTTGGTTCGTTTATTCATTTTTTTCTTTTTGTATAGAAAACGAGAGAGTCTTGCGTTGTAAAAAAGCACATGTAAAAAAGTTCTTGTACTGTTGGCTTGAAGAATAAAGAAAGATTGTTGTTTTAATAATAATAAAAAGAAGATCTGTAAAAGTTTGTGAACATGTAGCTACTGTATATATAAACTTTCAAACCGCTACAAGTCTGTTGGGACTATTTTAATACAACATGTTTTTTTTTGTTATATTTATGTTTTGATAAATACGTATATACATATAATTATATTATATACACAATCCATAAACTGTAATTCTTACTGTGTTTGAATGAAACATTAATGCAAATCACATTTAGAAAACTAACTCAAAATGGCATACATAACTCGAAACGAAATATGTGTTCTATACTTAATGCTTATCACATTTTCTGAACATCAAAGTATTTTATGGATAATCATAAAGTTATTTCTAGTCTATTTACAGTTATTATTTTTCCCATGGTTAATCGAACCCACGACAAACCTTAATGTTAATACAATTAGTGACTTGTGTAGGCCCTGAGTGTTGTCTCCTGCGTGTACGGACGGATTACATCTAGTCGGTTCGAAACTCAATGAGGTATGCATCAGTGACGAACTTTTTACAAGAGCAAAACTCGAGTCTGGTACTTCTTGTGTTTAGGTGGTTTAGTTGCGTTTTTATCAGTAAGTAATGAGGTTAAAACGTATATATGAATATTTTATAATTGTAAAAATTTTTACAAATGTAAGTAATAACTACGGAATTTATTAACAATGAAAATTTGAAAACAAAAGTTTATAAAAGCAAAAGAAACAAAAAAACCATATGTAAAAGAATTAAAAATTTAAAACCCACAATTATAGACTACAAGAAACACAATAAAATGCGACTAATTTTAGAATTTTCCTGAATCACCCACTACATATAAAGAAACTCCAGAGAAAAATGTTGACATTTCCATACCAATAATAAGCTCATACTTATTTCTCTCAAATAAACTTCAGCCATTAGTTTGATGGCATGGAGTCCATCTTCACAGTAATTCATGTTTATGTATTGATAGTAAGAATCAGGGCTGGGGAGCCGGAGCCGGAGCCGGAGCGCGGAGCCATGGAGCCAGCCAATTTTGTAGGAGCCGGAGCCTTTTTAAATATTTCTGCGGAGCCGGAGCCGGAGCCGGAGCTGGAGCCACAAAAATTTTATTAGCTCCGGCTCCAGTAATGGTTCATAGGATCAACTTCGTAGAATGAAATTGACTGTTATGGATTTTTAAACATTAATATAACAATAAATTTTGTGTTATATAGATACTTTCTTTTCATTTATTAAGCAAAAACATCTCTACAGCCTATTTTATCTGATTAAGAAATTAAGAAATAGATGAAACAGGCTGTCGGGTTGTTTTTTAATAAATGAAAAATCATTGTATTTGTTCCGACTTTCATTAAGCGCTCTACAAAAACACGTCAATTAATTTTTTCCCAATTTATATATATTACTTAAGTTTCATATAGAGAGAGAGAGAGAGAGAGAGAGAGAGAGAGAGAGAGAGAGAGAGAAGTGAGAGAGAGAGAGAGAGAAAATGAGAGAGAGAAAGAGAGAGAGAGAGAGAGAGCAAGAGTGAATCGATCTTCATTGCAAAGTGCTCAAAGAAAAGATCAGAGCAATTTCGTACAAAATTTATTTAAACTCTATTTTAAAAAATCTCAACAGTCTATTTCATCCAATAAAATCAATTTTTTTTATTCCTATTAAGGTAAGAGAAGGGGAGTCAGGTCATCTTAATATGAATGCATAACCTAAGTCATTTTTTCCTATATGACATCACAGGAATTGCTTTATTTGCTTGATTAGTTTAACAAATTATTCTTAACAAAAAATCTCAGCTAAATAGTACTCAGCTCTATAAACTTTCGTTCGTTCAACTTCTTCAAATGAATATAAATAAAAAAGAAACAGATGATGTTTGAACGTAAAAAATGTTTGGTATTAAAAGATATTAAAAGAAATAAAAAGAATAAAACCTGTCCTTCAGCAGCTGTTTAATTAGCTGATTTTATTTTTAGTTATCTGAAAAAATTGAATAAAAAGAAGCTTATAGAACCGAATGGTATTTAGCTGAGATTTTTTGTTTAGAATAATTTTTTAAAATAATTTTCTAAGTCTATCTATCCTACAATAAATATACCACTCTTTGCAAGTTTGGACCTGTTTTACTTTTCGACAGTTTTGAATTACGAGTATTTTTGTAGTTTAACAAACTATATATTTCGAAGCATAAAATTTGAAAATCTTAAATAATATTTCTATTGTTAAAAATAATTTAAAATTTTGAAACAACCTCTTATAAATTATGTTTTGCAGAACTACGTATTATTTATCGGATAAGATTGACTTATCGTACTATGTTTTCTTAATGATGTTATGAAAACATAGTACTATGTTTACTAATGATTATAGCCTATTCTTTATTTTTCCTGTAAACACAGGAAGATTTATTACAATGAAACAGACTGTTTTGGTTTTTTAAAAAGTAGTTAAATAAATTTTGTATAATATATTTAAATATCGTTTTTCAAATAGAATCATTCTAATTGAATAAGGATCAAGATTTTATTTAAATAAATAAGCAACAGATGTTTGAGGTTTTTTCAAAACAGTGATTAAACAAATTTTGTATTAAAATATTGCTCTTATTCTTTGCACTCTGCGAGGACGATTGATTCACTTTTTAATATACGTATAATCTTTAATTTACAATGGCTAATGGTGAACAATTTAAAACAATTAAGAAAGAGGCACTGTACATCAATTATGCAACTAATTAAACTAGGTGCTTTTATTGTTAGCCTCATATAAAAAACAAAGTGAATTTTGACTAAGAAGAATCGGAATCGGAAAATGTTGTTGAAATCGGCATCGGAGTCGAAAAAAAAATTGGCATTATCCCATCACTAATTTAAACACTCAATTGTCGGCAGCGTGGTCGAGTAATTAGAGCTCCGGGCTCGTGACCAACACGGTCTCGGTTCAAAACCCACTCGCGCCATTCTGTTGTGCCCTTGGGAAAGACACTTTACGGCACATTCCCCTGCTTGGTGGTCCTGGCAAGCAGTTCTAAATTACAGTCATATTTCTATTAAATTACAAGCGAACAGGAATATCTTGGTATCTCCGGAAGCAGATCGGGGTAATTGCCTATCCTATGTATTAGCGCCGCCGTCGCTTTCCTGCGAATCAGGAGGATAAATACAGAAAGAAAATAAAAAAAAAAAATAAAAAAAATAAAAGTAAATAAATATAAAAATTTAATATGACTAAAACATAATGTAGCGGTGAGAATTGGATAACTTAAATTTTTTATTTGGTTCAATTTTCGCATGATTGTTACGTCGTAAATTTATCTCTTAAAATTGTAGAGTGAAGATTTGGCTGACTCAATCTTTTTTATTGCCTTAATGTTTCATCACAAAGGTTCTCGCTTATTTCCTCGTGCGTTAAATCTCTTGGGAGTTTCTGTTTCGCGCACATGTGCTTCTACAGTTTTCCACTAAAAAGATAAAGTTTAGCTATTTGTCAGTGCGGAGTTTGCAATTCATAATAGTTACGATTTAACCTTTTCAATGTTTAGATAACGCCACAATTGATTTTCATTTAGTTATATTCTTGGTACTCGCTTTTAGATTTGATTAATATAATTGTAAAGATTAGAAGTCGTGATTCTTGTTAGAATAGAATAATTTATCGCAAAAAAGATTTAAACACTAAATGATTAACTACTTGTTTATTAAAGAGTTGGAGAGCCGGAGCCGGAGCTAGTGGATAAGTGCTTGATAGCTCCGGAGCTGGAGCCGGAGCTAGTGAATGAGTACTTGATAGCTCCGGAGCTGGAGCTGGAGCCGGAGCTAGTGCTCTTCTACAGTGGCTCCCCAGCCCTAGTAAGAATACATATGTGAATTTTGTCGGATTTTCTAAACAAAATAAAAGGGGGTCTGTAGTTTCTATCTCATGAATATTTCAATTATTGTAATTTTGTACGAGACTGAACATGCATTCCCTGCCGTTTATTGACATTCATATTAGGAGATAATTAAAAAATTCACCTTGGTTCTAAACTTTGGTTGATATTTCTTTGAAAGAATAGAGAGCAAGAAGAGTAAGTTTTAATTTTCAAAAATTTTAATTTAATAATTTGCTCGTAAAAATAAAATTGCTACTGTGAGTTTCTCCTTCATTACAGCCCTTTGGTCTGTTCTGATGAGCCTTAGTGATGAAAACAGACATTCAACACTCGCTTCTGTTTGAGGAAGTACTTATTTAAAGACGCGTTAAAAATAAATAATGGGGGGCATTTTGGAGGCTGAAACGGATTAATGGCATTTACATTAATTTCAATGGGAAAATTGGCTTTGTCATACGAGTAAATTGAGGTACGAGCTCGGTCACGGAACCAATTAAACTGGTATGTCAAGGTACCACTATGCTATAGAACAGTGGTTTTCAACCTTTTTGGTGGAGCGGAACCCCAATGAAACATTCCAGAGGCTTGAGGAGCCCCTGTGCGATAATTTGATTTTCTTATACCAGGGTGGTCCAACTTCTGCACTCTTGTGGGCCACTTTTCAAAATTATTCGAGTTTGCGGACCGTAACCGGCTAAAAACACCTATTTTCATCCCAAAATCAGGGTGTCCTCTAAAAAAAAAAAAAAAAAGGTCTTCACTCGGAATCGGTCCCTGAAATTATTAATACAAACTGTAAAAAATTATATTTATTCTCGTAAAAAATTCAATGAAAAATTTGAGCCTAATGTTTCTTGCAAAACTTTTTGAAATTGGGTCGTGTTTTTGATAGACACACACGAAGTTCATCTTGCAGAACCCCGGTTGAAAACCACTGCTATAGAAAAAGGCTGCTTAGGGTAGTAATTGATTATGCACCTGGCATTTGCTTCCTGTCATTCGATTGAAGAAAGAGAAGCAACTAAATCGGCTGCCCGAGCATAGCATTACGCAAAATACTATTTGCTTACAAATTAAAATGTAAACTTTTTATGAGTCGCGGGCTGTGTCGCGCGATACGCGGCAAGGTTCTCTTAAAAAGATTACTGCAAAGCACTCCACTGGCGCACGCGGCCGCGTAAGTTACGCGGTTAACATCACTAATATGTAAAGAAATTGGACATGAGGAGTCGGAGTCGGATAAAATATTCCGACTCCACTCCTAGTCCTCTTAACAGTCCGACTCCTTCCTAAAACCTCCGACTCCACAACCCTGGTTGCAGAGCATGGTCCCGTAGAAGACAGCAAAGATAGCCAGTTGGTATCACTTGCTTCTACTTCAGTATGTAGAGAATCAGCAGTGATTCTCTCAAGGAGAAACTAGAGCGAGCCATCACGTCAGCATCAATTCCAGCTACTCGTTCTTCTAGTACACCAAACCTAAACAGAAGAATGGTCCTAAAGGAATGTGAGGTCTTTGAAGCTCTCGGGAAACGACCTGCCAACCTTCAAACTCCCTATGAAGCTTTGTTTACTATTCAGCTCACAATAGAAGCAGAAAGAGCATTTAGTGCATGTGGACTCTTTGTTACAAAATTCCGGTCGCGTCTTCACGATTCCACTATCAATACATCGTGCTTCATAAATGGATTACGGAAGCAGTAAAAGATAAAACTGTGTAATTTTCTTTATATTTGCTCGTGATTACTGCGCATGTGTGCATATCTACAATAAAAGTTTGTATTGGTTTTACAATTAATTTTTCATGCAATCTCGTGAAATCGATTGTCTTACTTAGCAGCTATTTATCCGGTTAGCTAAATTCCGAACAAATATATCCGTTATCCGGATAAAAATTATTGACATCCAAACTGACGCGGTATTATAAGGACTTATTTTTCCATCCAAACCCCTTTTTTGATAGAAACTCACTCCTTCTCCCTGACTTACACTGAAGACACATTGTTCTTTTCTTCTCCAGAATAGTCGAGCCGAGACTTCTTAGTGCAGCTACTGTGATTCTGAATCGAAAGACACTTTGATCCCATGCTTAACTGCCCTATTTGCGATTCAACGCCCACACAATTTTAGGGTGTCGCCAAATCATTGGAATCCGGCCGAATTTTTCCGCGCTTTTATCCTTACGAATGGGACGGGTAGATCTACCGCCGCCAGGAACGAATAGTCGGGTCAATAAAAATAACGTACTTCTTGAAGGCCCAATACTAAAAACGCTGTGATTAATGACAGTGTCAACTGGCGGCTTATTGTAATTGACCAAGACGAAGGTTTACCTCAAGATCTTAGTAACTACCGTAGATATAAGTGAAACCTTTTTTTAAGGTTACGGCTCAAGATGTCAGCGTGCATGGAAACAAAGTTTACTTCACAAAACATCAAAACGTAGCAAAATGCGGACAGACGACCCGTTGACCGTCAGACGATGATGTCACAAAGCCACTACCAGCTAACTCTTCTCAGCAATTTCTTCACAAAACACAATTTCATTTGTAGCGGCACATGCAAAACACAAACCGGCGATGCTGAAATTTAAGCAGAAAATGAAAGCACAGCTCTTCGAAACACTTGCATCGCTTGTTTTAACCATGATGGAAACGAGTTGATATGATGAATGTTAATAGTTGAGACTTGATCCTTAGGTTTCTCAGCAGCAAGACGACAAAAAGTCACAGTTGAAAATAAAAAAGAACCTGCTTCGGTCACAGACCAATGAGAAGGTGCTTGATGTCAAGGTTTTCAGTGATATACTTGCGCGTGAAGATATAAATGGCATCGGACTAGACATGGTAAAAGCCACACGATCATTTAATTAGAAAGTATGCGCGCAAAGCGAACTGGTTAAAGACGCAAATAATGACGTAACAGAGATTAATGAAGAATGGCAAGCCTTGTCACTGCGCGATGATTGCGTTCCACAGAACTGTGCAATTCATTTCTCACTAATCAGCCTGTCATTGCGAGCAAGATGTTGGAAGAGTAGCAAGGAGCACGAGAGGCTTCACACAAGACAGTCTGGGTGGGGGGATGTCGGGGTTACGAGTACACCATGACGTATTCCTCTGCATCGAATAGAAGTGGAAAGTTAAATAAAAATTCGACAATATATGCATAGTGCAACCCACCTCTGGAGGGAGCCTTGGGTCGGCCTCCTCTGTTTCCCATTCCGCCACGACCACGAGAAAAACCACCGCCATACATACTAAAAGTTATAACTTTTTGAGATTTCTACATTAATATTTTGCTTCTTAAATATTTGAACGCACAAGAAGTCAAATCGCAAATGCAAAGCATGCACATGTATGAATGTAAGCATAAAACGAGTTAAGGTAATTGGAGTCGAGACTCGGAGAGATTAATAGATGACACGACACAGAATGAAAAATTCACAATAACAATGTTGAAACACATCGTTTCTATTGTTGATTATGGCACTAAAAACGCGTTAGCGAGCCACTGAAACAAAACAGTCAAACACGTTTTATGTACTGAAAATAGTTTAACCAAATTTATCTAAATTCTAACCCTCTATTATTTCGGACTCCACCGTGAGGTCTTTGCTGATTGTATTGATGACGATAAGGAGCATTAAAAAAAGGATCGGGATACCCCCCGAACCCGTAGGGGGAGCAGTCCCCGGCGAAATAGTCGTCAGCAAATTGACTGTTGTACTGGCCCATGGGAGGAGGGAAGCCGAAGCCTCCGCGGTTATTCCAACCTCCACGCGGGGGGTAGTTGCTTCTCTGTTGTCCGAAATGACCCATCCCCATGTGCCTGAGTAATCAACTAATATAAATAGAACATTTCATAACAAGAACGTTACTTCTTTGGATTATCTGCAAACGAACAACACAACCAACCAATATTTATTTTTTTAAAAGCGAAATCAGAAAGGGTTATGAAACAGCAGCAAAAAACTTGAAATATTTCAATCTTAGCTCACATGGAAGTGTGCATCATTTTTCGTTCCATCTGTCTTTCTTTCTTCTTTTTATCAACTGGTTTGGCCAGGCTTATCTCTATCGAATCGCCTTCAATATTAAGACCGTTTAATTCTTCAAGAGCCTGTATGTATGTAATGTGAGAAAAAAATCTTGCAATTCACAATTATAGAATAGAGGTTACCTTCAAAGCATTTTCCCGTTCCTTAAAATGAACAAAAGCATAATCTTTTATCTTTTTCACTCTTTCAATGTCACCGTAAGTGCTAAAAGTTGACAATATAACATCCTCGGTCGCTTTAATGGAAAGATTCTTTATATAAAGGACTTTAACCTTATGAAAACAGACAAGGTTAACAAATGGAAATAGTAGGGAGACACTGAGGTCGCACCTTGGCCATGATCTCGTCAGAGGGCTCATCGATGGGGTCGGCCCAATCAACTGAGATCGTGTTGTTAAAAGCTTTCACCTTGGCGGAGCTTAGCTTTCTCTTCGCCTGAAAACAGAGTTGCCGCAATTAAAAAACGATTTCATTCAAACAATGGCGACAATGTTCCTACCTGCGATGCCGCTTTATGGTCGACATATTCAAGAAAGCAAAACCCACGATTTTTCATTTTATCTTCAGTTTGTAGGTATATTATGACGTCTTTTAAACCATCTGAAAGAATTTTAATTCTAGCTTTCTTTAAATAATTTAAAAAGAAATTTGTCATGTCAACTTTTCAATACTCACTCGTAATATTATTAAATTCACTGAATATTTCATCTTTAGTTTTCGTTTTGGGAATGGAACCAACAAAGAGGCGACAGTTGGATTGTGAAACGCAAACTCCGAGGAATTTCTTTGGTCTTATTTCGTAATTATCCCACTAATAAACACAAACTGAACTAAAGATGCGTACATGAACAGTCTTTTATGAATAATATACAACAAAAACAGCAATATTTAAAAGAAAAATTGTTTAAACCATAATTACCTTTTTAACACACGCTACAGCGGCTGCTTTATCAATAAACGTCACAAAGCCGAAGCCGCGGTTTTGGCCCGTCAGTGGATCCATCATCAACCTGAAATCCCAAATAACGCCGGCCTGTTCCAACAGAGGAACCAGCTCGTCCTCGAACACGTTCCGGGGAATACGACCGATGAAGACCTTCAATCATAGCGGAATAAAATACAAAACAAATATTCAGTGTTTCAGATGGGGGCACCTGGCAACCGGCACCCGGTTCCACATCGTCATAGATTTCTTTAGGAGGAGGTCCACCGTAACGACGTTGGCCTGTAGTTACGTCTAACGTATAGTTGGTACGGTCTAAAAGCTCCTAAAGAATTTAATTCAAATATAAAAAAAAAAACAGAACAAACGCAGGGGGCATATCAACTTGCCTTGATTTTGCTCTCGGCAGGACCACTCTTTTTAAGATCAGTGACATTTCCTAATCCTTCTTTTTCTTGTTTAGCTTTTTGCCGATGGATTTTCATAACTCCACAGAGAAAAGCACTTTTATTTTGAACATGCTAAAAAAATGTTTGTGATCATTTAGTTTTTTGATGGTTGGGCAGGATATACACAAATTAAAGCAATTTATTTGTATGCTTTGTAAAAGATATTATCATGATTTTGTAAAAAATGCTTGCAAAGATAAAAACTATTGAAAAAACAAGAATGAAACAATACCTGTAGATTTGAATCATTGAACTGCTTTAGCACAGCAAGGGCTCCCTCATCATCAAGTTCTTTTAAAGCTTCAATTGCTCTATCATCAAGATCAGCAAATTTAACCAAATCTAAAGAATAGTAAGTATTTATACTTATTTTTTAACCAACAATATTTAAAAGGATTACCAATACAACAGCTCAGGATATGAAAATATATTAGATCTAGGGATGTGGAACTTTTAAAACCTTTGGCAACAGCTTAGCAAATCATGATGCTGGCCCTATATGCAAAATTACCATTACAAATGTTCATATTAATTTATATTTTTAAGTTTATGATACATGCATTATAACACACATAACAGGGGTGCACGAAGTTGATACTTGAAAAAACGTGTAAAAGCAAAATAATTCTGTTTAAATGTATATTTGTCAAGTTAGTTGAAATGAACAATTTTTATCTCTATATTTATCCTCCTGACTCAAAGGAAAGCAACAGAGGTGCTAATACATAGGGTAAGTAATTACTCCAACTTGCTTCCAGAGATGCCGAGATATTGCTTGCCATTTAATAAAGATCTGACTGTAATTTAGAACTGCTTGCCAAGACCACCAAGCAGGGGAAATTACCATAAAGTGTCTTTTCCAAGGACGCAACAGAATGGCGCGAGTATGTTTTGAACCAAGATCACATGTTGATCATAAGCACAGTGCCTTAACCACTCAACAATGTTGCTGACACTTTGGAATTTAACAGTAAAACAGTATTAGTTCCTGTTGCAATCCACTGTTAAGAATCTTAGAAGCGCTCGAAAAAAAAGTCTAGTGAGCAGCAATACACCCAACATTGATATATAGCAGCAGTGGGAAATCCATTACCTGCAAGAAATTTTAACACAGCCCACATATAGTTTAAAAAAAGTATGTCAACCCCAACAATCAAAATATTGGCCCACCAGAAAAAAATTTATAAGCTGGTGGAGAGACAAACTATGCTTTTTATCTTGCTAGATATGAAAACTTTTTTTGCTCTACAATCAACTTTGAAAAAATAGGCCTATATGTTTAATCCAAATAAGAATCTAAAAAAAGGTTTTCACATGATCAACCAGATAAAGAGGCTTGTCTATCAAATCATTGCTTTTTTTCTTAATTCAACTTAAAATTTCATGCAGCCCACACACAGTTTCCAGATTTGGGGATGTGGCATACAAATGTAATCATGTTTCCCACCACTGATAAATAATATAAGAAATTTTAACGCCTGTGGCTTACTTTATTAAAATGTTAAAACTCAGTAAAGTTTTAACCGTCTGATATAATACTAAAAAATCTGCTGAAAGCAAGCAACCTAAAAATGTCATTAGATCAATGAATTAAAAATGCAATTTAAACATTGCAAGTTATTAATAATATTTGATTCTAAAATATTTGTGATACTTTGATAACTATATATATTTTGTTTTAGTTAATGTTAAAAGTCTTTTCAGCTAAATGAAATTGGTAATTTTATTTAACTGGTCCAATTGTGATACATAAATTAATTAATAAAGTAAGTCAAAGTTTAATGGGCCAATATTTGATCTGTTGAACTTTGACTTTAGGTAAGGTTTGAGTTACTTAATTAGTTTAGAAACCTTAATCTTTTGTTTTATTAAAAGCACATTTTTTGTTAGATATTATTATGTCAAAGACATAAGTGCTCTAATAGAAAAATCTAAACATACAATTCACATAACAATAAACAGCAGAAAATTTGCAATAGCTACTCAGTTAATAATAATAACTGCTAACAATTAAATCTTGTCAACTGAGCCAGATCAAACAAAAAGTTTTTATCTACTATCTATCTATTACAATATCAAAAAACTTTTCATAAAAATGCATGATCAACCAACCTTCTTTAAAAACTGCATCTAAAGCTTCAGCTACACTGACAGACAAACCGCAATCCAACAATTTGGAATAATTTTCTGAATGACTTTTAACATTTAGAGTTACATCTGGTAATTGGTTTGATTCAGATAAACCATTACAATGATTCATTTTTAAGAAAAAAACAAATTCATGAAAAAAGCAAAATGCAAAGGTTCTGAAAAATTTGAAAAACACTAATTACTTGAATCTATATAAAATGCAATTTGTCACTGTGTCACTTGTTTTTTTTAAACTGTACAGATTAATAACAGAATACGTTGATATAATTGTATTGTATTACACTTTTAAAATTATTTCTAATTTGTCAAATTAATCAAACCCTATATTCTGGTACCATATAGATTTGCGTGTTGCTTGTAATATTAAAATATCATAAAAATAAACCCGATACTTATTTCTTGTCTTAATAGTTTGCTGTAATATTTCAAAACAGCTCGTATCTTTTATTTAAAAATTGTTAAAATTGCAAAAACTACTATCAAAAGTCAATTATAATTTGACGAAAAATGTGTCTAATTCACACAACCTGGATTAACATTACGTTGCAAAATAAAAACCGGGACTGAATTAAACATATAAATATATTGTGCAGCGTATGATTTAAAACAACTACTACTTTCTCATAACAAATTTTGAAATTGATTTGATTGAAAATAAATTTATTGCTAATGTTAACAAAACAATAAAACTACAATCGATTTTATTTAAAACAAGCACATGCAGCGAACTTTACGAAAATCAAATTTTTTATCAGCTAACAACCGGATCTGTTTTAAGTTTAAAAACAATCAAACTCTTCGATTCAGCAGTTTAGAAAAATGTCGTTTACCGATCAATGTCATCTTTATTGAAATTGTTGGATAAACATATAATACATATAAGATACAACAAAACTATCACATCACAATCTGGTTTGTATATCATAATGGATATTTTAACCTTAAGCCGGCATCCTGTTATAAAAAACAAGTCACATGGGAACTCCACGTTAATTTTACTACAGCATGAACTTAATCAAGCATGAAATTTAACGTTTAAATAATTTTAAGTCTAAGGTAGGCAAAGCCAATCAACAGGGGCACTACAAACAGATGGGACAGATGAACACAATTTATTTCGTCCAAAACCAAACAAAATAATAACAAAAAAATCTAATGCTAGAAAAAGGCAAGGAAGCATCGAACAACCGATTGGCGGGAGAGTAGTTGAGTGGTTGACGGCAGCGTGGTAGAATGGCTAGACCGCCATCGTCGTCGTCGTTTGGAATCATCCAGTTGTTATTGTTTCATTAGATACTGGCAGTAATGTTTTAGAGCCAGCATATGGTATCCTCAACCATGATTGACCACAACGTCCTTTAGATGCCCGGTGTGTAGGGTATGCAGAAATGATGTGGTCTGCAGTTTGTTCATGTGCACCACACTCGCAAGTACAAGAGGGAGCAAGACCCCATTTATGGATGCGGAGTGTGAATCCTTTTATAGAACTTTCCTGCAGTCTCCTCAGGGAGACAAATCAAGTTTGGTTGCTACATCTTTGCCTGCCAAGCTTGGCAGGAAGCGGAGAGATCCATAGTCCGAAGCATCGACTTTTCACACAGGCAGTTCGAAGCATTGACTTTTCACACTCTAGTAGAAAAGCGTGGAGTATTTTGAACAACCTTACTGGTAGGTCACGACACTTTCCTAGTCACTGTCTTATCTCAGCTGATGCTATTGCATCTCAGCTGGTTAGAAATGAGAGATAGGCTACGAGGCTGTTGACCACAAGTCATTTCGACTTGTCTCTCAAGAAGCGTCTGACCTTTGGAGGGCTACAACACCAGACCCAGTAAATATTTCTGACACTTTCTTGCAGAGAGAATTTACTGCTACCCTTCAACACTTAAAATCAGGTAAAGCTCGGGGCCCTGATTTCATCTGCCCAGAGCTTATATTCCATGCAAGAGCTGCATGCTTTGAAGTCCTGGTTACGTGACTTCCTTTCTTCCTGCTTGCGCCGACTCAAAATTCCCAATATTTGGAGAAGAGTGCTTGTAATCGCCATCCCAAAGCCAATCCTGTTGGGGACCAAAAGAATTATTGACCGATATCTCTGTGTTCCCAACAAGATCCTCGAGAGGCTATATCTATGCCCGCGTTGAGCCATTAATCGATCCACTGCTCCCTAAAGAGCAAGCTGGGTTTCGACACGGGAAGTCAACAGTAAATGAAATTGTTCTGCTGACCCAGAACATCGAGGATTCTGTTGAAGCTAAGAAGAAGGTCGGTGCCGTATTTTTCGATTTGTCAGCTGCTTATGACACTGTCTGGCACCGTGGCCTTACCTGCAAGCTGCTGAGGCTTTTGCTGGATAAGCACATGATCGGAATGATCATGGAGCTTGTCCGAAAGCGAAGTTTTACCCTTAGCCTACTACCAGTGATAAGAAGCAAAGAAGGTTACGCCGTCTGAAAAATGGCGTTGCTTACGGATCGGTCTTGGCTCCCCTCCTATGTATACGTACAATCTGCCTTTCATGATTTCCAGAAAGTTTGCTTATGCTGATGATTTAGCATTATTACACTCTTCTGGAAACTGGAAGAACTTGGAGGGGACTTTAAGCCAAAACATGTTGTCACAGACTTTGTTCGGGAATCCTAAAGGATCAGTTGAGCTAGGTAACCCGAATATCTGCGCTGAAACCAATGACATACACTCCATGATTGGAAACTCACATCACGTGACCTGATTTTGTATCGCCCCTTGAACGCTTGAATGCACGAACCTAAATTCAGTCTGATCCAGTTTAGCCAAACAGCTTTCTACACTTTTTGAATTAATGATTCAATAAATTAATGAAATAAAAAAATAAAAAAATATTAAATGTGAGGAATTTATTAATAAACTAAAATATTAACAAAAACATTTAATGAAAATAAAGAGTTAATAAGCTAATTGACTATATTTATTCAATTGAATTCATTTGTAATCTTTTTACATTTAAAATAATTTGATACATTTTTTAAAAATAACTTTGATAAAAACTTTAAGTCTAAATAGCTGTTCTGCATTCTCATTATACTAAATACTCGTAAATAACTTGCTTTTTTTAAATTACTGTATCTTTTTTTGGTTTAATTTATTTAAAGTTTGTTAAATTTATTTATTTAAAGTTAATTGTTAAAAGTTTTTGTGTAACAATCTAAAGCAGTTTTATTTAAATTTTGTAGTGAGCCACCGACTTGTCGCCACCAAATTTTTATGGTATCGGAAGAAATATTTTCATACTTGGGAAAAAATTATTATAATCGGTTCCAGTTTGTGACACTATTTCTTCTTTGTTTTCAAACAAATCATCAAATTCTTTCAAGTTATTCAGATTGATGCAAATAGCCCATTGATTAGATTCCATTTAGATTTATTTAAAAAAATTTAAATCTCACTAATTTATTTAGCCAACGTTGCCTATGTTCAATCAACGGTTCAATCAATCAAGCAAGATTTTATTTTTTTCGTCCACAACACAGCAAATATTTATATTAAAACTCACATATGTGATTGACAGTGGCGTGCGATGACTGAGACTGGTCATGCAATTGCCATGCCAAAATCTGATCATGCAATCGGGTATTTTATGGGTAGTTAGTTAGTAAGACATGCAATATTCTAAGGGTACGAAAAAATTCTGTGTGAGATTCTAATTTTTAGTCTTAAGATCGTGGCGTTGTAGACCAAGACATGCAATATTTTACGGGTAGAAAAAAATTGTTTGTGAAATTCAAATTTTTAATCTTAATATCATGATGTTCTAAACCGATTTTTGTCCCAAAATTGTAGCGTTCCCTAAAAAAAATAAAGGTCTTCACTTTCAATTACTCTCAAATTTTATACTTTTCACCCTGAAATTCTATCAGTTAAAGTCTATTATGAGGGAAATTATAAATTTTAATAACCCATGTTTAGGGAGGCTCATAGGTGCTACACCTTTCTCAAGGGTGACCTGAAAGAAGTTGTGATAGGGTATATTCATTCCTCCCAACATATCGAAGATAAGCTCACAACCGGATGTAGTTTATTCTCACATCCACAGAATGTTGAAATGTTTTGACATATAATAGACGTAATAAATGGTTATGTAAGCATAGCCTACAAATAATTAACATAAACATAACATATAATCACAGCCATACCAAGCTGGAGGGCAAGGGCGGCAATCGGCACACCGAGACGCATCATTGGCAATTTCACAATTTTTCCAGCATTGAGCATGCGTTATTTGGGATGAAAGAAGTTTTTTTGTACGTATTTTTTGAGTAGAATTACTTTCATTTTATTGTGAAAAAACCGATTTAGTTTTTAAAAAAGTGGAAGCCTATAATTTTGGTTTTTGGGAACTCGTCGTATAAAATTCCAGCAAAGATTGTTTCGCCCCCCAATTTTTTTATTCTGGGAGCGGCAAACCAGGACACTAGTCAATAGAAAAAAATTCGTCCCTAAAAACTAGTGTTCTCTAAAAGAAAAAAGTCTTCACTTCGTGTCAGTTTCCGATTTCTTGGTTTTCATTCGAAGAACTTTTAGTTAGTCTCGGATTACTTGATTTTAATCCCAAAACCAAAATATTCTCTTAAAAAAAAAAATCTCTCCCTACAACACAATGCTTCTCAACCCCTGGGTCGCCGTTTAGTTTGATTGGGTCTCCGACAACTAGCCGATATCGTCTCCGATATAGGCTAGTTGTGTAACAATTAAACCATTTTCGTTCTTTTGTGTCAATTTGGACCTACTTTTGGGTAGCGACCTAGGGTTGACCCGAAATTTTTACTTTATAAAGAACGAAAATTTGGGACAAAAAAGGAGAAATCCGAGACTATTCAAGTGACGACTTTTTTTTGGAGAACAGTATGATTTTGGGACGAAAAATAAAAAATCCGAGACTGAATTCAAAGAAAGACCTTTTTTTAGAAAACACCTTGATTTGGGGACAAAAATTGGTCTACGTCTTAGAAACCCACACAATTTTTTGTACTACCCACAAAGTATTGCATGTCAATTGCATGACCAGCCTCAGAGGTCATAAGTTTAGTTCCCATATTATGCTTGCAATAACGTCTATAAAAAATATTGGTCGCCAAAACTTTATTCTCGATTTCTGCTTAACATTTGGGTCGCCACAAAAAAAGGTTGAGAAGCACTGCTATAACACCTGAAGTACGGTAGTGAAAATTAGATGATTTAAACTTTTTATTTGCCTCAATCTTACGTCATAAACTTATCTATATTAAAATAATTTTATATTAAGGATATATATTATATATAAGTTACACAAAATAAAATTATTTATTAAAAAAAGTTTATTAAGGACGTTTCAGAATTATTACTCATTCCATTATCAACTGCGTAAAATTCTTTATAGTTTTACGTGGTCGTGCTTCTTTATAACTTTTCATGGTCGTGATCGTACGTCCTTATATATTGGCTATAGTTTTTATTCTAAAATTTATTCAAAACTTACTCTCTATCATATCTTGTAATTTAATTTATAAAGTTTGTTATTTTTTAAAAATAGCTACATCAACAATCTGACCAATTTTTGTTCACGCTTTTGCAAAAACAAAACAAACTTTTATGTAGTTCAATTTAATTTCACTAACTTGGCATAACTATTAATTTATTAGGTTAAAATTTAATAAAAATTTACACTCTATCACGCCTTACAATTTAATTTAAAAAGTTTATTATTTTCAACAATTGCATCATTAACAATTTGACCAATTTTTGTTCATGTTTTGCAAAAATAAACCAAACTTTTATGTAGTTCAATATATAAATCAATGTATTTTTTGACGACTCAGTCGTCCAAAGGAGCATGCAGTCAAGCGTACGAGTGCCGACGCTCCTGTCGGCGTTCTCTTAATAAAGAAACAAACTGAGAGAAAAGAGTTTCTCATCACGGTATGTATGTCGTTGCTGAAACAAAGCTGTGTCTAAATTTTATTTTATTCCGGCTCAAGAAGTAGTCTGCTACGAGTCTGACGGTTCTATACAGTTGGTTTGAACGAAAGCTCGGATTGATCCGTTGAAGACTCTTCTCCACAAACAAACAGAGACCACTGTCTTTAATAAGATCGAATGTATCACAAAAGTCACGACCGACGAAACTTCTATTTACGATTTGCCAAACTGCAAAGCAAACTCAACGCTAGTTAACTTGATTCAATCAACACAAATAATTCTGCCTCTGTAGAGCACAACTCCCAACCACTAGCGCAAAATAAATTCAACAATTTTCAACCGATACAAAGTCTAACGAGGCGCCTCCTGTGCCCAAACAAAATCACTTTCACTCGAGCCGTCTCTCGAATCGTTTCAAATCACCTAATAATAATGCCTTGCTACGCATCGGCTTGTAAAGAAAAAAGATCACGTGACGCAAATTTACTCGTAAACGCTAGACCATTCTACAACTTTCTAGAGAATACGCTATGCTCTAATGCGCCAGGATATTCCAAAGTTATCGAGCTATAGTGGCGCTCGGACAAAACATATTACGTCATTCTGTCGGCGAAAAGAGAAAAAAGATATATGTATCGAGCAATAGAGAGCGAATCGGACGTATATCGCATAATACGAAAGCAGCGCTCAAAGAGACGCGATTATTATCTCATAATAAGACTACGAATTACTTTTAACGGGAATATACTGCATCGTTATAATTAAAATTATTAGTAACAAAGTGCGCCACATGTCTACACTTTCAGCGTATCTCCAGACTTGGAAGTTGAAGCTCAGTCACACCATTGGTCACACCAAGACGGTGACAGCATCCAGTGACTATGCGCAAGGCGTCATTCAAGACACTGTCTATGGCGTGAGTGTGAGTGCTGCGGCATCAGACTGGTGAACAGTACTCAGCTGTTAATTAGACCAGGGATAAGGCAGCTGTCCCAGAAAATAGGTGCTTCTCGCAGCCTGGGATGTGAGTAAGTCTGTTACTGCTTTTAAACATGACAGACCGAAACCAAACCTGCCGAAACGGAAGGGTATCTCCCATTTCAATGCTTAGCGAGTGGTGAGTTAGGAGTGGTGAGAGGAAGGTTTCTGCTATGGAGTTTCTCATCACGGTATGTATGACTTCATGATTAGGCGAACCATGTGCTTGTCTGGCAAAAATCGAAGAAGTTTACAAGTAAGGCCATGGTGCCAGACTGTATATGCCGCAGTCAGGTTGATAAATACGGCATCAGCCTTTTGTTTTGCCGTAAAACTGTCCTCGATATTCTGAGTTAGAGAAATGGCGTGATCTACAATTGATTTTCCGCTACGAAATCTAGTTTATTTCCCAGGAAACGATGAATAGATTATTGGATTTATGCGGGCGCAGATAAGTCTTTTGAGGATCTTATATGGGACACGCAAAGAAATCGGCCATAGCTTAGCGAATCCTCAGCAGGTTTTATCGGTTTAGGAACGGAAGCTACCAGAGATTTTCTGCAGATCCTTAGAATTTTGAGTTGGCGCAAGTATGATGAAAGGAAGCCACGAAGCCAAGACTTCAAAGCAATACCAGCATGAATTATAAGCTCTGGACAAAGCGAATCTAAGCCAGGAGCTTTTCCTAGTTTTTAGGTGTTGTAGGCAGCAGTAAATTCTCTAGAGGTGAATTTTTTAGAGATGTTGACTGGATTAGTTTTTGGAGCCCTCCAAAGGCCAGACACTTCTTTGAAAATAAGTCGAGATGACTTACGATCCACTTTCTCGTATCTTCCATTTTTGACCAACTGAGATGCTATGGCATCTGTTAAAATAGGACATTGACGACAGGAGTGGCGTGACCTGCCAGTTAACTTGTTTAACATACTCCATGCTTTACGGCTATATAGAGTGTGAGAACTGAGAAGTTAATGGACTGAACAGCTTCAGACCATCAGTCGTTTGCTTCTTGTCAAGCTAGCTTAGAAGTTCCGTAGCAGCCCTACTAGAATCTGACCCTTTAGAAGACTGGAGGAAAATATGATAGAGATTTTCACACTTTGCATCTCAACACGGTATGTGGTCACTTCGATGACCACGGGAGATTGAGTTTTTGGCTGCCTTTTTGATGGCATTGCAAAAGTCCCAGTAAGCCTAATCCACATCGGGCGAATCAGAGGGTACAAGCTCTTTGCAAGATTGTTGGTCATTGCAATGTAGTGACTCCCATTGGCCTTGCTAAAGTTTCAGCGCTTAACAGGCCTGCTTGGCACGGGCAAAGCAAATTTTCATGAAACAATAAGCGAAGTCTATGTTGTGACCTAGGAAACTTCTCCAGAATAAGTCTGCCGGTTAGCAGTTGTCACAGCCAACACTAAAAAATTGCCAAGTCTGGGTTTGTTCTTAAGTTCCAACCGTTTGAATAGAAGTTGGTTGAATTAGCCCAAATAAATGGAAAAACAACTAAAAACAAAAAAGAGAAAACTTTTGGCATAGCAAAAGTTTGAAAAACAACTTCTTCTTCTTTCAGCCTTTCCCTTTAGTCAGGGGTGGCCACAGCGTATCATCATTCTTCACATCTTTCTGTCTTCAACATCCGTCTCCTTCGCACCAATTTCCTGCATATCTTCCTTTACTGCATCTAAAAATCTTCTCTTTGGTCTCCCTCTTCTCCTCTTTCCCGGTAACTCCATTTCCATCATTTTTCTTCCTACATACTCTTGGTCTCTCCTCATAACATGTCCATACCACCTCAGCCTGCCCTCCCTCATCTTCATTCCTAACTGTTCAACCTTAACAGTACTCCTGATGTGCTCGTTTCTAATCTTGTCTTTTCTCGTCACTCCCATAGCAAACCTCAACATTTTCATCTCTGCGACTTCCATCTCTTCTACTTGTTTTTTTGTGACTGCCACTGTCTCAAGTCCATACACCATTGCTGGTCTTACCATTGAACTGTACACTTTTCCTTTTACTCTAGCTGGTAACCTCCTGTCGCAGATTACTCCTGATACTCTTCTTCATCCGTTCCATCCTGCCTGTACTCTCTTCTTTACCTCCCTCTCACAACCACCACTTTCTTGCACCGTTGATCCCAAATACTTAAATTCCTTTACTCTTGGCACTTTTGCATCCTCCATCTTTACTGTTTCGTCATCATTTCCTTCATTTATGCAAAGATATTCGGTCTTTGACCTACTGACTTTCATCCCTCTTCTTTCCAATGCATATTTCCAGGATTCTAATCTTCGCTCCACTTCTTCCCTGGTCTCTTCACAAATCACAATATCATCAGCAAACAGCATCGTCCATAGTGGTTCTCTCCTTACTTCATCCGTTAGCCTGTCCATTATCACTGCAAAAAGGAATGGACTTAACGCTGATCCCTGGTGCAGTCCAACCTTAACCTTGAAACTTTCTGTAGTTCCTACTGCACACCTCACCACTGTTTCGCTTCCCTCATACATATCCTGTGCGTCCCCATATAGTTTCCACAGCACTGTGCGTCCCCTTTGTTTTTATAGATTGGGATAAGCACACTCCTTCTCCATTCTTCAGGCATCCGTTCACCCATTAATAGTCTGTTGAACAGTCTGGTCAAAAACTCTATCCCCATCTCTCCCATGCACTTCCAAACTTCTACTGGCAACTCATCTGGCCCAACTGCTTTACCTTTTTTCATCCTTCTTAGTGCATTTTTTACTTCTTCTCTACTGACACAATTTACCTCTTCGTTCACCACTTCTGTTTCCTCTGTCCTAGAGTCTCTGTTATTTTCCTTGTTCATCAGTTTCTCAAAGTACTCCTTCCATCTCTTTAACACTGCTTCCGAATTTACCATCACATTACCATTTTCATTCTTTATAACCCTCACATGCTGTACATCTTTCCCTGCTCTGTTTCTCTGCCTAGCCAATTTGTACAACTCCTTTTCACCTTCTTTTGTTTTCAATCTAGCATACAAATTGTCATATGCACGTCCCTTTGCCATTGCAACTGCCTTCTTTGCCTTACTCTTCTTTTCTTTGTATAACTTTTTAGTATTTTCATTTCTTATTTTGTCCCATGCTTTCTTTGCCTCTTTCTTTTCTTTTATGCTTTTTTGAACTTCCTCATTCCACCACCAAGTCTCCTTTTTTCCTTTTCGTTTTCCGAATGTCACTCCCAGTACAGTTTCAGCTGTTTTTCTTAGCATTTCTGCCGTTTTGTCCCACTCATCAGGTAACCAATCCTTGCCTCCCAGAATCCTGGTCACCTCTTGTCTAAACGCTTCTTGACAGCTTGTCTCTTTTAGTTTCCACCATCGTATCTTTGGCTTTACTTTCTCTGCCTTTTTCTTTTTCACCATAAGAGCCATTTTGCATACCACCATACGGTGCTGCTTTGCGACACACTCATTCAATATTACCTTACAATCACACATTTCCTTCAAGTTTCTCCTTCTGCACATCACATAATCTACTTGGGTACTTTTTCCTCCACTCTTATATGTCACTCTGTGTTCATCTTTCTTCTTGAAATAAGTATTGACAATCGCCAAATCCATCCTTTTCCCAAAATCCACAACCATTGATCCTTCCTTATTTCTTGTTCCAACACCGTACCTCCCCATTATTTCCTCATCCCCTATGTTTCCTTCGCCCACATGTCCATTAAGGTCTGCACCAAAAACTATCCTCTCTTCTTTTGATATATACTCGTACTTTCAATCAATCCATCCAGGTCTTCCCAAAAATCATTTTTCTCCTCCATGCTGTTGTTAACCTGTGGAGCATATGTGCTTACTATATTTAGAATGGACCCATTTACCTCCAGCTTCATGGCCATCAGTCTGTCTGACACCCTCTTCACTTCCAAGACACTTTCAGCCAGCTCCTCCTTCAGCACTATCCCAATCCCATTTTTTCTTCCGTCAGCTCCGTTGTAGAATATTTTGCATCCACCTCCAATGTTCCTTGCTTTACTCCCTTTCCACCTTGTTTCCTGTAGACACGATATGTCTACATTTCTTCGCTCCATCATATCTGCCAGCTCTCTTCCCCTTCCAGTCACCGTTCCAATATTTAAAGTACCCACCCTAATGAGTGAGCATCTTCCTTTCCATGCTTCTCACTGCTTCTTCACTCGCTTTCCTCCTCTTTTTTTGCTTTTATTTTCACAATGTTTAGCAGTAGCATAATTTCCACAGGTGCCCTGCTATGCGACACCTGAGGCGGTCGTTGGTAACCCGGGCCTCGACCGATCCGGTATGGATTGATGATGATTTCGCATTTGTCTGTTTTGGCAAAAAATTTTTTACGCCGGATGCCCTTCCTGCCGCAACCCTCCCCATTTATCCGGGCTTGGGACCGGCATCAAGAGACACAAAAAAGTGCCTCCGATGGCTGGGTTTGAAAAACAACAACAAAAAAAATTTAATTTCACTTGTATTATGCTTATGAAGATGGATATGAATATACACATATTAACGTAGGATTAGAGATTATAAAGTTGCCCATAACTGACTGAGCTTACACTTTAGATATTGCAAAGACTATTTATATTCTGCGTGACTTAGGAAACAAAGTAATCTATTCATTATATAACATGTGATAAAATATTGGGAGATACAATAAATTTGAAAACTTAATATTAATCAATAAAACTTTTTTATCTTTTTTTGAATGCATTCCAATGTAAGTTTTTTAATTCCGGTTTTAGTTTTGACCAAATTTTTGTACCTTTGTACAAATTGTGTTTTGGGTACTTGTTTTTGACAATTTTAATAAAAAAAACACAAAGTCAGATATTTGTCTTGTATGGTAAAAGTGGATTTCTGTGTTTTTTTTAAAAAAATCATTAAAATTAATGGTGTTTTTTATTGTAAAAGAAATACATGAATTTTCCTAGTTCTACGTTATATAAATCTGTTAATTTTAGGAAATTTCCTTTTTTTATAAAAGCTTGACATGAAAGTGTACAAGCTACTTGAAGTTAAAGCTCTAATTATACGATCGATTCTTGAGTTTAATTCAGATTGTACGATCATATGTTTTAAACAGGGCGTCGAACTAAACCCGAACCGGATCCTCAAACCGATATAAATCGTTATTATTCTTTGAATCTAAACAAAAACTAAATCCGAAAAAAACAAAATTTCCTGAACCGGAACCGGAACTGAACTCGTAAAAATAAAATTTATCAAACCTGAACCTGAACAGGAACTTTATTTTAAACGGATCCGGTTCGACGCTCTAATTTTAATTTTATATAGGCCTAGATCAGTGGTTCTCAAACTTTGGTGCTTCGTGGCCCCCTTTTAGAGACTTTCAAATACCCGTGGCCCCCTGGTTATGATATTGTGGGAAAAGTCATTTGAAGAACAAAAAGAAGGTCATCGTTTAAAACTGTCTCTGATTTCTTTGATTTTCTCCTAAAATTTAAGTAAAGACCGAAAAAAGTCATCACTTTGAAATTGTCGCTGATTTCTTCAAGTTTTTCCCGAAATTCAAGTGAAGCCAAAAAAAAAGTCATCACTTTGAAACTGTGTCTGATTTTCAAAAAATTGTATTAGAAAAATTGAATAAAAATTAAATTAAAAAAAAATTAAAGTCCAAAATGAGGATTCTTCTCGCGCCCCCGTTAAAGGCCGTGTGGCCCCCTTAGGTGCCTCCGGAGCCCTTTTAAAAAACCCTTGATGAATCACAATTTTGTATTTGAAGTTGCCACAATTTGTTTGGTCACTGACTTGTTGTGCGGGAAAACAGAGACGTCACAAACGACTTTATAGGCAATAAATTAAAGCAAAACATTGGTCACGCGACCTAATTAAAGAAAACCTAGTTTTAAATGAATAGTATGCTAAAGCAGTAAAATAAAAAATTTTTTTAAATGGAGACGCACCAAAAATAACCAAACAAAGTCATAGACGAAAATCAGATCTAAAAACTATGATGATTATTTTAAACTATGTTAAATACCTGAGTACAACAGGCGCAACTTTTTTGTTGTTGCCGGCCGCATTACAGAGTTAATTTTAACTGATGGCCGCTTATGAGTTACGGTAAGTAGATAAAATTATGTATTAGGCGTATAAAATAATAAGTTTCCGTGATAATATGTTTCAATTACTCCTACCGATTGGAATGGAACAAAATCCCACCATTTTTGACAATCAAATTTATTCAAACACAATTTGTATAACATTGTAGGCCTGTTGATGTTTCCTTTATTTTACTTGCATACAAATAAACTTGCAAAATCAATCAAGCTAAGTAGCTAAAAAAATTGTGTAGTCAGCAGTTTGCACAAAAGGTTAATCAAAGCACCATGGTTATCATTGCTTCGAGAAAGAAGATATTTAAGTTACATTTGTAACAGAATGACGCGATGGTGTCAAACACATTAGCCATCACGGTACTCTTTAACCAATTGGCCACGGTGCCAATTTTTTATGACAAACATGCGTTAGAGACTCATATTCTTTTCGTCTTTTATTTTTATCATATAGATCAAAAAATTTTGAACCAAAAATTGCGCACCCCAGGATGGGGGCCATAAAAGTTTTTATGAGAGATTTGAAGTTGGTGGAATATTGTAAAACATGTAAAACTTATATTGCTGATTCAGAAACTATAAAGAAAAAGGCAAAAAGATTCAAGCTAAAGGGTCGCAGTCTCAAAGTTTTAAAATTCCTAGGCTTACTATAAAACGAACTGCTCAAAAAATTGCAAAAACAAGCAAAAAATGAGTTTTTTTATGTAGAATTTTGACATAGAAAACAGAATAGCATTTCAATTTTGTTTGACAACGGGAAAGAGGCGAATGGATCTCCTCGGTCTTCGTGTTAAATAGCCACCCTTCGAACTTACAATCAAAAACACAGAAGACAAATACGATAACATTCAGATGTTACAGGAGAATTAGAATTAGATTTGAATGGAAGGTTAGGAATTTATTGAATTATAAAATTATAACAAAAACGATTTTAATTTGATCTTGAAAGAAGTTTTTGAAAGCTTTTGAATTGTTTCTGGAATTAAGCTCCATATCTTAACGCCTTGATACTTAGTAGGGGAGAGTGGGGCCCGGCTGGACACTGGGTACAGTCGGACATTGCAATTAAAAAAAAGTTGGTAATTCTGAAACTTTAAACTGCAGACATAAATGTATTTTACCACAGAGCATTCGCTCGTGTTAGTTTGAAGAAACTAATTATTGTAAAATAGGCTAAATCTGCTAGATGAATTTTGGTTTTTAGGGTAGGTAAGTTATTTTGGAAAGGGTATAGTTGAACCTGTTTTTACCTTAGCTTTAATTTAATAAAACATATAACAGGATAGTTCTTCAGCTCTTTTAAATTATTTTGGTGCTAGATAGAAAGTTAAAGACAATTTTAAATTATTAATTTAAACAACTTCTCGAAAATCAGACTTGGGCAAAATACTCTCCAAAGGTATTTAAATACAAATACAAAATACAGTGGTGAAAAAGTAATTAAATACAAATACAAAATACTTTTAGGATGCTGGTAAATATAAAATACAAATACTGTAACAATGTATTTAAATACATTTAAAAATACTTTTAAATACTTTTTCAAAAAAAATCATCCACTTTAAAAACAAAAAAAAATTAGCGAATACAGTCGAGACAATGCCAAAATGGTTATCAATTTTTATGTTTCTATTAAAACGATCATTGCATTATCATTTGTTTATTATAGAAAAAAATACGAATGTAAAATAAACAAAGAATAATTTAATGAATCATGTGAATGGAAACGTAGTAAATAAGTGGGCGTCCATCAAATCGATTCAAACTGTAAATCATTGTATCTCTTAGCTTGGTTATTTTACAATCAATTTTTATTTTACATTAAACAAATAAAAATAAATTGATTTACGTTTGAATCGATTATAGCAACTAGCAAGACTGAAGACAAAATTCTAAGAACACAGAATATGTACAAAATAGACAGCATCGCTATACAAAACAGACAGCGAGTTTCGTCTCTATATAATCTGGTAAGGCAGCATTGAGATGTAGTAAAATAGCTTCAGAAATTCGTGGTCGTACAAAAGAAATGCTTTATCAGTTTATTATCCACTAATGCAGATCAACAATTTCGCATTTGTTTGCTTTCAGTAAGATTAACTTTTCAAAGTTCTTATAAGTCAGCCTTCCCCTGCGTCCTTGTAAAATGATAGAAGCAAATGAAAAGAGACGCTCAACGGGTGCTCACAATGTCAGTGATGTGTTGAATTTCAAAAACACGTTTTTGATTTTTGGATAGCAATGCAGTGATTCCAGATTATTATTTGGGTCTTCGAAAAATTGAAGTACTTCAATGGAAGTTAGATTTTTCTGTGTTTGTGGAGTTTCTTCTTCGTCGTCTGACTAGTGAAAAAAGGTATCACTACTTTTGTTGCATTTAAAGTCTTTTGAAACATTTGAACTTAGTTTATTAGCTGTGTCAATCAGTTCTTGTTTGAGTGCATCTCTTTTTTCTTTCAAAATAGGTTTTAACTTAAAATAAGGATGTGATATTGTGGCTAAAAGGGCATTTTTTACTACCATAAAATTTTGTTGAAGATACGGCTGGAATTTTTCTTGCATTTCTTTTAAAGCAGCTTGAACAAGTGGAGCATTGTACTTTAAAGACTGATTCTGAATTGTTTTGAGTAAAGTTTCTGTCTGTCGCAGCACAGGGATTGCATAGCCATAAAACAAAAATTGCTCTCCTTGAACCTTGTGAATAGCCATGGCAATAGGTTCAAGCACAGTGCAATATTCACGCAAAAATTCCACTTTACTTTCACTTAACTTTGGAAATAAAGGTACACTGCTCAAATTTTAGCAGACATTGCAAGCTGTCAAAAAGAGAATTCCATCTTGTAATGCATGGTATAACTAGGTTCCGCTTGCAAATATTGAAAATGATTTCAGCCGACTTAGGAAGATTGCACTTACCGTATTCCAAATCGCAGTGGCTTTTTCAAATGATGACATAAAATTTTTTTTGTGCAATGCTGGGTAAGAGGTTTTCTTGATATCTGTAGTCGCTATTAAACTGAGTGTATGAGCAAAACATTTTTCTTGCGTGGACAAAACAAAAAGCTCTTCATCATTTTCGCCAGTGAACGTGACCATGCCATTGATGCTTTTAAAATTTACTCCATCTTCACTGCTCTCCTGATCGTCATTTTTATTTTGCTCTTTGAAGCCAAACTCACGAAATGCTTTTGCAAAATTACTGGCATTGTCTGTTATGGTACGAGTAATTTTTTTGTAATTAAGACCAGTTTTATCATGAACATCTTGAATTTTTTTAGCAATTGAATCAAATGAATGTGTCCCTGAAAACCTTTCGCAAGCAAATTGCAAAGGACTTTCTCTGCAGTGTTTCTGGATCAACGACATGAGCAGTCATGCCAAGGAAGCTTCTTTTTCGCTGTGACCAAATGTCAGCTGTTGTGCAAACATAATCCTTTGAAGAAAGCGCTTTTTTAATGTTGATCATAACAGCCTCAAACTGTTTGTCAATTTTTGCAATAAGACTTTTTCTGCTTATGGACTTGCACGTTCCAGAAGACAGTGTGCTTACTAACTGTTGAAAAGGTTCTGCTTCAACCAAGGACAGGGGTAAACCGCATTTAACTACTAAATCAACAATTGCTTTTAAAGCAGCATCTTGGGTAACCTTTTTCGACTTGCAAAATTGAAATATAGTTGTTTGCGTATTTTTGGGTGTTTTCTCTTTCTGAGAATCGTCCTGACGTGCTTTCTTTGATTTTTCAAACTCTGTAGCTTCTGCTGGATGCTTCCGTTTCAAATGCAACAAAAAATTTGAAGTTGCTTTTTTTGATCCTGATAAGGGTGGCTTGCTATCAGGGCAGACACAACATTTAGCTTTTATTTTACCATCAGAACTTTCTTCAGTCACTTGAAATAGTTTTCCATTCAGGATTAAAGGCGTTTTTGAAGTCATTTTATGCTGCCAGTTTAGACAAATTCTGCTATTTCTGCTTTAAACTGTCTCAACTCTTATCCTGCTGCATGCATGCGCCCTCTTAAAACAGTCTGAACACCCCATTCAAAGACTCAAAGTGAGCAGAAAAACAAACTCGGCAAAATTTTTTTGGCTAAACTTCCTGAAAACCCTTTGATGTTTTTGGTTTACGTAACAATGCTCCAGCAAATGCGCAAGTCGTTTATATACGGCTGCGCGTTGCTTTGAAGTCAGAATTTTTAATCAACAAAAAACATCTAAAAACCCATAACGAACGAAATAGAGATAAGTTGTTCAATGTAATAAAGTCACAAATCTTAAAAAATTATGTCCTTGAAAAAGTAAATTTACAGCACTTTCCGCTGTGTAGTGAATTTAGCAGGCAACTGTAGATTTCTGCTATGCCTATAATAAAAAAAGTACAAATATACATACATATAAAATTTAATGTGGACGGTAATATTTAGTCATCTCCGCAAGCAAGTCGAGGTAATTGCTTGACAGTAGCTGTATTTAGACCACCTGTGACGCTTTTTTGTAAGAAGGATAAATAAAAAAAAAGAATTTACTGATGTACGTTATTGACGGTGAACTTGTGCTGTAAAAATGTTTTATTGCTTATTACACGAAATGCATAAAGAAAAACTGTGTGATACATTTTTATTTGCTAAAGTGAAAAAATATAAATAATCCAATTGAGAATATTATGCTGAAACATAATACCGGAGTAATTTTATGCTTTAGCAAAAATATATCTGTCGTTCAAAATTTGTTACATAAGGATTTATTGGGTGACAAAAAACAACGTTACTTTGCTGAACAGCTAAAATAAACTATGAGCTTGCCATTTCTTGTTTATAAATTGTCACGAAAAAAAGCCGAAACTTTTTTTCTTCATCTAAGTCAAAGCGCGCAAAGATTGCGTGGTAAAAAATGTATTTAAAAAAATGTATTTAAAAATTTCTGGAAATACAAAATACTTGTAGTAAAAAGCATTTAAATACAAATACAAAATACAGTATTTTGTATTTCAAATACGTATTTGTATTTTAAATTACAAATACATCCCAAGTCTGTCGAAAACTAGTTTTTGTCTTTTGAGATTAATAGTTCTGTCTGCCATATTTAAGTTATTATTACGTAACAAGTAAATCTAATTCTCTCTCCAAATTCAAAAATAGCAGGCAAACGTATGGCAGGTAAAGGCACAAAAACAAAAGCAATAAAGATGAATCAAGCGATAGCCCTGGTCGCAACGAGAAAAGCAACTTTACTGAAGCTGATCGACAAAATTATATAAAATTTACAATACGGTTGCAAGCCTGACCAAGCAAGTTTCTAAACTGCAAAAAAGACTAAAGAAAAGTGACCAAAAATTGAGGAACTAAAAACAAAAAATGAAAAACTCAAACAGGTCTTAAACATAAACACTCTTGAGATTGACAATTTGCAGCAATACTCCAGAAGAGACAACATAAGAATTCATGGCATACCTGAACCTAAAAATAAGAAGGATGACGGTGAAAAAGTGGTTGTCGAGTTGGCTGAAGAGCTGGGTATCACCCTAGACAGCTATTATATCTAGCGGGCCCACCGTTTGGGTAGAATAAGATCACCAAGGGCGAAACCGCGTCCTATAATTGCCAGGTTTGTCAAATATAAACATAGAAACGACATCTTGTTTTCAAAATCGAAACTAAAAGAATGCAATGACGAAAAATTTAAAAACACGTTTATCACTGAAGATTTGACGCCTCTTCGCTCAAAACTTCTGAATTACGTAAAAAATGACTGCGAAGGAAAATTCGTTCTCTGCCACACATACAATGGAAGTCTGCTCTGGAACAAGGTGTCCTAACTGATGGAAGCAAAGATGAGGGTACTGGTAACTGGATAGTGATTTCGTCTCCAGAGGATCTATTTTGACTTGATGTTAATGTGGACTTTGCCAAGCTGGACAACAAACCAATGCTTTTCAATGAGGTTAGTCATTATGATAGTGAAGGTTCAAGCAGTGAGAGCCTTGAATAGGCCTAGTTGTCTGCGGCTTGAAAAACGCAGTCTCAGTAAAATGACCACATAACTTACAATGGCATCCAAAACTAGAATTCATAAATTAGATGATTGTGATAATTCAATTAATTCGGCCGAAAAATTGTTTCTCGAAAATGTGCAAAAATGCAAAATGTATAACCCTTTATTATTTAATGCCGTCTTAGATTCAGATCAGTCCTTATTTGTAATGCATATTAATACAAAATCCCTGCAACACAATTTTGAAAATCTAAATGACCTCTTATTACAAATGAAGTTTCAACCGGATATTTTGTGTGTTAGCGAAACCAAAATTAAAATCAGCCCTTTAATAAATATATCTCTACCTGGTTATAAATTTTTTCACGTTGACTCTCCGACAAATGCTGGTGGTGTAGCTATATATATATCCAAGCAATTGCAATATGATCTAATTTATGATTTCAACCTTGATTTATTGTCTTGTGAAGATATTTGGATTAATGTTTTCAAAAAAAATAGTTCAAAAAAATATTTAATCGGCGTTGTATATCGTCATCCTAACACTTCAAAATCTGATTTTATTACTAGGTTTGGTGATATTTTGCAAAAAATTAACAGTACTAATTTAGAAACATTTATTGTTGGTGACTTTAATATTGATACTCTGTGCTCTAACTTTGATCAATTATCTCCTTCCTCTAAAGATTACCTTCTCTCTATTTCTAGTAATAGATTTTCTCAATTAATTGATATACCTACGCGTGTTTCTACTTCCTCACAAACGCTTATTGATCACATAATAACTAATGTATCTGACAAAAACTTAATTCCTGGATTAATTTGTTCTGATATATCTGACCACTATCCGACATTTATTATTGCCTCTAATACTCTAATACAAAAGCAAATAATAATAAGCCTATTTTCCGAAGAAATATCAAAAAGTTTAATTCTGAAAACTTCAAGGAAGATGTTTTTAAAACTCTTTCACCTTTTTATAATTGTTCGAAACTCCTAACAACTGAGAATTTCGATTCGCTTTTTGAAAATTTTATTTCAAATTTCAAAACAGTTATTGATAAACATGCTCCTATGAAAAAGTTATCTCAAAAGCAAACAAAATTACTTAGTAAGCCTTGAATAACAAAAGGAATATTAGTTTCCATTCGTAATAAACAGAAAATGTACGTAACTCATTTTAAAAATGGTGACATTAAGCAAAAAACATTTTACAAAAAATATTCAAACAAGTTAAACAAAATCAAAATAAAATCACGTAAGATGCACTACGAGAAAAATATAAAAGAAAATCAAGAAAGTAGTTATGAAATTTGGAAATGTATTCGGTCCGTTATAAATAATAAAAATAATAATGTAAATTTCCCAAAATGTATCATAGATAACGACAAAACTATTAATTCCTCCACTGAAATTGCTAATGTTTTCAACAAGTATTTTTCTAACATTGGTAAAAATCTTGCTTCTTCGTGCAATAATTCTTTGAAAACTGATTTTACTAAATTTATGAAAAACTCTATTTGTTCTTCTATATACCTTGAACCTCCTCAAATTGATGAAATTTTTAAAATTATATTGTCTTTAAATCCTAAAAAATCTTGTGGTTATGACAATATTTCGAATGTCTTCATACGCGCAGCTGCTTCTGAATTATCTCCTATCTTAACCGATTTTTTTACTTTCTCCTTCAACAAAGATCTATTCATCACTAAAAATTGCTAAAGTTGTACCAATTCTTAAATCTGGTGACAATAAGTTAACTAGTAATTACAGACCGATATCTTTATTATCTTCGTTCTCTAAAATACTAAAAAAAATAATTTATAATCGTTTAACCAATTTTTTAAACAAACATGAGATTTTTCATAAACATCAATATGGTTTTCGTGAACACCACTCTACAGAACTAGCTGTTTCTGACATCTTATCTACTTGTTGTAAATCCATTCAAAACAATCAACACACATGCTTACTTATGCTAGATTTAAAAAAAGCTTTTGATACTGTGAATCACAACATTTTGATTAAAAAATTAGAATTTTATGGAATTCGTGGTATTGCTAATAATCTTATGAAAAACTATTTAACTAATAGAAGGCAATATGTTTCCATTGATCAACAGTCTTCCTCACCACTTTCTATAACTCATGGTGTCCCACAAGGATCTGTTTTGGGCCCTTTACTGTTTCTGATCTATATTAACGACCTACCAAACTTCACCACTCTCCCCCCCGACTTTTTGCTGATGATACATGTGTCATTATGAAGGATTCAAATCTAAAAAGCCTTGAAATAAAGTGTAGTAATGAGCTAACTAATATATATGAGTGGATGAATGCCAACAAAATAACTATCAACACAACAAAATCTCAAGCACTAGTAATTCCCTTCAAATCAAAACTTATAAACGTAAACATCAATATTGCCTTCAATCAAGCACAATTACAAGTTTTGCCCAACTTAAAATATTTAGGTATTTATTTAGACAAGGATTTGAATTTTGGCAAACACCTAAATTATATTGAATCAAAAATTGCTCGTGCCACTGGTATTCTCTACAAGTGTAATCCTTATTTTTCCAGTAAAATTCTTCGAATATTATACTATTCCTTGTTTTATCCACATATTAAATATGGAATTGTTACATGGGGTTCCACATACAAATTTTACTTAAAAAGATTAGAAGTCATACAAAATAAAGCTATTTATGCTATCACAAAAACTAAATCATATAAACAAAAGTTGGCACCGCTGTATCACAAGCTAGAAATATTACCAATAAGACAATTATATAAAATTGAAATAGCAAAATTTATGCACAAACTTTCCACCTCTTCCCTCCCCCAACCCCTACTCGATCAATTTTCAATGGTAAACCTTCGTCACTCATATTCAACTAGAAATCAATTTAATTACTACATGTTTTGTTATTCAACTAGTAAATTACAGACATCTTTTATCTTCAATGCAATCAAAATATGGAATTCCATACCCATTTCAATCCGGAACTTACCATTCAAACGTTTCAAAAAGGAATACACTAAATTTTCTCAAAAAACATAAGATTTGTGCACACTATATTGCTAACCTAGGTCACATAAATGCTTTTCTTTAAACGATGTTTTTTTATCTTTATGTTTTTTATTGTAGTTCGTAGTGTTGTTCAATTTTCGTCTGTTATAGCATACTGTTGCTTTTGTTCGTTAGTTTAAATGTTACAAAATATCAGTTTTTTTTTTTTTTCATTGTTTGTTATTTGTTTGTTATTTGTTAGTTGGTTTAATTTTTTTTAAGAGCTTCTTTGTGGTACAGAATTTTAATATCGCTTTAAACAAAGTCGATTTTTTCGGAGGCATAAGCTTTTCGTGACGCTCTCATCAGTGGCAATCGCGTCAAAATGGGACGAACCAGAGAAAATCAAGGTATTTATAGTCTCAACAGTTGGGAGAAAGGTGCTGCAGTCTCGGAAAGGAGAAAGGCACAATTGCACAGTGTGGTACAATACAGCGTAATCTCGGAAAGGAGAAACGCACTATGTGCAATTACCCAGGAAAAACACTGTTACTTGCAACTTAGGTTATTTGAAAAGTTTCAATGTGTAAACAAATTCCTTTTGCTTACATAAAACCGGATGTTTGGTTTTGATAAAAGTTGCCTCGAGTAGACACAGATGGAACGAGTTGCGTGCCACAGCAAGAATTTTAAAACGTTTGTCGTTATAGTTTGCAGCACATTGCTCGTTGTCAAGCAAGTGTTGTCCTATGGCAGAGTCACAATCTGGATTGTTGCGTTTTAGCTTACAGGATCTGCCAGGTTGAGATCGTGTAGGGCGCTTCGCTTGCTGTTGTAGCCATTTAGGAACATGCTGCTTGATTCTATCTTGTAGTCGCTGTGATGTTCGTCCTACGTACCTACTGTCACAGTGGCACGAATATTCATAAACAACGGAGCTTTTCAGCGTGGTAGGTAAAACATCTTTGCGGGCTACAGGCAACATGCGTTTCGATGTAAATACAACTCTGGTAGTAACGGAGCCATAGCAGCTTTCAACAGCCGTTTTGACGTTTTTGTCAAGACCAATGGAAGCTTTCTCTATCCAAGGAACTCTCAAATATACGGGACACTTCTCAGGACCAAATCGTTTGGGCATAGAAAACTGAGCAATTTTCTTGGAAATGTTGCAGTCAATAATAGATTCAGGATAACCATTGTCCAATAGAATGTTCTTGATATGCTTAATTTCTTCGTTTAGTTTAGATTTTGTGCATATCATTAGTGCCCGGTGTACCAAAGTTGATATAAGGTTTGTTTTTTGTTTAGTGGGACTGAAAGATTCCCAACGTAAGTACTGTCCAGTAAAGGTAGGTTTTCTATACACACTTGTTTCAAAACCGGTAGCTGTTCGTTCCACGTTAACGTCGAGAAACGGTAAACAATTATTTTTCTCTTTCTCAAAGGTAAATTTGAGAGAAGGATGGAGGCAGTTTAGTTGTTTGAAAAAGTTATCCGACTCTTCTTCATTGCGAAACATAGCAAATGTATCGTCAACGTACCTAAAATATGTGGAAGGTTTTGGTTTTTGAGAAAAGAGTTTTTCTTCATAATTGTTCTATTGTTCTATCGCATGGTCTGAACTTCAGCCTTCCACCAAAATCAATATGCAGAGAAGAAGTCGTTGCAGAATTTGAATCGTTGTGGGCCCAATTGGGCCATCACAAAGTTTCATCAGAAAATAATCAATCTTCTTTGAAGGCTAGACTTACAGACCTTGCCCATCTCTACTGTGGTGAAGAGATTGACTCACGTGATTTTGCTTTTCATGGAGAATGCTTTCGTGCACTCAACAACTTGCATTCCAATGAAAACATTGTCATCACCAAACCGAACAAGGGTTCAGGAGTAGTCATTCTGAACAAGAATGATTTTATAGACAAAATGCTAGGAATACTTGATGATCCATCAAAATTCGAAAAACTTGGACCAACCTCAAGCAACGACAACACTGCTAATATTGAATCAAAACTTCAAAAACGCTTACTAGAACTATTTAAAGAAGATTCAATATCCAAAAGTCTTTACCAAAATATTCGTCCCACCGGATCACAAAGACCCAGAATGTATGGTTTACCCAAAACGCACAAAACAAACGTACCGTTACGACCGATACTATCTATGACAGGCTCATCCCATCATAAGCTCAGCAAGTGGTTAGCAAGCCTCTTGGAACCGGTATTAAAGCGTTTCTCGACCCATTGTATTCGTGACTCATTTACGTTTGCTGATGCTATTCAAAACTCTAAAGATGCTAACAATCTTTTCATGTGCTCCTTCGACATCTCAAGCCTCTTTACAAACGTCCCACTTGAAGAGACCATTAATATCTGTGCAGATGCCTTATATTGCGATGATTCGGATGCACAACCACTTATTTCAAAGGCTGTCTTCATTGAACTGATGAAAAGTGCCACATCTGGAGTAGAATTTAGCTTTAACGACATCATGTACAAGCAAACTGATGGGGTTGCAATGGGTTCACCACTAGGCCCAGCCTTAGCTAACATCTTTGTTGGGTTTTATGAAGAAAAACTCTTTTCTCAAAAACCAAAACCTTCCACATATTTTAGG